>CM068824.1:77040381-77482881 GCA_028554795.2 Sinohyriopsis cumingii
TTTTCATTTTTCACGACATCTACATCCAAAAATGAAACTTTAGTTTTAGAGACATTGAATGTAAATTTTATTGTTGGATGTAATTTGTTTCAATTGTCTATAAAGTATATATATACACACACATACAGAGGACTTATGCATAAGTTATTTTCTGCATCCCATATAAAAAATCTGCATCTAAATAAGCATGATTAAGCATTTCCAACACCTCTAAACCAAGTGTACTAAAGTGTGTGATGCTTGGCTTATTGTTTGAAATTGTATTGACAAAATTCAGTCTCACTTGAATGGGCAAACAAGAGCTATATGTCAGCAGTGTAAAGAATGTTGAAAATTAAACCCAATGCATGAAAGATCCACATTTTCTAGGTATAAGACATCTAGAGACAACCTACTTGCTGCTGGTTACATGGTATCAATTTGAACACATAATTATTTAAAGAATTACAAATACATAAAACTGACAAGGGTTCATATCTCTTTATTGCTAGCATTATAATGGACATTTAGTCATTTTAAGCATGCCCAACATGTTTGGGGGGGGGGGGGCCTGCAACTTCAGCTGGTGATACTCTTATCTTTACCAAAATAGGAGTCCTGGACTCCTAGTTTTAAAATCCTAACGAGGCCTCTGCTGAATTTACTCATTCACTACATTTTGTCTTCTTGTATCATGAAATGCGGGACCAATTGGTTATGGACAGGATCAGTAGTACTTTCAGGTTACTGGTCTGGTGAGCTTGCACAGTGATATCAAACCAGGTGAGCCTGAGATTCTTTAAGATCAAATGGAAAGCTTGAAATGTCTCATAAAGACTATCAGCATGTTGTAAAGCTGAAAGATACTGTTCCAAAAAAATCCAACCCAAATAAACACAATTGGGGGCAAATATAATGGAGCATCAGTGGAATTTATCAAGAATTATATTGATAGCTGCAGTGAAAAAATACATGGATGCAAAGATTGCAGAGGTCCCATCACCATTACACATAGTAATAGCATGGGAACTGATCAATTAGATATTAGTTACCATGGGAATTATACTCAACCAAAGAGAGAAAGAGAGTGAATCCATAACAAATGGATTTTTATTCCACTTGCTGATGAACATCTGCTTCAAAATTCTGTCATTAACAAAGCCCTCAAATATCTTGTTATAGATCACATAGAAATCAACAGTTGGGACCACCCTAATGTACCTTTACCAACTTGAAGCCAGCTTGGAACAATTGCATTAACATGTGAAAATACTCAATCACAGACTGCAAATTCAGGTCTGAAATCATGCATGGATTGGTTTTATAATGATTCAATGAAGAAGAGAAAAAATCTCAACTGTTATTCAACAATCATGCACTTGTCCCTGGGAGAGTTTCAGGGTATAGACGAGAATGTTTCAGACATCATTTAAAGGCATAATCAGTAAGGTTCTATATGAATGTAATGCCAGGACACAAGACAGCTCAACTGCCAGAGATTTAAATATTCCACAAGTACATATTTTCTATGATTGTGTTAAGTCTGAACCAGTGAAAAAGCATAATTGATTGGAAGTGTGTGTGTGTGTAGTGCACTTGAAAAAGGCAAGATTGTCAAGCAATTATATTGTGAAATCACATTATCAATAGAAGAATTATGATATACCCTCAAACCTACTGACATGATAAAATATTCAAAGCAGAATAACACCTGCAAGATAAAATTTTTAAGAAAACCAATCTACTCATAAAATATAAATGGATGTGTGTGGTTGTAGATGCTGTTTGCTAAATCACAGCCATGACCACTGTTGGTCTTAGTATCGCTGGAATTCTAACCGCAGCAAGTATCAAAGGTGTACCATCAGATTGTTGTCTGATGTGTACTGATGTGGGCAGTGCTTATAAAAAAAATCCACTAAAGCTGCATTTGTGAATACATGTTTATTCAGAATGTCTTGCTGCAGCACAAAAAAGTCTCAATACAATTACCAAGTTGTACTCTCTGGCTACTAAGGATAAATGATAAGCATGGCCGAGTTTGACACCATGTTGGCAGAAATGGAAAATCACAGGTCATCTTCACTAGCCAAGGTTCCAATATGTAAACCATATCTACACCTTGGTGGATTGAGCAGATATTTAAGTGCTTTGTCCTAGTGTCATCTACTAGATTTCTTGAGCTGCCTCCCTCTGTTTTTAATGCTAAGGAACCAATAACATATAAAAGCAGTACACTGTACATTGTCCGAAAATGGTGGAGGCATTTGACTTCAAAAGAGTACTTTGTAAGTTTAACATCAAAGTATGACTACATAATAGTAAGAAGCCATTACAGGTGCAATTGAGTTAAAGGCATTTGAACAAATACAGAAAAATCTGAACACTTCGAACATTTTCGAGACAAAGGGAACTAACAATGTGAATGCACTTAATAATAATCTATTTTTCTTGATCATGAAGGAACAGTGTCCAAAGCTTAATTTTGATTAGATGTGGTGGCTTGCTGCCAAATCCAATGAAATTCACAGACCTGAAGCAAAGAAGTATCTTCTTGATCTGCCAAGGAATAAAGTTAAAATATCTGAACCTTGGCTAGCAAAACTTTAGCATAGTTATGGAACTAGGGCATCAATGGACCTGATTTACAGACAGTAAAAACAGTAAATGTTTGCAGTGTTTATCAATCAGTTTGCCAGCAGCAGGACACCTCATAAGAACTTCAATTTTTGGATTACATTATCATGGTTTTGGATTAGTAACCATTATCATAAAACATATGGTCTGTAATCGAGTAATATCATAATAGCAGTTTGTTTGGTTACTGTTCTATGCTAAAATCTTCTACCCCTCATGACTATCCTCTGGCATTAATACCTCACTAACTTTTACAGGCTATCGTGCACTCGCATGTGATTCGAGGACAAAATGATACCTGCATTTGTAGCTCAGTGAATTTTCAGATTAGTGTCAGAGGTCTTGCTAGGATTTTAAAACCAGGAGTCTAGGATTCCCATTTTGGTAAAAATAGGAGATAGGAGACACACCAGCAAAAGTTGCAGTCCCCTCCCAGCAAATGTGGAGCTTTGCAGATTAAAAGAACTATTGGTTGCCACTGAGTTTAATTTCCACATTCTTTACAATATTGACATATAGCTTGTTTGTCCATCAGAGTGAGACTGAATTTTGTCAATCCAAGCAAAGGTCTTATTTCAAAGACTAAGCCAGGCATCACACACTTTCTTATACTTGGTTACTGTCCCGTTCAAACTATCAGTTCTCACAAGTTCTGCAGTCTTCTGAACCTCATTACAATCTTCTACAGTTTGCCATTTAACTCAAAATTACTTACTCAAATTTGTCTAAGTCTCAACATGTCTTGATTTTGAGGTCATGTGTGCTACTTTTCAGCTGCACTCAGAAATGTACACAATAATGAAAGCTGAAGCTGTCTATTTGATGTATTCTTATAAATGACCTTATGTACACCTCTGGGTCTTTCTGTCTCTGTATTTAATCACTGTATATATCAGCACATTTCCCCACCCAGCAGCCAGTCAAAAGATGTTGAACTTGCTCTCCATCATGTTCTTTTGACGTACTTTTATAATGGCAACATGTAGATCAGAGGGTCTTTCAGCCACTGAATTCTATCATTATAAATATCAGCAGAGCTAACTGATCAACACATTTTTCCAATCAGCAGGTGGCTTAAGCAGAACTGGCAAGTCTTTGAATTTTGCCACCCACCTATTATATGCTTATGGAGGACTCCCACCTAAGTGATTTTCTGCATCCCCAAAAAATTTTTTTGCATCCAAATATGTGTGATTAAGCATTTTCAAGACCTCTAATGCCGCCATAACCTGTGGAATAGTCAATTTGTTTATTTAAGGAATTATCAGCTTTCTTATCTGGCTATATTTGGCCATAATGAGGCTACCTCCCTTTGATTTCTTTGTAGTATCAAAAATGGATGCTTCATGAACTCAGGACAAACATGGCAGATTATCTGTACAAGGAGCAGTCTTTTGAGATACAGATATCATTTATGATGCTGTGCAGAATGTACTACAGAAACCTGTAATGGACAGCAAACACTTTGTATGCTTATTCAATAAGATAACAGTGCTCAGGACCCCCTGGTAACAATCAGGTCAAAAAATTTTGAGCATTTTTTTTATTATACATCTTTGATGCTTTTTGTTTCTAAAATTGTAGAAGGGTACAAATAAAGGGGTTGGTGTGCAAATGCTATATTCTTTTTATCTTCTTCCAAACCCAGTATATCCACTGGCTTCCAAGACGCAGCTAAAATAAATAAATTCCTTGTATGAGGGCCTCAAGATAGGTTAGTTCTTAGCTAATTGTGTTACCCTCTTTAAATAAGGTCATTATTATTATTATTATTAATTATTATTATTCCAATATACTTCAACAATCATACAAATTATAAAATGGTTCAAAACATCATTAACTTCTGGATACAAAGACTCATAAAGACTTTTACCAAACACACCATAAACAACTCTAACATACTTCATGGTCTAAGTGGTGATGAAGCAAAGGTGTGCTATGAGAAGCATACAACTCTAACATACTTCATGGTCTAAGTGGTGATGAAACAAAGGTGTGCTGTGAGAAGCATACACGTATTCTTCTATGACGTCATCCTTGAAAATTATATTCTAACATGTCAGTGCTACTCAGCATCATTGGAAATAAACACAGAAAAAAACTCAGTTTATGGCTACTTCAATCTGTAGAACAAAAGTATATTTGCATTTGTTTTAACAAGTACTGGTTTTGAAGTCCACCAAATTTTCAAATGCATGCAGAACCTTTACTCCAATAATATATTATGCTTTTACTCAGCAATTCTGAAACATTCAGTCCACTGAAATAAGCACCACTATGTGTAATCATGAAATTGTATTAAGGAAGGTTTCACATCAATAACAAAATATCCTTTACTTGATTAATATTGCACTTTTTTCTACATTTTTTCTTTAAAGTCAATCATATAACTCATTGCAAAATTATGTATATTTTTACATGTACTGATACCCATTACTTGATTTTTTCTTATTTTTACATTCCTTTTCTTTTTAAAAAACTAATTTCAAGTAAATTATAATTTTAATTTCATAAATGCTAGGTATATATAAATATCATAATAAATTCATTTTACATTTTAGATAGTGTGCAAGATTGAATCCAGAAAGCTTCCCTAATTTATTTCAGACATAATCACATGAAGGAAAGACAAAATGGAAACCAACACAGAGGTCTCGCTAGGATTTTAAAACTAGGAGTCCAGGACTCCTATTTGGGAAAAACAGGAGTCCCACCAGAAAAAGTTGCAGTCCCCTACCAGAAGCATACTGGGTATACCTGAAGTAGCTAAATTTCCAGATAAGTAGAACCAGTGGTTGCCATTGAGTTTAATTTTATAACTTCTTTACACCACTGACATGTGGCTCGTTTGTCCATTAGAGTGAGAGTGAATTATGTCAAGCCATGAAAATGTCTTATTCCAAGCACTAAGCTAGGCATCACACATAGTGTTCCATGTGAAACATCAATTCTAGCAACTTTAGCACTCTGCTGAATCTCATAATAATCTTCATCAATTTGCCAGTCAACCCCAAAATACTTTTCCAAATTTCCAAACAACATTTTGTCCAACTCTCAAAATCTCAATTCTGAGGTCACATGACTAATTATTTTGCTACACTTGTTAGCGAGCACATTAATGAAAGCTAAAGTTGTTCATTCAATGTACTCTTATACACAAGTACATCACTTGGTTGTTCTGCCTCTGAATTCAGTCATTGTCAATATCAGTACATTTTCCCACAACTCAGCTGCTAGTCAAGTCTTTGAACTTAACTGCCAAGCTATTGGGTCATGTTCTTCTGATGTACTCTTACAATGACAACATGTACATATGGGGGCTTTTCAGCCACTGAATTCTGTCATTGTAAATATCAGCACAGCTAAAACAATCAAATCAACATTTTCCCACTCACAAGGTAGTTGAAGCAGGACAGGCAAGCCCTTGAATTTGCCATCAAGCAATTGGTTGTGTACTCCTGCATAAGTGATTTTCTGTGTCCCAGATTAAAAAAAATGCATCCAAATACATGTGTAATTAAGCATTTCTGAGACCTCTGCAACAACAACAATATGGGCATTTTCTAACAAAAGCCAAGCAAGAGATGTGAAACATCTTTTTAATTTAAATAAATTCATAAACATCCAAAAATCAATGATGTTTGGACTATTTTATAATTTTTTACAATTATTGAAGTATTGAGTAAAGAGACATGCCCTGCTATATATTTCTAATAAAAGGTATATGGGTTGTAATGTCTCGACTTAGACCTACAATGTAATATGCTTACCCTGATATTTATGTGTGGTAGGTCACCATCTTACCAAATAACAGCTCTTGTAGAGTGTTCCAATGCCAACTAACACTGGAACAAGAACTCAAATTTTCAGTAATATCTCACACATTAGGCAGCCCACAGCAATGCTGTTCTGCAAATTAGAGTGATTGCTTTTGATGGAATTTACTTATCATGATGTCTTTTTTCTAATAAATTCAAATTCTCACACAATTAAATGAATGTGTTTTAAAGTTTCTTTAACCTACATTTGATTTGGTTGTAAATGCAAGTATGTTTCTTTATTGAAATGAATACAAATTTACCAATATTGAAGAAAGTGTTTAGACAGTTCGTTACATTGAAGTTCATTATCATCCTTGTAACCAATTCATTTTGATGTTAGTCGACCTTGGAACATGCTACAAAGTGCTGTTACTGACTTAAAACACAAATATCAGCGGATGTATCATACATTGTAGAATTAGTTTTGCATAAATATGCATGTTTGTAACCTCCTACTGACTTAAATAATGAAGTTATTAATGTGATAAAAATGCATAGAACTTAGTCACTTTGTTCATTGATTTATAATTTCAAACTTTACCATGACCAGGGTGGCCCTAACACTGTCATCATGTGCATATTTCATACTTAATGGAGTTTCCATACTAACATGGTACCACAGTGCATACACTACAGGCAAGTCTATTTTCCTCAGTCAGCAGAGTGACAAAGTTCATCCTATTTAACTGCCTGATAATTCTGTAAATTATCTTAAAGTTGAAAGTTTGGAGTTATATCCCTTTGCATACATGTACACCGCTTGTCAAATTTATGTGAATGTTAAATTTGTCATTGTCATTTCTTTCCTTTCTAATTCTATAGATATACACGTGTCGTATATTCACCCCTTACATTGAAAACTTTGATGTTGTAAGCAGACGATAACGGTGTTAGGGCCCCTGGTCACAATCAGGTTTCAAATTATAAATCAATGACTGAACTAAGTTAGGTTAATTTTTTTAATCTCGTTTATACTTTTCGTTTTTAAATCTGTAATGGGGTACAAACAACCGGAACGTATATTAAAACTATATCTATAAAAAAAAAAAAGTCGTCTCGATTGAAAGCGTTTGGGGCGAATCGTCCTGGGCCGAACCACAGGGGCTCGTATCGTTGCCAAAAATTGAGCTGTCATACATGTTACTTGTACTATATAATAACTAGTTATTATACAGTACATGTATGACAAGTCAATTTTAAGCAACGATACGAGCCTCTGTGGGACGAACTGGCTTTGGGTCTAACTGACCCTGAACCTGTAGCAAGACAAAGATAACAGACTTCAGACTTACCTTGTTCACTTCTGAATTTCTGTAATTCTGTTAATAACAAAGTTCGTTCACCCGGGTTAAGAGCATAAACAAAATCTTTGGCATTCGTGTCACTTTCAATAGTGCCATGTAACTCTCTATAAACTTTGAATCTGTTCGGTTTTAAGGGAGCTTGGGTATGTTTAAGACCGTTTCGTGCATTCTTCGGGAATTTCTGTGACAGACGATAAAATAAACAAATCCTGCAAGTCCCTAGATACGTTGAAAGTGACATTCTATTCCGTGCCTTTTGATCGCAGACCAGCTACCTTTGATCGATGCTCACTTTCCTTGCTATAGTTGTTCATACGGACGTTAAAGCCGAGGGTGACCAAATAACCACCATGTGACTCCCTACAGGGCGTATTATAAAGTCAACACCGATTAGAGAGGCAGACATTCTAGTTTGCTGATTTACTGATCTAAAGAGCAAAATCCCGAATTTGGCATCTGTTCAAAAAGGCATGCGGAAAGACACGAAACAAATTGTAAAGATAAACTATGATTTTAATGCTAAAATTCATGTATTGAATGGTGAAAGTGAATATATTGCTGATATATTCTGTCCAGCACAGAAATATAAGCATATGATGAAGGATGCATTGCTTGGCATTTAATTTTATTCTTCTTTTTTTATGTGAAACTTTAATAAGAAAATCACTAAAATTTGTCAAAAAGCAAGTAAACTATGAAATTTCAAGGATGATTCCAACAATACTAATTTAGAGACCTGAGTCAAAGAATTGAGAATCTTTCATCGCAAAATTAGTATTTTAGGGAATTTATAGCACATTAACTTATTGCTTCTAACCTCCTATCCCTCATCACTCATAAATTTTGTTGCAATTTATTTTCAGATTGCCCTATATAACAGAGTAAAAAGTTCATATTAAAACAAATATTAGTTATGTATTAATTTTGTTTTTGCTTTGGAGAAAAAAAGCCTTTTGAGTAATAGCTTTGGCAGAAGTTTATTAGTGCAAAGTCAATAGGAATAAAAGCACCTTGTCCATGTATACACCACATCTGCTGACCAGATTGATCCAATGATATGATTCAAACCTGCACTCTTTTGGTCAAGAGTCCTGTACTCTAACATGTTACATCTAGTGTCATGTATTCACACAGATTTGGTATCTATTTTCCTCTTGATATGACTGCATACCAGTTATATCTGGAATCACCAATGAGACAGTTTTGGACTCCATTACATCTGGAGTCACCCATGATAGTTTTGGGCCCTGACTGTATACAATTTCCATCTGGCTTCACACTTGGTACAATTTTGGTCTAATATTTTCCTTGATCTATATAAATGATCTGTCTGCTGAAAACATATCACTTTAAGAATATTTGCAGATGGTAGCATAATGTATTAAACTATACAGTTGCTAGATGATGAAAAATCTAAAACACTTAGACCAAAGAACCAGCTAAAACCGTGCTACTGTTCTTAAAACTGTGTACAGGCGGGAACAAAATGGATTTTGTACTTTCACCCAGACAATATTTTGCTTCCTGTAAATGAAAAAAAAATATTATAGATAGAATATTTGATTCTGTGAAATTTATATTATGATTTGATTAAATATTTTATATGAAAAAATGATTTTTGATTTTAAAAAGTTCAGCATTTTTTGGATTACAAAAACCTAAAAATTATATATATATATATATATATATATATATATATATATATATATATATATATATATATATATATATATATATATATACACACACACACATGTATTGTTATGTATATCTGATTTAATATATATTTATTTAAATTTAATTGTTTGTCAGTTTTAAATTTGTTATTCTATTATATGCTACTATAATGTAAATTTATTCACTGGAGATTATATTTTTCCAGAAAATTGGTTGACCTGAATCATTCTTTTCATAAACACCAGGTGTTGATCTAAATTCTGACCTTGATTCAAAATTAGTAAACAAAGTTCTATTTTATTTTAAAATGATTGGTTGTTTGCAAGGTCATGATGGGCCTACATGGTTTAAGATGTAAACAACTTTTTTAATTTTTTTATTTTAGAGAAAATTATTGGTCTAATCAAGGCCATAATCTGTGTACATGATATAAAGATGATCATGTGACTTCCCCCCCACCTTTGATTTCGTAATTCTGGTTTTTCCATAACTACACATATTTGTTAGTTTTAATAGAGATGTGTAGAGAAAGATCTCTCACTTTTCGGCTTTTACACTTGGTACATGTATCAAGTTGTTTTCTTTGTTGTTGCCAGATTTTGAGTTAATTATCTTCAGATCATTTGGATTTCAAAAGGATTAATTCTTTATTCTCTGGAAATATTTGAAGAGTGTTCACACAGATTTTGGAAAGACATTGTTTACAAGTTTAATTTGGATTTCCAATACCGGAGTACCATTATTTGTATTTCTACAAGGAACTGTAGATATGCACAGTATTGACTACAGCATACGTCATTGTCATCCATCTGGGATTTTACATCAGGATTCGAATTTGAAATTATTAGAACATTTTTTACTAGGACTTTTGTAATTTAATTTTGTGGATTATTCTTCGATTATTTTTGGATTTGATTCTTGAAACCGTAAGTTCTCTTTTTTCATTTTTACAGAATTTTCCAGGAAAATATATTATTTGTTAAATTTTAAAAAGCTTGTTTTCACTCTTTCTGTGTTACTGTTTATTTGAGCCTAAACATGTAACAATATATATATATATATATATATATATATATATATATATATATATATATATATATATATATATATATATATATATATATATATATATATATATATATATATATATATTCATCAAGTACAATGATTTCACCTAATAGAAAGTCCACAGTAAATGTAAAACTTTTCCATCAGCAGTCAATATGTTTTCAGTATCTGATCTTAAAAATGTACCATATCAAGTTTAACAGTATTTAAGAGATTTAACCTCAGAAGGAGAGGATAAAGAAATAGCTACATTAATGAAGGCATTTTACATTTTATAATCAAAACAAGACTCCTCAATAGATTAGAGCTCCTGAAATATAAAACCATGAAAACCAATAAAAATTTCTTCTTGGTGGTTAATTTCCACCCTGATGCCCAAAACTTATAACAGACCATGGCACCAAACTGAATCCTCTGACTGTCTGAAGGATGTATTTTAAATAGAATTCCTGTGGTTGCACAGCCTAGAGCTAAAAGTCAGAAGGACCATGTAGTACATACCAAGATAACTTCAAACAAGACCAAAGATTCAGGCACATATTGCTGCAAAGACAAGTACTGCCTTGCAAACATAGGCCCATGACCAGCTTGTTGAGAAAATGGATGACAGGAGTTAGCTTCACTATCAGTCAAAAGTTGAACCCATGCCTTATTTATATGGCTCAACATGTTGGCAAAGCCTTAGATTTTAGAAAATGAATGAATACTCATATTCATAACAAAATATACTGGTCAACCCCCCACAACTAGACTGGGCATTCATCAAGTCTCTTGAGATGCTACTGATTGAACCTAAACTTGAGTGAACCAGTATAAAATACACGTGGAATGAATGATATGGGATACTGCAATTAAAAATGATTGGGGAGTTTGGCCTAATGCAGTCTTATCAAAACTATAGCCTGGTATCACATTATCAGATGAATGCAACTTTAACAATAATATTTACCCAGGTAAATATCCCATAATTCTTTGCATATATTATTATTATTATTATTATTTGTAAAAATTTGTTTACAATACAGTCCAATACAATATACCTGGTAATACAATACATTGGAACAGTACATAAACATATACATTATATTACAATACATTTATTTAGGAGGCAGGTTTGAATTCTGCCATCAGATCAGTCCAGGTCGATGGCATTTTTTTTTCTCACCACACATTGTCCTGCCCTTTGTTCTCAGTCTGGAGTTAGGTCAAAAAAGTTTGGTTCTCTTCCTTGATAAGCATAATAATCCCTTCTTTGGTCTTTGATCTTCCTTGATAAGCATGATAATCTCTTCTTTGGTCTTTGATCTTCCTTGATAAGCATGATAATCCCTTCTTTGGTCTTTAGCTACAGAATTCTGTTGGTTTGATGTCAGAGTAAAATAGATATATATCTAGTTTAACTTATTTTAAAATCATTTATCAAGGGAAATTCATGGCTTTGGTTATGCATGCTTTAAGATTATGTAAGATGGAATAAACTAGGACTAGAAACAGTAGTGACTCCTATGCCAAGAAGTTGAACAATATATATGTATATTACAGTATATAATACAAATTCAAGATGTCTGATTGTCTGATTGTCAGCATTAGACAGGATTGGCTGACTTAAATAAACATACTGGAGATATCAAGTTCGCAGATTTTGCATGTGACTAAAAGTACTATTATCAAGTTAAAATCCATTGTTTGTTGAGTGCTGATTCTCTTAAAGAGAAACACCTTATATCTGGTTATGAAAGGTATGTAAAATAATTATGATATGCTTTATTAGCATGGTTGGGATTCACTTTATTCCATTTTACCACACCAAAGCAACTCTAATACCAATAATCAAATCAAAGTCCAGTGAAGACTGATGACAAAACAATGATAGACCTGTTGCAATGTCCACAGTGGTATCCAAAGCTTTAGAACTCATTTTACTTTGAAAATGTGAAAACGTAATCAGTCTGCCATTAAATAGCATCCCTCCCACTGATGTGTGTTGTCTGCCTCCATGGAAATAATTAATTACTATGTCGATAATGGTAGTCCAGTTTACTAATGTTTCTTAGATGACAAGAAGGCTTTTGAGTAAATAAATCACTGAACCTTAACCAGAAAGCTAGTTGATAGAAATGTTCAATTTTATGGCTTTACTTTGTTTTTTAATTGGTATGACAAAGAATAATTTGTGCAAAGTAGGATCAAATAAATTTCATGTTTTTCCATGTGACTAATGGTGCATGGCAAAGAGGTATTATGTCCCCATTTCTGTTTAATGCATATACTGATAACCTTAATCGTCATTTGAATAGGTCTTATGATGGATGCAACATTGGCAATTTATTTACGAATAAAATCAGAATATGTCTGTACTTAGCCCATTTATTGTAGGATTAAAAATTTATTAAAAATTGTTGTATTCATATTTTTGTTTGTCATACTTTTGTGTTAAACTGCTGGCTTTTGACAATAGACTTTAGTCTGAAAAAAAGTTTTGATGATGATGATGATGATGATTATTATTATTATTATTATTATTATTATTATTATTATCTTTCTTTCAAGATGTCTGATTATCAGGATCAGAAGCAGAGAAATAAAACTTGTGCATATTGTAGAATGGGTTACAATATGGTTAATGGTTGCTTTCTAACAAATCACATTGAACATCACAGGATATTATCTGATTTATGTCAGCCACAAAACAGCTCAAGGTTTCTTGGTTTATAGAAAGAATTTAATAATTTTTATCAAACAAATATACTGATAACTATATACATGTATGCAAGAACATAATATTTAATATAAGGAATCAATATTTTTTATACATAAAATTATTTCTAATTTTAAACATTGAATACTTCATATAAAAAGTCATGCACAATATTTGGAATCAAATATTGCAATTTTAACTAAAATATTTTATTTTTTTCTTCTTAAATATAAATATTTTATATCATAAATATTTATATCAAAAATTAATTTTTCACGAAACCTGTTAAATTATAAATATTGAATAAACAGCACAAGTCTAAGCAAGGCAAATAATATTTTATACATTCAACACCACCAAGCTGCAATAAATTCATATAATCTCCAGTTTTATGTTGACTTCATGACCCTGCACAACAATCCATATGATTATTAACAAATCTAAACCAAGAAGGACACTTTAATTAAATATTAATTATACCACATAATATTTCTGATTGGAAATAATTACATAGTATCAGATGACACAGTGAGAGGTTTCACCAGTATCAATGCTCATGTACCAATATAATACCTTTAAGAGAATATTAAAATATCATATACCAATATAATACCATAAAGAGAATATTAAAATATTATGTACCAATATAATACCATAAAGAGAATATTAAAATATTATGTACCAATATAATACCATAAAGAGAATATTAAAATATCATATACCAATATAATACCATAAAGAGAATATTAAAATATTATGTACCAATATAATACCATAAAGAGAATATTAAAATATCATATACCAATATAATACCATAAAGAGAATATTAAAATATTATGTACCAATATAATACCATAAAGAGAATATTAAAATATCATATACCAATATAATACCATAAAGAGAATATTAAAATATCATATACCAATATAATACCATAAAGAGAATATTAAAATATCATATACCAATATAATACCATAAAGAGAATATTAAAATATTATGTACCAATATAATACCATAAAGAGAATATTAAAATATCATATACCAATATAATACCATAAAGAGAATATTAAAATATTATGTACCAATATAATACCATAAAGAGAATATTAAAATATTATGTACCAATATAATACCATAAAGAGAATATTAAAATATCATGTACCAATATAATACCATAAAGAGAATATTAAAATATTATGTACCAATATAATACCATAAAGAGAATATTAAAATATTATGTACCAATATAATATCATAAAGAGAATATTAAAATATCATATACCAATATAATACCATAAAGAGAATATTAAAATATCATATACTAATATAATACCATAATGAGAATATTAAAATATTATGTACCAATATAATACCATAAAGAGAATATTAAAATATCATATACCAATATAATACCATGAAGAGAATATTAAAATATTATATACCAATATAATACCATAAAGAGAATATCAGAATATCATATACCAATATAATACCATAAAGAGAATATCAAAATATCATATACCAATATAATACCATGAAGAGAATATTAAAATATCATGTACCAATTCAATACCAAGAAGAGAATATCAAAATATCATGTACCAATAAAATACCTTGAAGGGAATATCAAAATATCATGTACCAATAAAATACCTTGAAGACAATATAAAAATATTATGTACCAATAAAATACCTTTAAGAGAATATACAAATATCATATACCAATATAATACCATAAAGAGAATATCAAAATATTATGTACCAATATAATACCTTTAAGAGAATATCAAAATATCATGTACCAATATAATACCATAAAGAGAATAGCAAAATATCATGTACAAATACAATACCTTTGAAGAGAATATCAAAATATCATGTACCAATAAAATACCTTGAAGAGAAGATCAAAATATCATATACCAATATAATACCATAAAGAGAATATCAAAATATTATGTACCAATATAATACCTTTGAAGAGAATATCAAAATATCATGTACCAATATAATACCATAAAGAGAATATCAAAATATCATGTACCAATATAATACCTTGAAGAGAATACCAAAATATCATGTACCAATGTAATGCCATAAAGAGAATATCAAAATATCATGTACCAATAAAATACCTTGAAGACAATATCAAAATATTATGTACCAATATAATAACTTTAAGAGAATAGCAAAATATCATGTGCCAATACAATACCTTGAAGAGAATATCAAAAAATTATGTACTAATATAATACCATAAAGAGAATATCAAAATATCATGTACCAATATAATACCTTGAAGAGAATATCAAATATTATGTACCAATATAATACCTTTAAGAGAATATCAAAGTATCATATACCAATATAATACCATAAAGAGAAGATTAAAATATCATGTACCAATATAATACTTTTAAGAGAATATCAAAATATTATGTACTAATATAATACCATAAAGAGAATATCAAAATATCATGTACCAATAAAATACCTTGAAGAGAAGATCAAAATATTATGTACCAATATAATACCTTTAAGAAAATACCAGAATATCATGTACCAATATAATACATTTAAGAGAATATCAAAATATCATGCACCAATAAAATACCTTGAAGAGAATATCAAAATATTATGTACCAATATAATGCCATAAAGAGAATATCAAAATATCATGTACCAATAAAATACCTTGAAGAGAAGATCAAAATATTATGTACCAATATAATACCTTTAAGAAAATACCAGAATATCATGTACCAATATAATACCGTGAAGAGAATATCAAAATATCATGCACCAATAAAATACCTTGAAGAGAATATCAAAATATTATGTACCAATATAATACCATAAAGAGAATATCAAAATATCATGTACTAATATAATACCATAAAGAGAATATCAAACTATCATGTACCAATATAATCCCATAAAGAGAATATCAAAATATCATGTACCCATAAAATACCTTGAAGAGAATATCAAAGATTATGTACCAATAAAATACCTTGAAGAGAAGATCAAAATATTATGTACCAATATAATACCTTTAAGAAAATACCAGAATATCATGTACCAATATAATACATTTAAGAGAATATCAAAATATCATGCACCAATAAAATACCTTGAAGAGAATATCAAAATATTATGTACCAATATAATACCATAAAGAGAATATCAAAATATCATGTACCAATAAAATACCTTGAAGAGAAGATCAAAATATTATGTACCAATATAATACCTTTAAGAAAATACCAGAATATCATGTACCAATATAATACCGTGAAGAGAATATCAAAATATCATGCACCAATAAAATACCTTGAAGAGAATATCAAAATATTATGTACCAATATAATACCATAAAGAGAATATCAAAATATCATGTACCAATATAATACCTTAAAGAGAATATCAAACTATCATGTACCAATATAATCCCATAAAGAGAATATCAAAATATCATGTACCCATAAAATACCTTGAAGAGAATATCAAATATTATGTACCAATATAATACCTTTAAGAGAATATAAGAATATCATGTACCAATATAATACATTTAAGAGACTAACAAAATATCATGCACCAGTATAATACATTTAAGATAATATCAAAATATATTAAATTGTTTAGAAATGTCAGCACATATATAGATACATATACTGAGTTGGTAAAATTGTACTGAATTCATGAATGACTATCTTCTAAACCAGCAAGCCGAGAAAGAGATAGATAGGATCAGGTGGGATAACTTACACTAGTAAAAAACTATTTTTAAAAAAACAAACAAGTGGACTAAGTTAACAAGAACACACCTAGAAAAATTTACAGGATAATCGATGTTGCCAATATAAGTGTTCTTGTCACATCTCTTTTAATTTTGTCTAAGTTTACCTGGTGAAAAGATGTTCTACTACTTGACAAAGGAGAATCTTCTACAGTCTTCTAGTAATCCTGTGCCAAACACAGAAAATGAACCCATATCCAGAACATTTGTTGCAAAATACAACTCCATTTTAGAGAGATCTTGAATCCCTTAATCCCTTTAGAACAACCATACTGACACTTAAATAGTTAGTGGCCCATCTCCTCTACAACAAAGTGAAAGAAAGAGAATGACAATTCACATTTGGATTTTTTTTTAAAAATTACTATTTTGTGTTTGTCTAAGGAGAGATATTTTTATTGAAAAATGTATGCATAAACATAATAGATTTTAAACAATAATGGAATAATAGTTTAATTTGTGTGGAGATGGGTGGGTGGCATTGGAACTATTAAGATGCAAAAAAATCTGACCACCAAATAACTTCAAAAAGTATTTTATGATTGATGTAAAAACAAGAACACATTATTTTCAGTATATCAGTTAAATGAAAAAATTACTGAGGTGAAAGAAAAATAAATATCTTTTCTGAAAAAAATTGCAGCCTCACCCAGTCAAATCATCAATCCCAAAGTTAACTAATTCATGAATGTGCAATTTAGGCAAATGTAACTAAATAAATTTCCCGAAGAAGTAACTCTAGGTGTCGACGCACTGCTTCTTAGAGCGATGTTAATATTAAGTAAATGCCATAAGGATCCCTCCGTTAAGAGAATAGACACACATACTTACAAGCAGACTAAACTCAAAACTAATTGCATTGAAATCAATTATAATATCATTATTAATTCTTTTATTTTTATATTAATATAAAATACGTTTAACTGACAGTCTGGATTAGTGCCAACACCAAAGAAGAGAAAAAGAAAATGACTTTCCCCTATGGACTACAAGAGATAAAGACCTCCCTTAAAAGTCACATGATTTTGGTGTCGTACAAAATGGCCAATAACGCTCGATCAAGACTAACAATTTCCATTTCAGTATTTCTTATTTTGCTGAATACGGTTCCCCATGGCAACGCCTCACCGGTGCCTGTTGTTATTTGGCATGGAATGGGTAAGATAAGTGACATGGAACAGAAATCGATTGAAATTTGTAATGCGGGTGAAACGACACACCTCTGCAGCGTGTCTTATCGTACATATCACACGGTGGGTCCTACTAAATACTGCTAAGCCCGACAAAGCCATGCAAAGTCAAATTAAAAAAGTGTATTAATATTGTTGATTATATTGATGAATAAATTAACCAAGCCGAAAGACTAGTTTTAAACATATTTATACAGAATTATATGACCGAAAATTGGGCGACAAAGTTCGAAATCGAATAATGACAAAATAATAACAGTCTAACAAAATCATATGTAAACTGTTTATTTCTTTATAAATTGTTCATTTAACTTATTATAGAAAGAAAATGCAATTTTTTTAATATATCCTAATCACACAAAGTCATACAAAGCCTGACAAATCCTCACAAAGCCTGACAGTCATACAAGTTATAAATAAATGATAAATAGATAGATAAATGTATTTATATTGTAAATTATATTGATGAATTAATTAACCAATCTGAAGGCTTAGTTTTCAACATAATTATGCCAAATTAAATAACCGAATCAAATTTTGTGGCAAAGCTCAGATTTGAATAATGACAAAATCATGATTCATATGTAATGTCTATTATTTGATAAATCATTCATTTGAAAGAAAATGTAATATTTCAACATGTCCTAATTATACAAAGCCTGACAAAGTCATACAAAGCCAAACAAAGCCTAACAGTCATACAAAGTAATATAAGACAACATATATTGTAAATTATATTGACCAAACAGAAGTACTAGTTTCAACATAATTATAAATAATAATAAAGTACTGATAAATCTGAAGAAAAAAAACATATTTGAAATGTTTGTTGTTTTATAAACTTTTCATTTGACTAATTATTGAAACACAGGTTGACAAACTCAACAAACCTTTCAATTGTTAATGTTAAAGTGTTCATGTTAAAGTGTGGTGATCCAGAATGCCTTTAACATGATGCTTTTACTCATATTGAATGTTTGTGACAGCTATCCTCAGTGTGTTCATAAAAGAATGTGTTACAAAATCATCCTTTATCCAGCTGGTTATTCAGCAGGATCAGGAGTTGGAAAAATTAAAGTTCTTGACAATCAGCTGCTACATTCAAACTATTTCTGCTTTTATTTAAAGTGAAATACCATGTAAATTGTACTTGTTCACTGCCTTTATTTAAAGTAAATACCATGTACTCCTACACCAGTTTATAACATGGCATCCAATACTAGGTTTTCACACCAGTTAGAATTGTGCTAATAATGATGTTTTTTCACATTTGTCCATTTTCTTTGCAGGAGATAGTTGCTGTAACCCTTTAAGCATGGGATCCATCAAGAAACTGATTGAAGAGAAGATCCAAGGGGTCTATGTCACGTCCCTGGAAATTGGGAACAGCATTGCTGAGGTAAGGTGATTTAGGGTAGAGCAGAGTCCTCTTTAAGTGGAGTCCCTTTAGGATTTTAAGATTGAATTCCAAGGCCCCATTCATCCAAATACTGGAAAACTAGCAATAAAAATGGCTGACCAGATTGTACATACTGAAAGTCAAGGTCCTCTTGACTGACTGTAAATAGGGCTTTAGGTCTTACCATGGAAATCAAAGTCAGAATGAAAATATTTATACACATTTTTGTCAGGTAGTTATTTCAGCATAGGAGAGTATGACATTTTCTGACAAGTTCATTATGTTTTTGCTCAACCCATCAAAAAGATAATGTGTACAAAGACTTCACTTGAAAATCTTTACAAGTCTTGTCAGTAGGCTTGTGAGTGATATCATTTAGTATCATGGCTTAATTATTCACAAAACATGAATCCATTTAGAGTTATCTAGAATGATATCTTTTAGTATCATGGCTTTATTACCAAGCCTGAATCCATTTTAGAGTTATCCAGCTCCTATTTAGAAAAAAGGCTTGAAAATCCAGTTGATCAAAAAACATGCATGTGTTTCCTTAAACATTAAGAATTTGGTTCTTAAAATGTTGGCGAAACTAATTTGATCAATTAAACAATTTTATGAATTTTTTCATCATGTGATGAGTTAAAATGTCCACAATTTGTATAGTTTCATGTATTGTATATTTGTCTTTAGATCAAAAGATTTAGTCTAAATATTTCACACTGTAATTCTGAGAAAATTTAAGATTTATGTGTCAAAGTTGACTCTTCATTAAGTTATAGAAATATACTAAGTGTTGTCCATGTGTCTACCATTTGTTTTGGGTTATAATTTAAGTTTTAGAATGTATAATTTATATAAATCTTTATACCCCTGCTTTGAGAAGAAGGCTTATATACAGTAGTTTATACTTTGTTATTCTGTCCTCCACCTCCCTGTCCTATCTATAACCCATTTTTTTGTATGCTATATAGACCAGATTTGCAGATTTGAGTCCTCTTGGAATGAATTGTTCTCCTTTCTAACACTGAGTCACTCTAACCTGTTTACTAGAGGGTCTGTGGCAGTTGCCACACAGGACTATTTACCACATGATCATTAGTTATTTGTGACTACGCAGTATAGTTGAACGTGCAGTGGGAAGAATTTACTCATAATGCAAGGTGAATTTTTCTGTGTACAACTTAAACAAATATTGCACAGAACATAGAACAGTTACAAATAGTTTGGTATCTAGTTCTTTGCAGCACCTGGTGAGAAAATCTACATGGCTTAAAATCTTGTCCAGAATAAAAAACAATTTCTTGTCAGATTACCAATTAATATCAGAGTTAAAATATGAGGTATCTTGTGATGAATGCATGGCTTGTAGAAAAACTCAGACACTGTGACCTACTTTAATATTTTTTAAACATTGGCCAAATTGTTGCTTTTTCCACAGAAGTAGAAGGATATATGTAAGGTTTGATACTTTGATGTTCAAAATTGCTTAATTATCTTGTGTCAAGCCAGATTCTTCACATCATGTTGTATATACTGTATATATTGTACATAACAGATAGAAGGCCTCAAGGTAGATTAGTTCTGTGACTAATTGAGTTATCTTCTCTAAATAAAGTCTTTATTATTGTTATTAACCATCTCACTGACAGTGTATCTTTCAATTTAAAAAATTTCCATAATATTTGTGTTTCTTCTAGGGTTTATAGAAAGAATATGAAGTACATAAAAGCTTGCTTTTGAGAATTTATAATGCAGTGGGGCCCACATAATCCAGCCATAAAAGCATACAAATAAATGTAGTGTGTACTGGACATAAAGTTGGAATGGTAATTGTCAGGTTTAAGTGAACTATGAAAGGGCCATGGCTTGACAGTCTACATTCAAAAATATGGATTGAACATGATTATATTATACAGACACGGATGGAAACCCACCTTCTTTGCTCTCCTTTGGTAGAGACTATGCCTGCAGATAATTAACCATTACATAGTGTTACTTTAATATTTTCTGCAGTATGTCCAATGAATATACTTCACTTTAATACTGTATGTGCTTGCTTAGAAGTCAAGTCCAGCTGTAAACTGCACTGACCCAGATCTGTCATTGCATAATGTGCTGGCAGATCTTGATCTGTGAAGTTTGTTAGGAGTAATCAGTAGAACAAACAACATAGACCCTGGTCTGCAGGTGCATAATGCTATGGCAGATCAGTATCTTTGTTGTTTGCAGTTTGAATCAACTTATATGCAAGTACATACAGTAGTTCATGCCATGCATTGAACAATTTCATCAACTTTTATTGCAATATACATGTACTACCATGAAAGCAATGCCTCACCTGAGAATAAATTAATTGGAATGAAGTTTACAACAGGTTAGTGCCTCAGAGGTCTCACTAGGATATTAAAACTAGGAGTCCAGGACTCCCATTTTGGTAAAAATAGGAGTCCTACCATCAAAAGTTGCAGTCCCTTCTTTCCTACAGAATCAACACAGACGTGAGTGCACATATTTTTAGATGGAGAGGTTTACGTAATGTAATCACTCACTCTAATATAGCTTCATTACAGCAGTCCATTGGCAGGATTGCACATGTATGGTTTATTTATTTGTCTACATCCTTGTAGTAATTTTAGGCAAATAAATAGTATCTGATTTGCTGTTTTTTTCCCGTATTTTCGCAAATACATGACAAGTCAGAAAACAGCTTAGACCTTAAAGCGCATCTCACGAATTCCACAAAATAGCATTGTCCCATACGTTTCTGACCTGAATAATTTGCATTTTGAAGTTAAATCTTTAATAAAATAATACCTAGGCTTTGGTTTCAATGAATTGTATATTTTTTCTGAATATATTTGCCTGATGATTTACGAAAACAGACAATCTATTAAACTGGTACATCCCAGACTCCGCGAAGTCCGCTATTATTCCTGTCAGGCCTACTGGTTTACTTACAGTTTCAAACTAATTTTATGACGAAATAGTATATAAGAGGCAGTTAATAAATATCCAGATCACCGATTCTGATCTTAAAACACAAGTCTGTATGTTTTATCATCAAAATGATATCATGCATGAAATTGATAGTTGCTACCTTACTCAGAAAAGGGTTAATGGTCAATCAGCTATCAAAACATAATGCTTGTGAATGGATAAGAGTTTGTTTGTCAATGTAATGGATATAAAAACTTGGCCTAGCTACTGATGCCTTGATGAATACATTTCGCTACAACACTAGAACTAACCGGGCTAAGGCGAGGGGCATTTAAAAAAAAATATGGTATGGTCAGTCAATGTACCTCTTTAATAATCACAGGGCAAAGTTGTTTTTGCCTTTCTAACAGAAGAAGGCAAAGTTTACATTTTTAGGCGACTTGTCACCCACTTACGAATGGCATTTTGTCTATGTCTCAACATGTCTTGATTCTGAGGTCACGTGCACTGCTTATTCCACTACATTCGGAAATGAACACAATAACGAAAGCTAAAGTCGTTTATTTGATGTACTTTTATAAATGAGTACATGTACATCTCTGGGTCTTTCTGCCTCTGAATTCAATCACTGTAAATATCAGTACATTTTTCACCCGACTGCCAGTCAAAGCCTTTGAACTTGCTTCCCAGCTATTGCATCGTGTTCTTTTTTTATGTACTCTTATATAATGGCAACACATAGGTACATCAAGGGGTATTTGAGTCACTGAATTCTGTCATTGTAAATATCAGCACAGCTAACTGATAAACACATTTTCCCACAAAGCAGGTGGCTGAAGCAGGACTGGCAAGTCTTTGAATTTTGCCGCACACCTATTACATGCGTACAAAGGACTCCCGCCTCAGTGATTTTCTGCATCCCAGATAAAAAAATGGCGTCCAAATACGCATAATTAAGCATTTCCGAGATAAAATGGAATCCCCATTTTACACTAGTCAAAACCATCGACTGTTTCTAAATACTACTTTTAGGTATATTTTTAAACCAATGAGAGGAGGGTTATCCCAGGCAGCTGTAAATTACTATTTCTCTTTCTGTTCTCAGGCTGCATTTTGTAATAAAAGTTGATGAAATTATTCAATGCATTCCACAAGTTGGTAAAGTCATATTAATTGGAGTTATTCAAGAAAAATAAGAAGGAAACACTCATTAAGTGAGAATTAGCCAGTATTTATATATCATAGGGAAGCAAAGATGACATTTGTCTGTTTTGTATTTATGAGACACGGGAGTATGTTCCAGTAAAAATGTAGAGACTATCAAACATCAAGCTCTTGTAAATATGACAAACCAAAATTGTGTGGTTGACGCATGCAAGTAATCTGATATAATTCTTCAAAATGAAATAAAATAATATATGCTGCGTTTGTTTTAGTTTTCTGTCTTGTGTGGATTCTTAATTGTAAAGGTATGTACTTTATTTATTTATCAGTTAGCTGTGTTCTTGTACATATTGTAGGATACATTGAATGGCTTCTTCATGAATGTCAATGATCAGGTGAAGATTGTATGTGGGAAACTGGCTAATGACACCAATCTTCAAGGAGGATACAATGCTATTGGATTTTCACAGGGTGGACAGTTCTTGTAAGTCTTTTTAGAGCCTGATATGTTGACACTACCAACAGCATTAACAGTTATAATGACAACAGTAGCAACCATTGAAGAACAGTAAAAATAATAGCAACAATTACAACAGTAGTAATAGCAACATCAACAACAATAATATCTATGGAGGCCATCATTTAGTTGTCTGCCATAACACTTGCTTAGGAACTCATTTGTTATCATTTTTGTGATAAGAACTTCTGGATACCTTGTTATTTTCCAGATGTGCCTCTTTTTGGTAATACCTCAGCCCTGTTTATTGTGCAAATAATTTTGATTAAATTGTATAGACCTGTATAATTATTCTGTTTTATAATGTGTCTGCCAGTTTGGGTCTACACTGCATCTGCAGTTTGATATGCATTTTTTGGGGGGAAATACTGTTTGAATATACATCTTTGTTGCAGGCGAGCTGTTGCGCAGAGATGTCCCAACCCTCCAATGCTAAACCTTATATCTGTTGGAGGACAACAACAAGGTCAGTAGTCCAGTATATTGTATACTTTGCTGGGTCTATAGTCTAATGTATTGTATACTAAACTAAGTCAGTTGCCCAACGTATTGTAAACTTTACTAGGTCAGTAGTCCAGTGTATTCTAAACTTTACTAGGTCAGTAGTCCAGTGTCTTTTGTACTTTGTTAGATCATGAATCGAATGAATTGTATACTTTACTAGGTCAGTAGTCCATTGTATTGTACACTATACTATAAACAAGCTCATTTTTTTAACATGGCAGAGCAATAGCAGTTCCTATTCCCAACAAATCCAGACTCCTGATACTAAACCTAATTTATGAACATAATTAACAAAACTGCAAATGTTGTTTTTCTAGGCAAGTATGTTGCACCCTGGTTGTTAATAATGAAATAGCTTGACATATTGACTATAGTGAATTGAATTTTAATGGTAATACATTACTTACCATATTGATTATAGTGAATGCTTTTTATGGTTATACATTACTTACCATATTGGCTATAGTGAATTGAATTTTAATAGTAATACATTACTTGCCATATTGACTGTAGTGAATTGAGTTTTAATGGTAATACATTAGTTGCCATCCTGACTATAGTGAATTGTGTGTGTAATTTGGATTTTTAATGCAGCTTTAAAAAAAATTCAGTCATATCACTACGATGTCTGCAGTGTGGCAGTTTATATTTATATCTAGCACTGGAGCATTATGCCGCAGACATGTAGCATGATATCCCACCCGGTCACATTATCCTGACACCAGGCCGACCAGTCCTAACACTAACCTCTTAATGCTGAGCACCAAGCGAGGCAGCTGTTAGTACCATTTTTGTAAGTCTTTGGTATGACTTGGCCGGGGATTGAACCCATGATCTCTGGCAATCCGAGGCAGACACTCTAACCACTATGCCACCGGAGCAGTTTATACAGAATAGAATTTTAGTAGTAATACATTACTTGCCATATTGACTATAGTGAATTGAATTTTAGTAGTAATACATTACTTGCCATATTGACTGTATTGAATTGAATTTTAATAGTAATACATTGCTTGCCATTTTGACTATAGTGAATTGAATTTTAATAGCAATACATTACTTGTCATATTTTCTGTATTGAATTGAATTTTAATAGTATTACTTGTCATATTGACTATATTGAATTGAATTTTAACAGTAATACATTACTTGTCATATTGACTATATTGAATTGAATTTTAACAGTAATACATTACTTGTCATATTGACTATATTGAATTGAACTTTAATAACATTACTTGTCATATTGACTATATTGAATTGAATTTTAATAACATTACTTGTCATATTGACTGTACTGAATTGAATTTTAATAGTAATACATTACTTGTCATATTGACTGTACTGAATTGAATTTTAATAACATTACTTGTCATATTGACTGTACTGAATTGAATTTTAATAGTAATACATTACTTGTCATATTGACTGTACTGAATTGAATTTTAATAACATTACTTGTCATATTGACTGTACTGAATTGAATTTTAATAGTAATACATTACTTGTCATATTGACTGTAGTGAATTGAATTTTAATAACATTACTTGTCATATTGACTATATTGAATTGAATTTTAATAGTAATACATTACTTGCCATATTGACTATAGTGAATTGAATTTTAATAGTAATACATTACTTGCCATATTGACTGTAGTGAATTGAATTTTAATAGTAATATATTACTTGTCATATTGACTATATTGAATTGAATTTTAATAGTAATACATTACTTGCCATATTGACTATAGTGAATTGAATTTTAACAGTAATACATTACTTGTCATATTGACTATATTGAATTGAACTTTAATAACATTACTTGCCATATTGACTATATTGAATTGAATTTTAATAACATTACTTGTCATATTGACTGTACTGAATTGAATTTTAATAGTAATACATTACTTGTCATATTGACTGTACTGAATTGAATTTTAATAACATTACTTGTCATATTGACTGTACTGAATTGAATTTTAATAGTAATACATTACTTGTCATATTGACTGTACTGAATTGAATTTTAATAACATTACTTGTCATATTGACTGTACTGAATTGAATTTTAATAGTAATACATTACTTGTCATATTGACTGTAGTGAATTGAATTTTAATAAGATTACTTGTCATATTGACTATATTGAATTGAATTTTAATAGTAATACATTACTTGCCATATTGACTATAGTGAATTGAATTTTAATAGTAATACATTACTTGCCATATTGACTGTAGTGAATTGAATTTTAATAGTAATATATTACTTGTCATATTGACTATATTGAATTGAATTTTAATAGTAATACATTACTTGCCATATTGACTATAGTGAATTGAAATTTAATATTAATACATTACTTGCCATATTGACTATATTGAATTGAATTTTAATATTAATACATTACTTGCCATATTGACTATATTGAATTGAATTTTAATAGTAATACATTACTTGCCATATTGACTATAGTGAATTGAAATTTAATATTAATACATTACTTGCCATATTGACTATATTGAATTGAATTTTAATAGTAATACATTACTTGCCATATTGACTATAGTGAATTGAATTTTAATAGTAATACATTACTTGCCATATTGACTATAGTGAATTGAAATTTAATATTAATACATTACTTGCCATATTGACTATATTGAATTGAATTTTAATAGTAATACATTACTTGTCATATTGACTATATTGAATTGAAATTTAATATTAATACATTACTTGCCATATTGACTATATTGAATTGAATTTTAATAGTAATACATTACTTGTCATATTGACTATATTGAATTGAATTTTAATATTAATACATTACTTGCCATATTGACTATATTGAATTGAATTTTAATAGTAATACATTACTTGTCATATTGACTATATTGAATTGAATTTTAATATTAATACATTACTTGCCATATTGACTATATTGAATTGAATTTTAATAGTAATACATTACTTGTCATATTGACTATATTGTATTGAATTTTAATAGTAATACATTACTTGTCATATTGACTATATTGAATTGAAATTTAATATTAATACATTACTTGCCATATTGACTATAGTGAATTGAAATTTAATATTAATACATTACTTGTCATATTGACTATATTGTATTGAATTTTAATAGTAATACATTACTTGTCATATTGACTATATTGAATTGAATTTTAATAACATTACTTGTCATATTGACTATATTGAATTGAATTTTAATAGTAATACATTACTTGTCATATTGACTATATTGAATTGAAATTTAATAGTGATACATTACTTGCCATATTGACTATATTGAATTGAATTTTAATAGTAATACATTACTTGTCATATTGACTATATTGTATTGAATTTTAATAGTAATACATTACTTGTCATATTGACTATATTGAATTGAATTTTAATAACATTACTTGTCATATTGACTATATTGAATTGAATTTTAATAGTAATACATTACTTGTCATATTGACTATATTGAATTGAATTTTAATAGTAATACATTACTTGTCATATTGACTATATTGAATTGAATTTTAATAGTAATACATTACTTGTCATATTGACTATATTGAATTGAAATTTAATAGTGATACATTACTTGTCATATTGACTATATTGTATTGAATTTTAATAGTAATACATTACTTGCCATATTGACTATAGTGAATTGAAA
Organism: Sinohyriopsis cumingii; assembly: GCA_028554795.2. Classification (NCBI taxonomy): domain Eukaryota; kingdom Metazoa; phylum Mollusca; class Bivalvia; order Unionida; family Unionidae; genus Sinohyriopsis; species Sinohyriopsis cumingii. The sequence continues at coordinate 77,068,781 of CM068824.1, forward strand.
TTTAATAGTAATACATTACTTGCTATTATTGCATTACTGTTACCCTCTTCTGGTGCTAGCATGATGGTGGTAGGTATATATTCATAAGACAGTTATATATTTATTAAAGAATGTCCATAAACTAGGTTAAAATTCTGAATATAGACTACCTAGATCATCATCGATCCGTTTCAGTTTTGTTTTCTTTCCACTTTTGGTTTTGACATGCAGTTTGTTTCATCAGCTGCTTTTGTTTATAATTGGCAGATTTGTCTTGTTTTCTGACAGAAATCCAGGCCAGTTAATTGTTTTAAACCTTGAAACTGGCTTTGGTAAACAAGGTTATTGCAGTTAACTCTGTTTTTGTTGTTTTAATACTGGGGCCAAATTTTTCTGTCAAATACGTTATCTGGACACATTATATTAGGATAACTATCTCTGCTACCAATATCTCTGCTATCAACAAATCAAGCCCTACCAGAAAAACATCTTTCTTTGTACCATATTTCACGTTAATTTTTTGTATTTTTTAATTTTTCTACACCATCAAGCCATAAAAATAAAAATTAATTCTATCATATTTTTTCGTACACAGAATTTAATATTTTTTCGGTCATGCTATTATTTTTTATACATAAAACAATCTACTGTGAAGATTTACTTTTCCCAAAGTGACAAAAAAGCACAGCCCTTTAAATTTTACAGCTAAGAATAAGACATAAAATCATTGTTTTAGTTGCATTTTGATTTATCTTCTATTTTTTATCATTTTGTTAAAATTGAAGACAGGTTCCCATTTCAAACGGATTTAAAAATATACCAAAGTTCGATGTAGGTACATCAGATGACCAGGGTATTGTTTTGCTAATCAAGTTATGAGTAGTGAGTAACTTTGGGCAAGTTCTTAACTGAGGCATCAAATAGTGAAATGAGAGATTCACGCAATATGACAATCATCATTTTTAATCATGCATGTATATCATTTATAATTTCTTTATTTTATTATTGAATTTCACTACATATTTTTATGCTTTTATTTGCATCACGTTTCAAACAGCATCAGAAAAAATGCTGATTTATCACTTAGATATGCAAAATGACTAATTTATTCTTTGCCGAGTATATTTGGTATAATCCCATATGAGAAATGTAAATTTTGTTTCCTCAATGAAACACAAACCCGAATTATCTGTTATCTTCGCGTAAATGTGTATCTGAGGCATCTAATAATGAAAAGAAAAAACCTAAAGAAATATTCACCCATTATAAGTGTTTAGAAAGCCCTTTGCTCAGCTTACTCAGAAAGGGCAGCTGTTTTGTTAACTGAGAATTTATTCACTTTCATCATATTGCCCTTCTTTGTCTTTTGTATTGGCAAGAAAATATAATGATTGATGTATTTGTTCTGTTGTTGTCATTAGAATATATACTGCTATTCATTAACAACTGGATGTTGTTAATGAGCACTCTTGATTACACCAGTTGGTGAAGCAAAGAAACACACATATTTAAAAATGAGTTCAGGAGCCATTTGAATTTATTTATCCAGTGAAAATAATATCTCAGTACAGGAAGACGCAAAGACCACAGACCAATGGGCAATTAATCTTATTGTCTTAATATAGTAATGCAGTAAAAACTATAAAAACCCAGTTAGTTTCAATCATAAATGCAAAAGTCATTGACTCCATGAGTTCAATTTATATATATAGTTAATATCTTCAAAGATCTTAGTCTATTCATGCTTGGGCATGTCTTCATTACATGTATTAAGTTTCTTCAAACCTCTGCCAAAGGGAGAGACTTTTATCCCACCACCACCTAAATGCACTGAACCACCAAATAAAAGGCAGAAAATTGGACCTGGACAGCCCAGAAAAGAAAAAGCCCATCACCTCTCTGTTACTTTAGTTACTGAGATCAACAATGTAAAAGATGATGCTGAACTGCATAAATCAAATATTGATGCAGCAGATAATGCCATCATACCCAAAGATACTGTTGCAAAGGCGCCCATTGTTGCTGACAAATTTCCTGAGCCTGCAGTAGACAAGCTGGACTACAGCAAAGATATGAGGGATATAAGCCAGTTTCCTGGTACGGCAAAGTCACCAGTAAGAGGACTACAGCAAAGATATGAGGGATATAAGCCAGTTGCCTGGTACGGCAAAGTCACCAGTAAGAGGACTACAGCAAAGATATGAGGGATATAAGCCAGTTGCCTGGTACGGCAAAGTCACCAGTAAGAGGACAGTACAAGAAATGGGACATTAACGATAAAATAAGAATTGTTGAGGAGGCAAAACTATGGGAATAAGGCCCATAGCTGCAAAGTACCACCATACACCAAGTACTTTATCAAGCTGGATGAAAATGGATTTCTCGAAAAATATTCAAAGGACAAAGAAAGGATCTATCCCAGGTGCCGACCGACCCTTGACATATTTGCATGAGAAGGAACAGGAAATTTTATCCTGGTTACTCTGTATACGGGACCATTACATACCTGTAACAATTGAGATGTTACAGGGTTATGCTACTGCAGTTATTCAGCAGGAAAAGTTTCATGGCTCAGGAGGATGGGTTGATGGATTTTTCAAGCGAAATGGACTTGCACTGAGATGTAGAACTTCAATATCTCAAAATCTACCTCGAGACTGGAGGAAAAAATAGACTGCTTCACCAGATATATAAGTAGGCTGTGGGAAGATGAGGAATTTGATGAACATTTAATTGAAAAAATGAATGAAACTCCAGTTTATTTTGACTTGGTTCCAGGGAAGATAATTGATAAAGTCGGAATGAGAGAGGTGCGTATTAGAGGTACCGGCAGTGACAAGCACCATTTAACTTGTGTATTGACATGCCTGGCATCTGGTGGCTTGTTGCCACCCATGATAATCTTTCGGGGAGATGTAGTGAAAGTTCAACAAAAGGCATGGATGGATGAACACCTAATGTTGGATTATATTGTTGAAGTTTGGAAAGTACACATGAAGCTTGCACGTTCTCTCCTAGTGTTGGATTCATTCCATGGCCATTTGACTGATGGAGTAAAAAACTCCATGAAAATATCCAGAACAACAATGGCAGTAATCCCATCCTTGGTGGATGTACAAGTAAACTAAAGCCACTGGATGTACATTTTAATATGCCTTTCAAGGGACTGCGACGAAAAAAATGGTCAATGTACATGAAGGACCAGGCTTTCAAAACTATTGCAACCAGGGAGGCTGGTGAGAATGCAATCAAATAAATTCCAGCCTCTTCAAAGCAGCAGATGATTGACTGGGTTTTTGAAGCCAGTGAAGAATTAAAGAAGAAAAGGGACATGATTATCAGTAGCTTCAAAGTTACTGGCCTTTCAAATGTAATAAATGGTAGAGAGGACCACTACATAAAGAGTGACAATGTAGCTCTTTTGGAAAGTCTTTCTAGTGACAAAGAATGTGAATGGCTTGAGGGTTTTGAGCTGGAAGACTTGTAAAACTCTTGAAAATTATGAATGTTTCATTGCATCATGTATTTGCATTTGTTTAGTGCATTCATCCAACGTTGGAACACAAATTATATCCTTGAAAATAACATGTTATGTTTATTATACAAAAATATTTTTATACACGTTGCTTTGTTGTTCTCTCTCTATTTCTCTATATCTCTCTCTCTGAAATTTATTTGCCATTTTTTTCCAGCAGGCTTCAGAACAAGTATCTGTAGATTAATATTGTTCTTCAGCTAATGGGCTTATTGTGCACATTTTCAGTACCCCATGGGTAGCCTCATTTCCCTATGTAGAGCCTCCTTAATTCAATCCAGTATTTACTGGAAAAGACCAAGCTCAAGGTCAAGCATATTTAATTAGCATGTATATTACATCCGTAGAGCCGTGTGGCAAAGTGACAATAGATCTCATAATTACAACCAAAATGATTTATTTATTCAGGTTTTAATTGCCAATGGAATATAATAGTGCTCTTACAGTGTTTACATAAGGAATAACACAACTGACAGGTAACTGAACAACAAAGATTACTCTCTCTCTCTCTCACATAACAACAGTCAGATTCTTGAGTTGAGAGCAGAATGAGACAGAATTTGTACATTAGTTTTGTATGTTAGGTTGACGAGTGTCGTGTGTTCCACAGGCCTTGTCTGGGTATGATCTCTTTATTTTTTGTACACGGTCATTACCACAAAACGATAACTATTTACTTTACATATAATATTTTGTTCACTGAAATTAATAATTATTTTTTCGTGTATGAAAAATAACATGAAACAATGTGGCAGAAGATTTGTTACCCCTTGGCAGCCTTTACACAAGCCCATTACAAATGGCCCTTTCAAGTCTACCTTTCATATGCTGTCTAGATCAGAATATGATTATAACCACATCAAAAACTTCCTTCTCCATTGGCAGACAATGAGTGGCTTGTGGTAGGAATGCTCTAAAAAAATCCAGAACTGGAAATAATGATTTATATAGATGATAGTCTGTCAGGATGGGGAGCACACTTGCTACCAGACTTTATGATAGTCAGTGGCAGATGGATACTGAAAGACATGGCTCTTCACATCAGCTTCTAGGAAATGAAAGCCATTTTCGATGCCGCCAGCACTTGGGTAGTCTGCATGCATGGCCATACAGTTGGACAATTCAGAAGTGACCATGTACTTCTTCAAACACGGAGGGATGAAACTACTAGATAGTTCTGATCCCACCTCTATGATGGGACAAATCTGGGATAAATGATCCCACCTCTACAATGGGACATATCTGGGATAAATGATCTGAATGCTGTAGCAACAGACATACCCAGAAAAGTCATAGTGACCTCCTCCCTGCTCAAACAGCCCATGTCACCACTGTTCCATCCATATCCAAAGAAAATCCTCCTTCACACTTACTCATCAGCTGGGCAACTTCTTTCTCTTTGAAGACAATAAGTTAACCCCCATCAGTATGATGGCATATCTGTCCATGATCTCAGACAAATTTCTGACATTATGGATATTGGATACAGCAAGGACCTTTCCAACCTGTTGTCTAGTGTAGATTTATCCAGACAACGCTCACTTATATTCCTAAAATGGAAACTCTCTAGTTGTTGACATCATCCAAGCTTGAGGCCCTGTCATCCACATCCATCAGTCAGCTATCCTATAAGTTGTTTCCTGATAGTGATTGCAGCAGCATGGAGAGTATTATGTTTTATGTCCTCTCTGTGGACTCAAACTTCAGGCAGTTCCATCCTGATGGATCAGCCTTGTTTTACAGAGAAAAAAAACCAGGTTGCCATCACTAGACAGTCAGTAAATATGTTTGTCCCCTCTCCTCAATTGATAATTAAAAAAAAAGAGTTGAAGTTCCGAGATCCTGTATGCAACGGCCAGACTTTTTCTGCCTCTCAAGTCCAGAAAGCAAGTCATTATACCACAAGTACTAGTTTCTTGGTGCAAGGGAGATATACAATCTGCATACATTGATCTCTCCTAGGAACATATATGCCTCATAAAAATCTCAGCTAACAGAATACATGCAATTTCCACAAGCCTTGCATTTGAATATAATGTCTCAATTTGAGACATAGTGAAGTCAGTTGGACAGCATGCCCAGATCACTTTTGCCAGCTTCTATCTGCAGAATATGGCCTTGCATATGAGAGAACTGAACCTCATCAGGTCAGTGGTGCATGTATTTGCACAGACGGTAACTAGTTTATAGTAATGTTTAGCACTGGAGCATCATGCCACAGACATGTGGCATCATGTCACACTCATGTAGCATCATGTCACACGCAGTCAAATCATCCTGATACTAGGAAGACCAATCCATACACTAACATCTTAATGCTGTACACCAAATGAGGCTGCTGCTAGTACCATTCTTTTTTATATAAGTCTTTGGTATGGCTCAGCTGGGGTTTGAATCCATGACCTCCTGCATCCTAGGTGGATGCTCTAGCCACTTAAGCTACTGGAGCGGTTCAGTCAAAAATGTGCCATGCAGTCAGAAGAAGTAAAAATAAAATTTTAAGGTGTCCCAAGACATATAGTACATGAAAAAAATGTCTGTAGTTTCATAATTTCATGTCCCAACATGTGTGGGTCATAACAAATAGTTTTGATCATAATTAATGTATCCAAAGACTTATAGTACCACAAGAATCACCATCATTATAGTAATTTCCAGTTAAATGACATTATTTCTTCCTTCAGTTGTTATTCGACATGTAGAATAACAAACAATATGATTCATTCTGATACGTTAGTTTACATCCAACAGCCAGAATATCATCCTTCTACAATGTCTCTTGTGCATTCAGCACTTCATCATCTAAGTTGTCTTCTGTCATTTGTATACTTTTTGTGTTGTATTTATTATTTTCTTTCCATTCCTTGCTTTATTTTCATGTATGTGTTTTCCTTTTCATTGATTTTGAGGGTCTTGAGTACATCACTATCAGTGCTTCTTGTGTTTAATTTGTCTAATAGTAACTGGTGTTCATATAAGCAATTCCTGCCCTTTTGTTCTGGATTATTGTTTTATTTCTTTCAAGAGCATTTGGGTAGGTATTACTTATCCTGACACCAAGACATAGAATGATGATATTCCAAATGTCTGATGCGGACTGAGATATTAGACTGGAATCATGCTTTTTTGAAAGTTGATTCTGGACCTCCAGTTGGAGGAGGGAATAATCACCTTGAACTGGGGACTGATAGCAGGACAATGCATGAACAGCAAGTAAGTATTACGTGGTAAAAATTAGTTTACTCATCCACCACCACCACCTGTAATACAAATACATATTCTTGCATGGTAAAGATATGCCCATATCCAGGGAACATAAAAGAAATAGCGTTGTGGTTGATACAGTTAGTACCAACTCAGTAACAGTCTTGCAGTTGTTACAATGACTACCAAACTCAGTAACAGTCATGCAGTTGTTACATTGAGTGCTAGACTTGGTAACTGTCGTGTGGTTATTATATTGAATGCCAGACTCAGTAACTGTCATGTGGTTGTTACATTGAGCGCCAAACTTAGTAACAGTCTTGTGGTTGTTACATTGAGTGCCAAATTTAGTAACAGTTGTGTGGCTGTTACACTGAGTGCCAAACTCAGTAAGTCTTTTGGTTGTTGCAGTGAGTGCCAAAATAAAAAACAGTGTTGTAGTTGTTGTACACATAGGCATTCTTTTTTTTCAATTTATACAGATTTGTGTAAATTGCTATTTACATTCTTTATAAAAGTAAATTGTTGAATATTTCTTGTTTGTATGCAGGTGTGTATGGATTTCCACGTTGCCCTGGAGACAATAGCACAGTATGCAATATAGTCCGGGAGATGCTGAATGTTGGAGCCTACGTCAGGTGTGGTATTTTAATATATATAAAAGTCAGTATTAAATTTAATTTTGTTTCATATGGTGACGTTTGTTATGGGGTACTAAGTTTCAGACATGTTATATCAGCTACCGTTCATGAATAGTTTTTTTTTTGCTTAATGCCATATATAGCTGGTGGAGGAAGACCATGGGAAAACCCCAGCTGCTGGCACCTCTCTCACATACCCACATTAGACCATGGCAAAACCCCAGCTGCTGGTATCTTTCTCAAATATCCACATTTTTTATTCACTAGAATGTGTTTTCATCAGAAAGTCTTTCAGATTTTTCTGTTTTCATCCATCCATCATGAAATGGTTTCAAACCTTTTATCATGATATATCTAGCAGTGTGCTAAATAAAAGATACTGCTGTCAGATTTTCCCTATACAGTGTGGGGTGATTCCCCATATGTATTCATAATAGCAGTTAATGGCACTGCTATAATAATCAATCCAGATGTAAATAGTGTAAATATCACTGGTCAACAGTGAAATCATTACTGACTTGAAAAGGCCCTAATCTGTAGTATTTTGGTGTGCCGAACACGAATATAACCGTGAAAAATTTGTATTGGCTCTCGTTTTGAAGATATTCATATACCTCATTTTCTATGTTTCACTGTGTAAATTTCTCCAGTAGGACTGCAGCAACATCCGGAATAATGATGTAACATTGCATAATACCATCATGCTCACATCATCCACAGTTGATTGCATCATTTTCTGATGCAATGCAATACTAATGCCATGCGGCTGCTGAAGTAAGTTGACGTCAGCAGTGTACTATACATGTGTAGGCCTATTATACTAATGCCAGGCGGCTGCTGAAGCTGACGTAAGCAGTGTACTATATAAAGCCCAATCAGATAGGTTCAGCATTTAAAATATTTTAGACGTTGTGCGAGACAGTTCAAGCTACTGTTACATAAAACTTATTATTTTATCCATTTACGTACAATAAAGAACAGTAATGCCTCGAAAGTGTGTTAATACCGCGGACAATTTTTGCTATATTTGTGGGAAAGTGACATTTGCCAACCAGAAGAAAAGTATCAATTCTCAAGTGAAGAAGGCATATCATCTTTACTTCGGATGCAAGGTTGGTGACCAAGACAAGCCTTGGGCTCCGCATATATGCTGTGCTACATGTACAACACAGCTTTCACAGTGGTTGAATTGCAAAAGGTCATCAATGCCGTTTGCAGTCCCAATGGTGTGGAGAGAGCCAAGCAACCACCTAAATGACTGTTACTTCTGCTTGGTTCCTCCTCTTTCCGGCGGAATAACGAAGCGAAAGAAGTCGAGAATAGTCTACCCAAACATTCCGTCTGCATTGAGACCAGTTCCACATGGTGAGGGACTTCCTATTCCAGAACCTCCAGCAGAATATTCTCTTGATTCATCTGACGAAGACAAAGGTGAGTCGACCTGTTCTTCTCCTGGTCCATCAGCATGCAGTGATCCAGATTTTCACTGTGGTGCATCATCAACCCCACACAGAATAACACAGGAAGAACTAAATGACCTGATTCGTGATTTGGACTTATCAAAGAACAAGGCAGAATTGCTAGGATCAAGACTCCAACAATGGAATCTTCTAGAAGAAGATGTCACAATTACTGCATATCGAAAGCGCCACCAGCAATTGGAGCCTTTCTTCAGAAAGGAAAGTAATCTGATATTCTGTTCCGATATTGAGGGCCTCATGAATGCTTTAAAAATCACTCATGACCCACAAGAATGGAGACTATTTGTGGACTCTTCGAAACTGAGTCTCAAGGCTGTGCTTTTGCACAATGGAAACATTCTTCCATCTATTCCAGTAGCGTATGCTGTCCACATGAAAGAGACATACGAGAACTTAAGGCAGCTACTGAATTCCATTGAGTATAACAAGTACAGCTGGCACCTCTGTGGTGATTTGAAGGTAGTTGCCCTTTTAATGGGACTGCAGCAAGGATATACAAAATACATGTGTTTCTTATGCGAGTGGGATAGCCGAGCAAGGGAAATGCACTACATGAGGAAGGAATGGACTCACAGGCAGAATGTAGCCATTGGAGAGAAGAATATCCAACACCCAGCTCTGGTTGAGGCTCAGAAAATCTTGCTACCACCCCTTCACATCAAACTAGGTTTGATGAAGAACTTCGTGAAAGCCATTGACCGGACTTTGCCAGCATTCCGATACCTGCATGAAAAATTCCCTCGACTCAGCGAAGCAAAGATTAAAGAGGGAGTTTTTGTGGGTCCTCAGATTCGAGAGCTTTTCAAAGATGACCGGTTCAACAACTTGCTGGAAGGTGACGCGAAACAAGCATGGAATGCTTTTCGCCTAGTTTCTACAAACTTCCTCGGAAATGTTAGGGCAGAAAACTATAAGGAACTAGTAGAAGACATGTTGATGAAGTATAAGAAACTTGGCTGCAATATGTCTCTAAAGATTCACTTCCTTCATTCCCATTTGGATTTCTTTCCTAGCAACTGTGGTATTGTTAGTGATGAACACGGCGAACGTTTTCATCAAGATATCGCAACAATGGAACAAAGATACCAGGGAAAATGGTCCACTACAATGCTGGCTGACTACTGCTGGACACTCCTCAGAGATGCTCCCGAACAGCTGTACAAGAGACAGGTGAAGAAATCTAAGATGTAGTCAATGACTTGATTTTTTATAGGTAGGCTATTACAGTTGACCTTTTACTATTGGAATGCATTTCGTTATGTAAACATTAATTTCTTGCAGATTACAAAAAAACTAGAGCCAATTTTGCAATTTGACTGTCATATTCGTGTTCAGCACATAAAAATTGATAAGAATTGACTAATTTTATTTCAGTAACATGACTTTTGTAAAAATTTGTTGTCCAGTGTATTATTAACACTTATTACCTAATAAGTCAGTACCTTTTTAGCGGATGACAATATTTCCCTCAATGTAAGATAGTTTCCTGCTGCTCTTGATTCAGGGTTCCCTCACTACAGAGAAATTGGGACAAAGTTGGAAAAAATGATTTTAAAAAATTCCGACCATGAAAAGTCCTTAATTGTTGCAAATATTGATGAAAATCAGGTAAAAACCTGAGAATTTTCTGCCACCACTTGATTACAGAAACAGTTATATAATAGTCTTATAACTGAACTGATTGGAGTTTAAATTGATTGAGTTTTGACCAGAATATTTGAATGTTACGATATGGATCAATTGGATGCCTGCTGTAAACATATTTGTATAGTCAATCCAAGTAGTCATTTGATTAGATTCATCTAGTAGACTGGTTTATCTACAGACAGCTCCATATCAGTGTCCTAATGAAGAAGGTATGAAGACCATTCAGTCATACAAGAAGACAAAATATCTGTGACTTGTGATCTTGGAGAGTTTTAAAGATAAATTATCCAGCTTATTATCACCGGTAACCTTGGCCACTCCCAGCCTTTGTGAAAAATGGGCAGCCATTGCTTATAGATAGAGCAGGAAGTCCGATTTGATATAGCCTCAAATGTTGAATCTTTGAGCTGAACATTGATGCTAAATCCTTACACTGTTTGAGATGTAGCTTTCAAATATCCGTGTCATTTCTTACAGGAGAAATTAGAGAAATATTGCCCCTTGTATTATGTATTAGGTAAAGTAATAGAAACAAATGACACTCTGTGAGTATCAACACAGGTTTGGGAACTGGTCTATCAGACATAATTGAATTCTACAGAAAATTCTATCCTTTTTTATGAAGTAGGATATAATTTTGATGGTCTTTTTGTCAAAATTTAAATCAACCCTTTGTCATTTGGGCCTTTTAAGTGATGGATTTTTTAACCAAATTGTCTTGAGGAGTTCAATTCATTTGAAAAATGTTCTTAGTTTTTATTTTTACTGGCACAGATTAATTCAGGGTTTAAAACATTTTAATTTACAACATAAGCATACTTTGCATTTGTAGTGTTTTTATACTCTGTTAGGAAATGTTTACTTTGTATATCATGCTATTATAGATTTCAAGTGGTACATGTACCAAACCCTTGCATACGGTTTGGAGTTTGTTGAAAACAATAACATTTGTTTTCAGTAATTAAATGCTGTGTCAGTTAATAGATATTCTACTTGAGACATTGCAGTCTTCCTTTACAACTGATTATTCTGATTTCTTTGAAAAATTAGAAGTTTGAAGAAAACAAAACTAATTTCAATTGTTCATTCTATTCTTGTTTCCTCATACCAACATAATGCAGTTCAGCAAAGCAAAGTTAACATTTTTATTCTGTAAATTGAAATGACTTAATGTGCAAATTTTTATGAATTTTCAGCAGTAAAACTTGCTTGTTGTGATATGTTTTATATGTTAATACATGGTCAAATGTCTGATTCAGTTGTTGTGGGTGAATCTAGAAATAGAAACATCTTTTGATTTGAAAAATGCACTTTTCTTGGATAAAATTTTCTTTATTTCCATTTAGAAATAGTCATATATGAACCTTGAAAGAATTAATTTCATCCTGGAAAATATTTGGTAAAGACCTGAACATTTTTCTTTAAAAAAAATGAGAATGATGTTGATTGGGGGTGAACTTAACAAAATCCAGGTCATACAGTTTGTTGACAAAAAGGGGCTGGTGGTGAAGAATTAAGCACAGCAAAAAGTATTACTCTTGTTGTTTTATGTTTCTTAAATTTGACTTGATTAAAAACAATACTGCTGTAGTAAATTATACAGAGAAAACTGAATTAGTTTAACAAAATTAATTGCTAATTTGTCTTTTAAAAATCTGTCCATTGTTGGAAAAACCATTGTAATAAAATATTTAGCTTTGGATGTGCTTGTTTACTGTTTTATGGTACTTCCTGACCCTCTAAAGAAAATCATCCAGCATATTCCAATAGTCTTTATTAATTTGCTTTGAAGTGGAAAATATGACAAAATTAAAAGGAATCTTTTAGTCGATGACTATCAAGATGTTGAGCTCAAGATGCCACACATTCAATCTTTTTGTCATACACTTAAGATTACACGGATAAAATAATGTATTGATCCACTTAAGCATTCATTATGGAAACTTCTTACTTTAGATGTTCTTGAAGAGTCTGTAGGGGACAATATATGGTGTTTGTGGGAGGGGTTAGGAAAGAAGGATTCCACATAGTTTCACAGAATTTTAAGAGTTTTTGGAAAGATATATTTTTTGCATGGTCAGAATTGGATGACTGTCCCACCACAACTCCTGAACAAATGTTATCAGTGCCATTTGGGTATAATAAATATATCAAGATAAATGATAACACAATCTTTCTGAAGAAATTGTGTGAAAAATGTGTATTTTTGTTCCTTGCCTACAGTGGGTTCATACAAAAATATAATATCAGTATTACTTTTGTAGAATTCTGTTGAGTTCTTGCAAAAACACTACATATTAGAAATACAATGAAATTAGACTCTCCACTACATAAAAATATAAATCTTCTCAGGAAGAAGGACAAAATTGCATTTTTATTGTATACATTATATATGAGGGAAAAAAGGCCTTCCCGTTTAACTGGAAGCATTTTATGACTAGAGCCTGCCAGGAAAGTATGAGATGATAATATTTTGTGATTTGAAATTATTGAGTAACTAATAGTTATGATTTAAGTATTTTACATTTTTATCCAAATTTGAAAGAAATAATAATGTGGTATTTGGTTGTGGTTATTTTGAATAATTTGTTTTTTTATCATTTAATATATCATGGGATTTTTATTACAGTAATATAACTTTCTTTTTTGAAGTACTTTAATATAGCTTTCTTTGTTCAAATAATTTAATATAGCTTTCTTTCTTTTTTCCAGCTATATACAGAACCAGTAAGATCATTTATATTTTCCACTCCTAATATATTTTAACGTGTTACAGACTTAGAAATTGAAAGTCAGTGACTCATCTAAGAATAATTTGCTGCACCCTATTTATATATAATTTAATTAGATTGTTAAAATGTGAAATGTTCCTGCTGTAAAATCCCATACACAATGAGAAATAGCAAAAAGGCATTGAGCTCCATATGATTTGGAACTGCAGCTTCTGAAACTGTACCGGAGGTAATTAAGGTAATTAAGGTCTAAGTGTACTTTACAAACTTTTTTGTTGAACATAATGTTTACCATTGCTGTAGTCTCAGATCACATTTTTGAACTTTTAAATGCATGTTTTTCAACTTGACAATAGCAGTACATGATATTTTGTTACACTTTACTGAAAAATAAAAAAATAAAATTGACTGCCTTACTGAGGTGGTCTTGTTAGAGTTGGCAAGTTTGATAACATGATACTACTTCAGACCCAATGACCAAAATTATTTCTTGCGAATGTAGAACTTTTAAGATCCATTAAATGCTAATTGTAACTGAAGACCATTGAACTTGAATTGATTTATCAAATGGATGACAATATGGGTGGAATGAAAATCTCAGGAAGCTTAGTATTTTGTCTTTCCACAGATTTGCTGGTCATTCTCACTATACTGCATTCAGTTAAATAATGCAGTCAGCAGTTATGGACCCCAGTTACTGCTCAATACTGAATTTGAAATCTGTATCACCGCCATTATAATTTGATCAAATTCAGCAAATCTGAAAACAATAGTTGTCTCCAAGTTATTGATATTAGTGGCAGTTCATTCCTAAACTACCTGACAGATTGCCAGGAAACTTTGCACACACATTTACCCTGAAGTATTGTTGGACCTCAATGAAAATGTTGCTGTTTGAACATCCAATGTGGCCTTCACAGCGGCCTTCTGGAAAATCTTGTTATTGCTACCCCTCCTTTGTGGATGGTCAGATCAACTTGGGAGGTTTCGCCTTCAGATACATTCCCTGATCACAGTAATGTATAGAAAAATAAGTGTCTTTTCTGTATCTGTAATACATATGAAGGGCTGTAACTCCTGCCCACAAACCGCTTCGGTGGCCTAGTGATTAGAGCATCTGCCTCAGATGTGGAAGGTCGTGGATTCGATTCCTGGCCAAGTCATACCAAAGGCTTACAAAAATGGTACTAACAGCTACCTTGCTTGACGTTCTGCATTAAGAGGTTAGTGTTAGGACTGGTCGGCCTGGTGTCAGGATAATGTGACTGGGTGGGACATCATGCTACATGTCTGCGACATGATGCCCCTGTGCAAGGCATCACTATAAACTGCCACACTGCAGACATCGTAGCGATATGACTGATTTTTTTTTAAAGCTACGTTAAAAATCTAAATCACACACAAACTCCTGCCCATTACCTATCCTTACCACTGCCAGGTATCAATAGTTTAAACTTTTGATACTGTACAGGTAGCATCATACTGTAGACCTCCCAAAAATTATGTTATCTCCATGGTTTTCAAACCATCTGTCCCATTATTTGGGTTTTTACTGTATAGGAAGGAAGCTACTACAGGCGGTATACATTATATTTTGATTCTGAGCAATTTTTGTGTGAATTTGTCACATTCATGGGTTTCAGTTATTATGACCATATGCTCCATCATATTATCATGGATGCCTGTTACTGGTTCACATATTAGTGCTAACTAGTTTTTGCTCACTCAGCTATTAACAAGTGTTGGTTTTGCAAATTATGAACACATTGGACTTGTTAATTTATTAATTTTTTGTTGTTCTTGTTATTTCTGTTAAATGATGACAACAAAATGACCCAAATAGAAGAAGTTAAAGGCCACCAAGGCCACACGACATGTGCCTTACCTACTCAAAATACACATCAACTGCGACCTGCAGTTTTTGTGCCGTCTGGTCAGAGGATATCTGGCCAACTGTCCTTTGGAAGCATGTTAAAAAAAAACGGACAAAACTGATAAATCTCACATCAAGGAGCCTGACAATTTGGGTATCCACCCCAGGATGGATTCAGCTGTGAGTTTTGTGCGGACACCATCTGCCACCATTATATTAGCAGAATTGGAGGAGCAAGATGCTGCAGTTCTTCCATCCTCACAGTTTTGCACACCATTATTAGAACTATCGATGCATCACCTGGTCCAGGAAAAGATGATACAATTATTACACAGTAATCCAGGCAGTTCTGAAGCTTTTTTTTTAGAGAGCCAATTAAGAGCAACTTTCTCATCAGGCTGGTAGAAGATGCACTCAGGTGCCTTTTAGACTGAGCTCCATAATCAACAGTTTAGCAGCTGTTAGGATGACTGCTGATATTTTCTGTAAAGTTGATAACATGTTTCAAACAACATTGAAACTGGTAAGTAATACTGTAGCCACATCATCATTGTTAGATTTGATCTTGTTAGCAATTTCCAGCTTGCCCAAAATAAGGGTGAAAGTTATGCCGCAATGACTAGAATTGTGAAATTTATTAACAGAGATGCATGTCTCCATTCACCATCACTTAGGCTGCATCATGCCCTGGCATTGTGGCTGAAACCGTTTGGATTGCCATTGCTGTTTGGAGTAAAATTCAAGGAAGTGAGACAAGCAGCTCATGAACTGTCCCTCCAATTTGCTGTGCAGCCTTAACAGTCCTATAAATCTAATCAGTATCATCCTCAGAGGAAAGATGATTGGAAAACAGATAAGGGTTAATTTGCTCTCCCAATCATGGAACCATTCTCAATCCCACTCAGATGTCAGTAGGCAACAATCTCCTTGGTTTAGGAGGTAACCTTATAGAGGGGACAAGGGTTCTTGTTCCCCAACCTCCTAACTCTCACCATTGACTCTCCATTTTGTCTGTCCAGAGACAGACTACCAGGGGATACAAGACTTCTGTATTTCAGCCCTCACTGAATTGCTCTGATTCCACAAAACAAGTTGTTTTGGAGGGACTTCAGATTTGGTTTATCCAAACCCACAACTTTTGTCCATCCTGCTCAGGATGAACATACTGTCTGAGAAGGACAAAATTATACAGCAGGGATCTCGTCATTAGTTGACAAGTTAGTGGTGGGGATTGTTCGGAAACTGCAGTCATCAGGGTTCTATTCTAGGCCTTTCTTTATGAAAAAAGTCAATGACAAGCTCAGGCAAGTCATTGACCTAAGCCATTTGAAGAAATACATAGTTCTATCAAAATTAAAGATGGAGAAAGAACAGTTTTACTCTCCATTGGAGGGATGAATTCACCATCAGTATCGATCTGACAGGTACATACTTTCATATGTCTATCCATGCATCATCATGGAGATTCCTATGATTTGCATATTGAGGGAATATCTACTAGTTCCAAGCTCTTCCATTTGGTCTAAACGTCAACCCTTGGGAGTTTATAAAGAGGAGGAACTGTATTATAACAATATGCATTATAGGATGGAACCATGACATGACTGTGTTATAACTGTTATGTATATTTGATTTAATTTATATTGATTTAATTTGTTTGTTTGAAAGTTTTAATTTTTTTATTCTATTGCATGCTATTGTAATATAAATTTTTTTATTGGAATAGAGGTCAGTTCATCCAGATTCGAACTCAGTTTCATTTGGACTTTTTATTACTAGGGCTTTTATTTATTAATTCTTGGGTTAGTTTTGGATTTGATTCATACCGTAAGTTCTTTTTCTCACTTTTATCTTGTTTTTCTAGGGAAATAAATTATTTGTTAAATTTGTTAAAGCTTGTTGTCTTCACTCTTTTCTTGTTACGTTTTGTAAGAGCCTAATCATGTAACAATAACAATATGCATTATAGGATGGAACCATGACATGACTGTGTTATAATAATATGCATTATAGGATGGAACCTTGACATGAGTGTGTTATAACAATATGCATTATAGGATGGAACCTTGACATGACTGTGTTATAACAATATGCATTATAGGATGGAACCTTGACATGACTGTGTTATAACAATATGCATTATAGGATGGAACCTTGACATGGCTGTGTTATAACAATATGCATTATAGGATGGAACCATGACCTGACTGTGTTATAACAATATGCATTATAGGATGGAATCATGACATGACTGTGTTATAACAATATGCATTATAGGATGGAACATTGACATGACCGTGTTATAACAATATGCATTATAGGATGGAACCATGACATGACTGTGTCATAACAATATGCATTATAGCTTATAACCTTGACATGACTGTTATGCATTATAGTGTGGTTCTTCTGAATGCATGCTATTGATTCCGATTCCCATCCACAGCCTAGTTCAAGCCGAGTATTGGCATGATCCACTGAATGAGGACGAGTACAGAAAAGCCAGTATCTTCTTGGCAGATATCAATCAGGAAAATGTGAGCAAAGCAATTTTTCTGTTAGATTCTAGAACACATCGAGGATGATATATGTTTTCATAATGGTTATGAATAATTCATGAATGTCAGCAGGTTAGATTCACTGAATGAGATGATCTTGGACACAATGAGATGTTTTGCCATGCTTGTATGTATTATTGATTACATATCTCATGGAAATAATGTTCTGCACTCATCTGTTTTATTGTTGAGAAAATAAATATGTACTTGTGTTGGTTGTTGTTAGGCCAGGGAGATAATATATTGTAGCAGTAATAAATGATGGAAGACGAGTCACAATATAACAATGAATAAATTGTCAAAATGTAAGCAGTATGAGGTCATTCAGTTAGGCCGTGACATTGTACACATATAAACACTGCCCACTTTTGAAGTGGTGCTGAGTGCAGGACATGCATATCTATGGTGGCTACCAGAGAATTGCTTTCTATGATTCAGTGAAATATTTAGCAATAATGGTGAATAATTTGCCACTAAAATATATATAATAAAAGTTTGTTTTCATTAATTTGACTTGCGTATATTTGAAAATTCTGTTGTAAGAGTTAATTGTATATTATACACTTGGAATTATGTTTTGTTTCAAAACTAGGCTTTATGAATGATGCGAAGATACAAATAATTACCTTTGTCCACCATGGCCTTTAGTAGATTTAATTGATTTCATTATGATAGAATTTAACATCATTATCATCTTTGTAAGGTTAGCATTTTTAAAATACATACATATCTAGGTAAAGCCTTTATTAATTAATTTATTTTCCTGCCTACATGTATATAGTATTACCTATAATCAACTTGACTGAAAAATTGTTAAAGCTATGTTAAAAATCCAAATCACACACACTATAATCAACCTACCTATCTACCTATCTACCTATATTATAACGAAATACTCATGTGTAGGTCTTTCCTTCATATAGAAGTATTCTATCCTTAATGGACCAAACATTGGCTTTTTTTAAAAGAATATATTAAAGCAGAGAAGACACATCTTTTATTTAATATTGTTTTAAAATTAGAATACTAGTCCCTGTTTTAGCTTGTGTTACTTGTTTAGGCTCGAATAAACAGTAACACAGATAGAGGGAAAAAAACAGCTTTTTAAAAGTTAACAAATAATTTATTTTCCTGGAAAAATTCTGTAAAAATGAAAAAAGAAGAACTTACGGTTTTAAGAATCAAATCCAAAAATAATCGAAGAATAATCCACAAATTATTTTGCAAAAGTCCTTGTAACAAATGTTCTAATAGTTTCAAGTTCAAATCCTGATGGAAAATCCAAGATGGATGATGATGACGTATGCTGTGGTCATTACTGTGCTTATCTACGTTCCTTGTAGAAATAAAAATAATGGCACTCCGGTGTTGGAAATTCAAATTAAATTTGTAAGCAATGTCTTTCCAAAATCTCATTGTGAGCACTCCTCAAAATATTTCCAGAGAAAAAAAAGAATTAATCCTTTTGAAATCCAACTGATCTAAAGAAAATTAACTCAAAATCTGGCTACATCAAACTAACTTGACATCAGTGTAAAAAGCCCCAAACTGAGAGATCTCTCTCTAAAACAAAGGTTATTTTGTATTATAAGACGCAGTTTCGAAATTCCCCCAAGTTGCGAAATCAGAAGGGGGTCACGTGATCATGTTTATACCACGTACACAGAATATGGCCTTGATTAGACCAATAATTTTCTCTAAGAAATAAAAAATAAAAAAGTTGTTTACATCTTAAGCCCAAAGCCCTATCATGACCTTGACAACAATCGATCATTTTAAAATAAAAATAGAACTTTGTTTACTAATTTTGAATCAAGGTAAGCATCCAGGCCAACACCTGGTGTTTATGAAAAGAATGATTCAGGTCAACCGATTTTCTAGAAAAATATCATCTCCAGTGAATAAATTTACATTATAACAGCATATAATAGAATACAAAATTTAAAACTGAAAAACAATTAAATTAAAATAAATATGAATTAAATCAGATGTACGTAACACTTGTATACAGAGTATTGAAATGGTGGGACAGTGTAGTATGCCTATGGTGGGACTGTATAGTGTTCATATGGTGGGAATGTGTAGTATGCCTATGGTGGGAATGCATAGTATGCCTATTTTGGGAATGTATTGTATGCCTGTGTTGGGAATGCAAAGTATGCCTATGGTGAGAATGCATAGTATGCCTTTGGTGGGAATGTGTAATATGCCCATTGTGGGACTGTGTAGTATGCCTATGTTGTGAATGTATGCCTATGGTAAAACAATTGCTCATCATTTAAATATGCTTTTCATTTCTATATAAATAATTTGCAAGGTCAAGAACCCAACATATAAAGCTAACCTGGAGAAACTGAAGAATTTTGTGATGGTCCAATTTCTGAAAGACACTATGGTTGACCCAAAAGAGAGTGAGGTAATTATCTCCCTTTAAATTTGTATCTTTGTCACTAATTCAGGCATAACCATGTATCTCACTTGTTTTGCATCTCTGCAGTCACAGCTTTCTTTGTACATGGTAATTTTGAAAGATTCAGAGAGTCAGCACTAAGTGCCCTTAACTTTGCAAAAACCAGTGTCACATCTAAAATTTTTGAAAGTAAATTGGACCCAGTCTGTGCCTCCAATGCATGTTTGAAGATTTATTGACCAAACGGGAGATTGCAGTTGTTCAATTTTTCATTTTGATTGGTTTTTGCAAAGGTACAAATTTGCATAATTGAATCATTTTACTATATTGGTTGCCGTTGATTTTGGTTTAAGTTTGGTTAGTTGGTTGCATGCTGCTATTTTTATCACTTGAAAGTTTAGATGGTTCATTCAGATATATTCTTAAGTGACTGTGGTAATATGATGTCATTTTGGCCAATGAAATAACCTGCTACATGAAATCTTCATATTAATTAAATTATAATCTTCTCAATTCAAGTGTTAGTTGTTTTCAATCCAAGATCTTATTGCTACCCCTCCTAGATTGAAAATCATATCAGAATTGGATTTTCACCAGAAGACTTCTGTGATGTCTAAATGAAAATGGTGTCCATCTGATATCCAATATGCCCACCATGGCAACCATCTTGAAATCTTGTTATTTATGTTTCTGTTAAATGGAATGCCACATCAGCATGGGGTTATCACCAAAAGACTAATTATACTATCTTGTTGGTCCCGAATAAAAATGGTGCTGAACTGACTGCCACAATGAACATATTGCAAATCTTGTCACTAATTCTTCAGAAGGGATGGTCTTATAAAGATGTGGTTTTCACCAAAAGTGTTCTAATGGTGTCCAGTTTAGCCTAAATTAAAATTGTTCTGATTGTAGGTCTGGTATGTCTGCCATAGTGGCTAATTTGAAAATCTTATTACTCGAGAATACAGAGATGGCTTCAGTACTCTACAATTAAAAAGAAGAAATGATATCAACTTGAAATTCTGGAAAGCCAGGAGATTATCAGTTCATTTAATGTACTATTGTTGATTGTAAGTTACTTAATTGAATTTAATTAGTCTTTTATTTTTACAAACTAAGACATATTGAATTCAGGTTTTAATAATCTTCAAACTTATAGGTAGTACTTAAAATGAAATTTTTAAATTTTCAAATCAAATAGAATGAATTGCTTTAATTTTGTCATTTTCTCTTCAGTGGTTTGGTTTCTACAAACCTGGACAAGCAAAGGACATAAACAACCTTTTTGAGACCCCGCTGTACACAGAGGTAATAGCAGTTAAATGATAAATCAGATGACAACTACAAAAATTAAATGGGTGTTGGACTTCAAAGACACAAATATAATTAATTATGAATCTAATGACATTAGAGTATAGTCAAACCCATCATAAGCAGCCACTTCTAGGAAAATGAAACAAAGCTGCCACAGAACAAACCTATTTGTCTTGCTTAGCCTACTACTTTTCTGTTGGTTACAACAGTACACATTACATATCAAATTAATTAGTCAATGACAGGGTCAATCAGTGCTTGCGGAAACCCAAAGACAACACTCCCTCAATAACTCGAACACAAAGGGGTGAAAAATATTGATCACAGCATAAGTGACAGTACAAGCTTTTGCAATACCATTGAAAACTTAAGAGATGGAAATCAACCATGAGATGAGAGAGGGTGTGTGTATGTTTTTATATGGGTGTGAGGACCTGATTTGTGTTGCATACCATCATCTTGAGGAAGTAACTACATTTCAAGGAGTTGCACACCAGTTCTCTAAATGTGTGTTTGGAAATAGATTCAGAATGATCATTGGAGATGATTGATATGTTACTGTGAAAGTTATCTCAAAGTTGGTAAAGTCTGTATATGTGTAGTACAATTTAGTGCCTTCCCTTGGTGTGACTAGAAAAGGCATGTAAACATCAGCCAATCAGGGTGTTTGGCTTTAGCTCGTCTGTCAGCCATTCAGAATGATGCTTCTTTACATTGTCAGTGTAATGTACACTAATATTTATAACAATAATAACTTATGTGTGCTACTGTTAATGGTAATTCTTCTTTTTTTATATAAAAGCTATGCCATATAATAATGGCAGAAGATAATTTGCTATATTAGGCTTATAGTGTCTGTGATATTGATTGGTTTTCTTCATGTGCTTTTGGAAAATCATGAAGCCAACATCAACAATTTAACCAAGAACTACAGGATCAGCCTGGTAAGAAACAAGAAGGGTCTTTCTAAGTTGTTTATTATATTAGTCCAAAAGAGCCAATCATAGTAAATCATTAGTTAGCCACTCATATGACAACTTGACTTTATCCCTTTTCCAAATCAGCTTATCAATACTTTATATGGTCTTATTTTGAATCTTCATTTTACGTGAATGAAGCACACTACAGCTGTGGGTGAAGCCCACTACAGCTGTAAACGATGCACATAACAGTTGCAGTATCGAAGCATGTGCAGAGAAAATGTTAAACACTGATTTCAATTATACCCTTTAAGAATCTGCTACTTTAGAATAACATACCTCTACATGCATGTAGGGTACACCTTGTAATAACAGTAACAAATTTATTTGTACCTTGAGATTCCTTATCCATACTTTCTGTAGAATCTAATGTGTAGTATATACAGTTATTTCTTGTACAATTTTTAATGTCTTATTGCATCGAGCTTTATTTATATCTGACATTGATACAAAATTATATAATGGTTTCTAGTAATTCAAGTATTTCTTTTCTTAAATTTTGTACATGTCCCATTGATGAGTAAAATAAGAATTGACTTGAATTATAGGGCAACCTCAGTGTTTTATTGGTCCATAACAAAATATGCAGACAGCATGATAATACAGATACAATGCTTGATTCTCTGCATATGTAGACAGCATGATAATACAGATACAGTGCTTGATTCTCTGCATATGCAGACAGCATGATAATACAGATATGGTGTTTGATTCTCTGCATATGCAGACAGTATGATATACAGATACAGTGCTTGATTCTCCGCATATGCAGACAGCATGATAATACAGATACAGTGCTTGATTCTCCGCATATGCAGACAGCATGATAATGCAGATACAGTGCTTGATTCTCCGCATATGCAGACAGCATGATAATGCAGATACAGTGCTTGATTCTCCGCATATGCAGACAGCATGATAATACAGATACAGTGCTTGATTCTCCGCATATGCAGACAGCATGATAATGCAGATACAATGCTTGATTCTCTGCATATGCAGATAGCATGATAATACAGATACAGTGCTTGATTCTCTGCATATGCAGATAGCATGATAATACAGATACAATGCTTGATTCTCTGCATATGCAGACAGCATGATAATACAGATACAGTGCTTGATTCTCCGCATATGCAGACAGCATGATAATACAGATACAATGCTTGATTCTCTGCATATGCAGATAGCATGATAATACAGATACAGTGCTTGATTCTCTGCATATGCAGACAGCATGATAAGTTTTCACTATTAAATAATGTTCAGATTTTTCATCATTTCTTAGCAGTTTGAAAACTTGAACTTCTTTGTATCAAATTATTTGAATTATTTAAATACATTTAATGTAGGCAAATTAAATTTTGCAAGCTTTTTGATCAGTGTTTAAAAGAAAGACAGTTTGACCTTTTATCCAATTTGGAAGCAACTGCTTATAATGCAGATTATTTCATGCATAAAATCAAAGATATTGAGATAGGTCATTTGGACTTATTTATGCCTAGAATTAAAGATACTGCACATTTTTTTAATGTGATGCCATTTTTGTTGAGCCCCTTGGTACAAGCTTACCATAGTATCACTTTACATAGTGTGCATGTCCTTAAATACGTCCTTGCTTACCCTAGACCCCACCCCCTGAGTGAAGTTGTTTACTTCCTTTCATTTCACTGCCATTTTGTCCAAAATTTCTTCACATGATTTGGAATGCAGCACTAAGGCAAACTCAAGCTGTTGTCGTGGCCAGCTCTTGTATTAATTCATTAATGACATCAAATTCTTGGAAGGAAAATGTGAATATCTGTATAGCTTTATTAATATAGAATACAGTTTAGAAACAAAATCCTACCTCTTTTTTACTTTGACTACTTGGACATGCAGATGTTACAGAATTATGCCTAGTTTGCTTCTCAGGCTCTGTTAATGGAGTCATGAAACTGATAGAAATGTGAGTACTTGACCATTTTTCAGAATTCAGGTTACTGTGATGTAGTTTGTGCACTGTGACAGTTCTTAACCTTAAATTAAGTTTAACTACCAGGCATTGTTTGTTGACTATTAAAAGGCTGAGCATATAATGTACTGTTCATGGGACTCTTGTTCAGAATGTTTGGTGTTCATGGGGTGGGGTGGGGTGGGGTGGGGTGAGGCATACTTGTCTTACAAACATAGATCTAATTATGAATTTATGGGATTCAACTTGTGCATTTAATCTTTGGTGAGGGGATGTTCATCTTGTGATCTGATGCATTGAGTACATGCACAAGATATCTGAAACTAAATGTAACAGAATGCATACAAACACTTTGCATTTTGATTTTGATAATCAGCTTGGAACATGATATATTCTCATTCTTAAATATGTGAAATGATTGTGGATTATGTTCTAAAACTTAAAAAAAAACTAGGACTGTATCCAGTTGATTAGAACCCTCCTCTCTGTCACACTTTCTTTCTCTGTGTTTAATAAAATTTTCATAATTTTAATTCACATCAATAGTTACTAGCACAAGTCCTCAGTTTGATGCATTCTTTGAATGACAACCAGTCTCATTTAGGAAACTGCTTTCTGACTTCAAAACTGAGGTCCTCACAGGTAAACCATCTGCTTGTCATTGAAATGCTTTGTTCACAACTGAACTTTTGAAAAAAATATATAAATTCTTTTATGGGTGAATTGACAATTTAGATAGCTTTGTAATTTTTAAATTTTCACTCTCTTGAGTTGATGCTAAGGTTTTATTGATTCATTATATTTCTCAGTTCTCAACTTAGTGGTCATTTCTTAATGCTTAAATATAGTTCTTACAAATACCTCCTTATAATAATCATATAGTTAGAGAGGTCATTAAGTTGTGAAACAATGTTTGAAGTTTTGTATCTGTCTGTAGTTAGTTCCTAAGCATTCATATTAAAGTGTTCTCATGTTGCTGCAAGTTATGAATGAAACACAAGAAAAAGATTGTTCAAGCCATCAGGTTGATGTTACTTTGAGTGTAATTGGTCCTCACAATGATAGTCAAATAAGAGTAGTCCTCATAATCATTAAAGAGACATACAGGATAAAGGAAGTGATGTACAGGATAAAGGAAGTGATGTACAGGATAAAGGAAGTAATGCACATGTACAGGCCTGGCCTTTGGATGTGTGGGGCCCAAGGCAGCATGTGGGCCAAAGGCAGCAAGCGATGAGCACTGGGCCCCAAGCAAAAAAATTGCATTGCAAGGCAGTTGCCTCGTTTGCCTTGCCCTAGGGCCAGGCCTGCACATGTAGCCTGGACTGCAGTTAAAGCTTATATTCAGTTTTCTAATCTATGCTTTCATTCCTTCTTTGGGTGTTGGAAATGTCAAGGTCCTCACAAGTTGGTCAACACAATTGTGTATGTGTGTGTGTACATGGTAAATTACTTGTTTTATAATTTGTATTGGGAATAATTGTTAATAAATAACTTTCGTTTATTAAGTTTTTTTTTGTGGTACAAATTACCTTTAGTTTTAAAATAATCTATTTTTCAATGATCATTGAAAACATCACTGAAAGAGATTTCAGTCTTCATCACATGTACCATTGTGTATTACATCACTGCTTTTGCATGTGAGCGTGGATACATTCTAGTGTTATTGTTGATTAAGAAACTGAACTAGATTTTTTATATAGAAACAGTACCATCAAAACTGGGTTTTGTTATTGTTCTATCAGTAAAATATTGAAGCTGTGATTTCATTGCAAGTAGTATTGAAGTTTCGGCTCATCCTTGCACAAACCTCAGAGCACCACCAATTTAGGAATTTTATATTCACTACAAACTATGGATCTCTTTTTTTCCATAGTGAACCCTGGTCAGTGAAACTAAGTATGCCTTTGTCTGGACCCCATGCTATCCTTGATCACATTTGTGACTGATTAGGATAAACCATTAATTAAATGGTAGATGCTTGAATGTTGTTACTTACATAATTATACAGATTTGTATGCCTTTCAATTCTTTCATTTTGCCTCCTTTCCTTGATTTGATACGAGACATAATGTGATAAATACAAAATGGGTCCAATTTTAATTAATTGGAACAGTACATCAAAGATTTCTGCAAATCACAGATCAAAACAGTCAGCACTCAGATTTTCAGACAGATCTGGGTTTATACAGTTGGGCTCTACTTTAAATGAGTATATATCATATGTGCTGTTGGTCTACTGGTTTCCCATTGAAGAACTGTTTACTCCACAAGCCTTTTACAGCACAGAACCAATCTGAATATCTTCTAGTGCTATAGCACCATTTAATCTGAACACATTATGTTATGGGTTAGTTACAGCATAATCTGTTTAATTTCAGGACTGGCTTGGTCTGAAAGTGTTGAACAGCACAAGTCGACTTCACTTCCTCAGCTCAGACACGGACCACCTTCAGTTTACAGAGACCTGGTTCATTGACAACATCATCAATAAGTTTTTGATGTGATTAGTGTTACAGAGAAGAGAGACATTGTTGTTTAGCATATTAACTTTTCCACTTGACCCATCCATGACAATTGTGCAAATATAGTTTTTAATAAGTCAGGCCATTAACATTTCTGTAGAAGTATTTAAAAATGTTCCAAACTAGTTTTCAGCTTTTCAGGATAAGTACTTCAGAATTTCTTGCTATAAGTTTTATGTAGAGTTTGTTAAGATTAGAGATGTGTTCATGGAACACTAAAGCCCCACCACATTACAGTGGAACCCCACTATAACGCAGTACTTTACTTTTTTCAGAGAACAACTCATTGGCACATATATGTGTATTCATGTCTAATATATATGATGAATAGGGTATCAACACCGTTTACTATCGTGCCATGCAGTTTATCCATAATGAATGTAATTCCATTGAAAAATTGCACAGATTTATAATATTGTCCCAGATCATTGTCTGAATTCAACGTCTAATATGTAGCATGAACAGAGTATTAACACCATTTACTTGCCATCTGATATCGTACCGTTGGGGCTTGCAATTAATCCATAATATATGTAATTCCTTTGCAAAAATTGCATACATATTTAAACTGTTCAATAATTTTGTCATAGATCATTATGCATCTGAATTCAATGGGAAAAATTAACAGCAAAATTAGGTTAAGAAAGACGAAGCATGTGTATGGTTTATTATGTTCCAAGGGGGGCCCAGAGTGGCCGAGTGGTATAACGCACTTGCCATTATGGATCACTGCCATCTCACCTGTCTGTGTGGGTTCGAGTCTTGGATTCAGCCAATGTGGGTATGTGAGAAAGCTTGCCAGTAGCTTTTAATGGGTCAGTGGTTCTTTCCGGGGTTTTCCTCCACCATTAATACTGGCCGCCATGGATAGCCTATCGTTTGCTGAAAAATGGCGTTAAACCCTACTACAACAACAACAACAACATTCCAGGGTCTATGAATTGTGTCTGTACAAATTTCATACTGCTAAAAATTTCTCGTATGTGTTTCCATATACATTTATCCATTGTAAATTTCCAATAATGAATGCTTATACGCCTTTTCATTTGAATGACTACAGCAAGAATAATTAACAGTCAACACATGCTTTCAGCGTGCTTGTAACTTTTACTTCAGATTTTGGGAATATCGAAAGAAACATGAAAACTACTGTACTAATCATTGCGCAAAGTGCATAAAATGACTTGCATTGTGAACTTGCTTTTCCATAATGGTAAAATATTTTTATAAAAAAAAGGAAATTAATAACGAGTTCATAAGCAAACACCATACACATGTAAAACCTGAGAACTAAGTACATTAGGCCTGCAATAGTCACGAGTCACTTTTATAAAAAGTTTAAGCTGATCCCATGTACAATTTCGTACCCTTTCAGTTTCCAACTAATAAAGCGAACATTATTTACTGGTCAACTGAAAGTGTCTAATAACACCGCCAAGCCAAGCAAACATGTTGGCAGCCTTCATTTTTTGATGTTTATTAAATTTTATCAACCACCACATTGTCTGCTGCTTGGTTGTGTTTGCAGTTAAAGAAGAAACACATGTTAACTATTGTTTGAGCAATGATTGTATAAGAATTAATTGAAGACAATCACAAAGACAACTTACTGGCTTTACTCATGGATCAGTAATAAGTAACATTTCTGATAATGTTTATTTTGGCATAACACTTCAAGAACCTGGTGAAATTGTTAAATTTCAGAAGCTATGCCACAATCGTATTAAATTCAAATTCATATGCGAACTCTTCACCAAAATGATAATAAACGTTTTACACACTATTTCTTGTACTTAAAAAAAAAAAAAAATTCCTTGGTACAAGAAAAATACACGTACATGTATTTAAAATTTCAGGAACCACACCATGATCATATTATATTCCAATTCATGTGATATCTTCCCCAAAATGATAATACATTTTTTATACACTGTTTCACGTACTTTCAACAAAAAATATTTTTTCATGTGCAAATGAATATACAAAAATTTCAGGAGCCACGCCATGACTGCATTATATTCGAATTCACGTTATGGTGGGGCCACACTGTACTTAAAATTACATAAACACAAATTTAACCAAGGTGTGATGGGACAGACAGAGGTAACACTGTATACCCCCCATCAGTAAAGCAAGGTGAAACATACAAAGTAACGAAATGTTTGATGTGCCACTGTCTAGGAAGATACTGTACATATATCCCTCCATATTTTTTTTTATAGCATCGCAGAAGTTGTTACTTATTAGTCAAATTATCAAGTACAATAGTATTTAAAGGGATACATGCAGGTAGTATCATCATTAAGTACAGTGTGTATTAAAGGGAGTTGAATATTTTGATTCAACAAGTTGTGTCTCTGTTCAATATTTATCCTTTACAAACTTCAAATTGTTGTCAGAAGATGCAGTATTTCTCGGTAATTTATCATGTTGAGAGAATCCATTGTATCAGCAAACTTGTATCTCTTATATTTTGTATAAGTGTCTTCAAACACATGTTGAATTGTACTGAATCATATTACTCAGTAAAATACCAATTATCTTAACCTAATTTTTCATTTCATTCTTCTTTTATGCTGAAAAGTGTTGAGTACCTAATGATTTTATCCTGCTATGTCACACATTTATCGTTATAAATGACATGTATTTTTGTTCACCCGTATCTTAATTTTTCTAATTTTTCAATATTCTTGCTCTTTTAGTGCTGTTGTTCACTCTATTTTATTTTATTGTTTTAAATTAACAATGTGACAGGTATGAAATGTTCAGATATACAGAAGACTGGTTGTCAGTATGGTACAAATGAAACCTCTGCAAAAAATTTTAAGTTAAGCCACTAGATAATATTTAAAGATTTTTTTCTTCAAAATGGTTCCTGATCTAGTTCATGATGTTTTACATGAGAAGACCGTATTTTATCACCTTAAATAGTCACATATAAGTTAGATCATGTTGCAAACTGCACAGACCCAGATCTGAAATTACATATTGCACTGGCTGTTCTGGGTCGATGTAGTTTGTTAGGACTAATCAGTAGAACAAACAACACCCTGATCAGCCAGCACATTGTGCAGTGACAGATCAGGGTTTATGTTGTTTGTAGTTGTATGTGACCAATAAGTGAGTATATATGGTAATTGAAACAATTTCACTTGTACCTGAAAATCTTATCTGGTCATTCAGAATAGAAATGGCTTGCGTTATGTAAAATGTATTCCAGGTAAAAAGAAAAATTCCAAAACACGAAATATTGCATTTTGCCTTTATAAATTTCAAGAAAATACTCACATACTCCCTACCATTGACACCAAATCAAAGAAACTAATAAATATCAAATTGTACAAATGTTACTAAAATTGTAAAAATTTTAACTAAAATAGGATGTGTAGTTATAATATTTTAGAAATCTAGAATCTTGAGTTTTGTTTTGCAGTGAGTGTGGAATTGTATATGCAGACAAACCCCATATTGGTAAAATTCTGTGATAGCTGGTGTTACCTGTTGCTGTATTTTGATTCATGCCTGTTATTGTGAAATAAATATAATTATTATTACAATGTGTAATTTATTTTTACCTCATCTTGCCATAAGGCCAGTGTGCTTTTGTATAGACTGGCATCTGTTGTATGTCTTAACAATTTTTACAACTCTGTAAACTCTGAAACCGTTTTGCTTAAATCTGGATTATGAGCTTATACCATCAAGATCCCAAACTACTTTCATAATGAACAAGATAATAATGAGGTTTATATTAATGAGGTTCACCCAGAAAACTATATTTCTAATCCAGTTCTGATTTACGCTTGCATCGAGTTGACTGGGCATGTAACTACTTCGGATACCATATTTCTGATCGGATTTTGATCAAACTCGGAATATGGGCCTTTTATCATCAATATCACAGTTGAGTTCAATAATGAGGATGAATCACATAGTATTGAGGTGAACTTGAATTTGGTTCCCTTAGCTTGTACTTTGGAAGCTATATTTATCACCTTATTTCAATTATTCTTGGTCCAGTAAATCAGTCCCCAAACTTGTATCGGTCTATGTTCATTTGTGATTGGATCTCAACAATCGTAAAATACTTCAATTATTGTTGACATATTTATTCCATCAGTATTGAGCAACCATCAGATGTGACTTTCACTCAATCTATATATTTTGGTCACATGTTTCCAGCATCCATGGATTTGTCATGTGCTTTTCACATGATAAATAACATCTCATAATGTAGATATTAACACAACTAAACAATGTGGCAAATTGTAAAGAGGATGCATGGAAGTAGTTTGGGTTGCAATTTACAATTAAAGGCAAGGCAGTGTGAATCCTTATTAAAATTAGCTGAGGGAAACAGTGCCAGATTAAACCCTATGGAGGCCCTTAGGCAGACAAAATCTTGGGGCCCCCCTCACAGATTATCTCCTAATATTATTTTGATCCGTTGACATGGGACACCTAGGCCAGTGCCTACTCTGCCTATTTGGTAATCCAGCACTGGAGGGAAAGCATGTTGTTGCTTTTGTATCAAGAGACTCAGCAAAAAGCCTGATAAATTTTCATTTTTCCTTCTTAAAGACATAGGTACATTAAATTTAAAAAAAAAATTAAGATATGTTGACGATTTAAGTTGCATTTTGTGGAAGTAATAGTGGTTGTTTGTATGTGAAAATGACAGCTAAGAATTATGATAATTGGTGATTTTATTGATATTATTATTATTATTATTCAGGTGGAGTTATATTAAATTTATATCTATGGTTTATTTTATATAAAAACAATGGATCAGAAATCACAAAAATTAACTTTATATTGCTTCTTACTGAGACATAAGAAATGCTTTGACAAAACACAGAAAGTTGTTTTCTTAACATATTCAATTAACAGCAATTCAAATTTTTATTTTTACAAAAGCATCCTACTAATTCAGATTTCTGGGCCAACTGCTGTCTTTAAATAGCTGTCAGCTAGGTGACTGAAGTCAGATATCTGGGCCAACTGCTGTCTTTAAATAGCTGTCAGCTAGGTGACTGAAGTCAGATATCTGGGCCAACTGCTGTCTTTAAATAGCTGTCAGCTAGGTGACTGAAGTCAGATATCTGGGCCAACTGCTGCCTTTAGGTAGACGTCAGATAGGTGACTGATTTCAGATTTCTGGGCCAACTGCTGCCTTTAGGTAGATGTCAGATAGGTGACTGATTTCAGATTTGTGGGCCAACTGCTGCCTTTAGGTAGATGTCTGCTAGGCGACTGAATTCAGATTCATATTAAAAATCCTATTATTTTGCACTTTTTTCATATCCATACAGACAGCAAGTTTCTTAAAAAACCTTTACCATCAATATGGATGGATAAAAGAAACAATTGAGCAACATACAAATAAGCAGCACTAATCAAATATCACACCAGCTACCAATGAAATGTCACAAGCCACCAATCAAATGTCACACAAGCCACCAATCAGATGTCACACAAGCCACCAATGAAATGTCACACAAACTACCAATGAAATGTCACACAAGCCACCAATGAAATGTCACACAAGCCACCAATCAAATGTTCACACAAGCCACCGATCAAATGTCAGAGAGTATACAAATACAAAACTTGACATGACTGCATATTCCCTTGCATTGTTTGGAGCATGTACCTGCTTATGGTGTTTAATTTACCTCCTCTGTGGCTGCTTTTTGGATCTGAGTCCCGAGTGTTAATCAGTAAAACCCATTTCAGTATATATTGTACAGTCTGCTTGAGATTCAGGATAGTTTGCTTGCTGCAGTCATGAAAAAGTACAGCTGTCCCTCACAGTAAAGTTCTCCTATATGGTACAAAACTTTTTCACTTAATTGAGTTCCTGTCTAATGAGAATTCATTGTAATATTGTTTCATATAAAATTCCCAATTTGTGTATTCTTATGTGGCCATGATACAGCTTTGTTGGAACATATTTAAGTAACCTCCATTATATTGGTGGTCAAAATGGCTTGCTGGACAGCATCATACCCAGGTCATCTCATAATGCATGCCACTGGTTTGGCTCCCATGAACAGCATCACCCCAGTATAAAATGGCCTCACTAATATAACACGGATTTCTTTATGGCTCCCTAACAGCATCATACACCAGTATAAGGTGGCTTCACTACTAATGCAGGTCAAATGTATGACTTTTGGGACCATCCATATG
Source organism: Sinohyriopsis cumingii (assembly GCA_028554795.2). Taxonomy (NCBI): domain Eukaryota; kingdom Metazoa; phylum Mollusca; class Bivalvia; order Unionida; family Unionidae; genus Sinohyriopsis; species Sinohyriopsis cumingii. Next base: position 77,101,809 of record CM068824.1, read on the forward strand.
ATGTCATGCATCGAGGGGGTTTGGGGATCCAACCTGTGTGACGATGGGGGTAGGTGGGATTTGAAAAGTATGATGTTACAAAAACAATACCAGCACAATGGGAGGACAAGAACATTAAGAAATAAATTTATGAGATGAGATGTCTACCTTGCATTTTAAGTCTTATCCTAACCAAAATTTTTCTCTTTAGGATAGATTTCCAGAGAACTAAACCTGGCTGGATCAGGATATTTAAGTATTAAATAATTCAGAATGTAGTGTTGTATTATTGTGTCTTTTCCTAATACAAACTGATTTCAAACCAGTTTTATTTTTTTTAAATGGGGGGGGGGGGGGGGGCGAACAAAGCTTTGTGACATATGATGTGGGTCTGAGTTATTGTGATGGGATGTGATGAGAGGGAAAGGGGGTAAAAAAAAATCTGCCAAAATTATGTAACAGCATCATATGCAGTACAAGGTGACCTTGCTTTTAATGCAGGTCAAATTATGGCCTTCATAAACAGCGCTCATAGCTAACATAAGGGCAATTCTAGTTTATGTCTCTCTTGCAGTGTCACACCCCAGTATAAGGTGACCTCACTAGTAATATGGGTCTCTTTAATGGCTCCCATGAAGAGCATGATACCCCATTATAATATGGCCTTGCTAATAACATGGGTCATATTTATGGCTCTCATGAAAAGCATGATACCCCATTATAATGTGGTCCCACTTATAACTAGGGGTAAAATGGTGCACCTAAGCCACATATTGATACAATTCACAATACACAGCCCATGATATTATGCACTATCAATACACATGAACTTTATGTTTTTTTTATCTTTAGATCTCTTAGTGGTAGAGTGGTGCCATTTTGTGTTGTCAGATTTGTTGTATTTCTAGTATGTAGATTACAGATAAATATAGACCTACTATTTGTTCCTATGTCGTTCTCATTCTTGTAAAGATTTTTGTTTTTAAATTTGGTTGTCTGATTTTAATTACAACTTCAAGGCTATTTCATGTGATGTAGGGCCCATTTCAGCCACCATACCACATTTTGCACTGCATGAATGCCCAAAAACATCTTATTTAATGTTATCATTTACATTTGGAAGGCATTATGGTGTTATCTTCAAAACATGAAATTGTGTTATTTTCTCCTTCAAGGATAATATTACAGAGATCAAGACAGTGTGGAAGCAAAGGTGACTAATAACAAGCAAATCCATTGTATTGTACTTATTGCAGATGCATAATAACTGCTGTGGCCACATGTACTGATTTCTGACAGTGCCTGTGAGAGTAAAATTAAATTACTGAAAACACCTACCCCTCTTCCACAAAGACCTGGTGGATATAACTCATGTAGATTGGAACTGGCTCCCTCCCTTGCCAATTCTGCACTAATATTTGTTTTATCCTGTCATCATGTTTAGTCTCAGATTACATATATCAGTGCAAAAGAAGACATTCCAAACTTGTTTTCCATGTAAGATTTAAGTACTGTAAAAAAAAGTCATTTTTGTGTGAAGCCTATCTACTGCGTTGCATCTATTTGGATGGAATATTGATGCAATGCTTTTAATGTGTTGCATGGTGAATAAGCTACAGTTCTGATTGGTGGTTATTGGTTTACACTGGACTTGAACAAATAATAACTAGAAATCAGGATTAAATGTAATATATTTCACTGCAGGAAACAAACCAGAAGTGTAGCCTTCTATTCAAGAAGAGAAGGTTCCTCTAAAAATAGTTATTATTTGGTCCTTAAACTATCTGAATTGTACACAAGGAACATATACTGAATGTCTCCTTTATGATTATATATAAGGGACTGAACATGTTGACAGGTGATATATATATATATATATATATATATATATATATATATATATATATATATATATATATATATATATACACACACACACACATATATATACATACACACATACATATATATATATACATACACACACACACACATATATACATACACACATACATATACACACACACACACACACACACACACACACACACACACACACATATATATATATATATATATATATATATATATATATATATATATATATATATATATATATATATATATATATCAATATCAATGTTGTGTGTTTAACTCTTGTCCATGATTGTGGATTGTAAGGGTCATTTTGTAAACAACATATTACACAGCTAACTTACATCCATGATTGTAGACTAAAGCTTAAGTTAATATTCGTAAATATGTTTACTTGGATCTGAGTTCAGGACACTGCTTTTCACCTTGGAAATTCCTGGTCTACCTGATTTTTGTCATGTTCTTTATCAGTATTTAAGTATTACCTGACCTTCTTTAAAGCTTGGAATGTTCTGGAAATGAACTTTTGATCCTCATTCTGGTCCTCTTATGGTGTCTTAGGTTTTTATATAAAGGTTGTGATCAAAAGAATTATCCATCTCTATTTTAACATCTGTCCAATGGAACCAGTCTTTTAGTTGTGTCCAGAGAGGTAAAAAGTTCAGCCAATCAGATACAAGATCACCTCATTAATATTTGTGGATCTTGTTCACTACCAAATTCTTAAGAGATCCTGATCATATAAGCCTTTATTCCAAGTTTGACCAAAACCTGATCAGAATTATGGCCTCCTGAGTCCCAACAAGCACTGCCAATCAGATGCAGTATCATCACATTATTATACATGAATCTTGTTGTTTGATATTAAACTCATCCAAAGGCTTGATAAAATAAGCCCACATGCCAAGTTTAATTAAAACCGGACCAAAAATGTGGATTCAAAAGCAATAACAATCTCAGCTAATCAGATAACTTTGTTAATATGCAGTGATCTGGCTCATTATCAGCTCTTGATGATATAGGTATGTATTCCATGTCTTGTCAACTTCAGATCAGAAATACAGACTCTAAAGTGGTAACGTGCTCAACCAATCAGATGCAAAATAACCTCATTAATATGCATGGTGTTTGCTCATTATGGAACCTATCCAAGATCCTGACTGAAAAGTCGCACATTCCAAGTTTAAATAAAATCAAGTTTGGCCTCCAGAATAGTAACAAGCTCAAGCAATCAATATGTAAGATTATCTCATTATTATTCAAAGATCTTGCTCAAATCTGAGTTCAGCTGATAATAATGATGATATAAACCTATATTCCAAGTTTGATCACAACTTGATGAAAAAGATGGCCTTCGAAGTAGTAACAATCAAATGTGTATGGAAACACACAAAGCCATACTATAAGCTCATTCAGCCTAATGGTCATCCAAAAATGAATTACACCACCCTCTTTTTCAAACTAAATTTATTATGGAGTATTATTATGAATTGGAGGCACTTGAAATCAACAATGTCTAAAGTTCATGTTTTGTAAGTCAAATCTGCACTGCTTATATCACATGACTGACTTCCTGGAGTTATAGACCTTGATACCATTCTGTGTTGAAGCTCTGGCATACTTAGTTAACAGGGCCTTAACATCGGTTGTTTCTGTAGCAAGATCACTGCAAAATACACAAGAATGCATACTGATGAAACAATCTCTTTCAGAATGGTTGCTGATATTAGTCCAGGTTCATTTTTAATCCAGTATGCATTTATTGTTAGGAAATAAAATGCATAATATTAGGTATTCTTGATGAAATGTGAATATTTAGCATCTGCTTTTTTAATTAAAAAAATAATAGACTTTACATTTATTATGATATCATTTTGGATGTCTTTTTGCCATTATTACAGACCGCTCTGGTGGCCTAGTGGTTAGAGTGGCTGCCTCTGATGCGGGAGGTTGTAGGTTCAATCCCTGGCAGAGTCATACCAAAGACTTATAAAAATGGTACTAACAGCTGCCCCACTTGGCGCTCAGCATTAAGAGGCTAGTGTTAGGACTGGTCGGCCTGGTGTCAGGATAATCTGACTAGGTGGGACATCATGCTACTTGTCTGCAGCATGATGCCCCAGTGCTAGACATCACTATAAACTGCCACACTGCAGACATTGTAGTGATATGATTGAAAAATTGTTAAAGCTACATTAAAAATCCAAATCACACATACCCACACACCATTATTACACTACTGTTATCTCTGCTATTACTGTCTTGTTAAATCACACAAAATATTAAATAAATTATAATTTGTTAGTACATCTAGCCATTTAGTTAGGAAAATATTACTGCTTCTATTTAAATATCAGTGAAATCATTCTGATCTCAACCGCAAACTGTACATTGATGACCATGTGACAATATTGCCTGGATAGCTTTGCTTTCAAATGTGTTTTCATTACAATAAAAGAGCTTGAAGTCTTCATCCCCTTTGGGTTGGGGGGGGATATAAAATAGGACTGTCAATAGCAAGAACGCCACTTGAACCATACTAATATACATGTAGATCAAAGTAACCACTTCACTGTACTCGATGCATGAGCTTATCACAGTTCTGTGCCATGTGTACAGAGGTAAATGAGAAAAGGACCCTGCCAAAAAAACACTGCACAAATAACTGATCATTAGAAAATGGTAATGATGACCTATCGGCTGGAAAGACTTCTGCCTTTTAGATAAAATACAGATATCAAGTTATATTATTGTAAAGATGGCAAAGAACACTGATATAAAGTTAATCAATTGAAATTTTAATTGTCAAAGCCTGCTTTGCAAGCAAAACAAAAATGAGACATTTAAATAGATGCAGCTAATTATCCACATAAAATGGTAGATTTGGTAAAATCTATAATCAACCTTTTAATTTTCATGATTTAAGAAGATAGTGATGACAAAAATTAATTTATTGCAACTTGAAAGCTAAAAATAGGTGTCTAAAACACCACCATAATGATGTAAAATATCAACAAAAAATGATACACACATAGGTTGATTTGATCTAACAAACCTAATAATAAATATTTCAAGTGCATGCTTTTAACATTGCATATGAGACAGACTTTTTCAATACATAAACCCAGACTATGTCGACTTCCATATACTATGCATGATTATTGCATGATTACATTATCAATATCTCAGCACATCTTCAAGTGTAATGCAAAATCTGATTGAAGGAACATGAAAATTACATCTAACAAATCTAAAATTATATACTGAAGGACTGATATTAAACAAGGGTTACACTCTCATGCTCATGAATGGCATATCAGTGAAAGAAAATTAATATCAGAAATCATGTTTCTACCAATCACATTTACTTCTGGATTTAACTCTTGCTACATCCCAAATCCAGTACGCTAAAAAATAATAAAAAAGTGGAAAAATAGTGCATCTTTTTCATCAATATACTGTTTAGACTATAATAATAGCATCCATGGGAAAAAACTCCTTTGGGATATCATGATGATAATCTCCCATCTGCACTATTTTGCTACGTGTATACTGGATGTTTAAGTTATGCTTCAGTAATACATCAGTGAGAATGCTCACATTTGCAGAGAAATAAGTGTGGCTTAAGTAAAATTGAATCAGGTAAGTATTCTCAAGATCATAATTTACAATTCAAATTTCCTTTCTTAGTTGAATACATTACCTGATCACATTTACATCTAGGAGAATATGTAACAGGAGGAGGTAATTCAAGGCCATTCAACACTACTTTGGTCAAGGACGTAATGATAGGGATCCTTGTATGATGATTAATACCAGTCCTCAAATAAGAAAGGAAACATCACTTAGGAAAAACAATTAAATTGACCAACTCAAAAGCTGTCAAGCTAAGCCAGAAAACAAGGAAAAGATATGCATGCAGTTCCCTTTCCTGAACAAATTTCCACGTGAATCCAGTGAGATCTTTAAACCAATGCCCTTGACGAGTTTGTGCTGGCATCAATATCAGGTGAAAGTCTTGACAACCACTACTGGACCCAACTACTTTTTGGCTTCCTTCTCTGCAAGGCTCAATCCAAAGGGTAAGAACAGGAAAACATTAACTGAGCATGCCAACCCAAAACTTCAACAATGTCAGTTTGAAATGATTCAGTGCAGTTACAGCTTTTATCCCATGTGCTGATATCTTCAAAGTCGTATCTGATCCGTGAAGAGCTTTGAATGAACCACCCAATAAGTGCTGAAGCTTGGGAATTGATGTCCCAAATCTACCAGAAAGAAAAACCTGTGACGACCATGACAAAGTCTTTCAGTGCATTTAAGACATAAACTCAAAACACAGATTAAATTAGGGCTGGGTATTGTATTGTAACATATACCATGGTGATTGGCCTTGCCATGATGTTATCTTTATAGTATTGTGTGTGTGTTAAGAAAACAAAGAACTTACGTGTTGTTTCAGAATATGCTAAACCCCCAAAACAATGAAAATCTAATTTTCCTTTTATCTACGCCTTTCTTTAAAATATGCACTCAATGACTGAATCATACAATTTAAAAACACCCCTATTATCATATTCTGCTGAATAGATGCACTCGGCGCATGACGATAAATGAAGGCGCCTTTTTAAAAACCTCCACAGCTAATGCATCTTGTTCTATCTATGTGCACTATTAGGAATATGTACTATTTATCAGTTGTTGATACAATCTGTTTAAGATAAAAAATAAAAACATCACAATATATGAGAACTAAACACATCTGCAGATGCCATTTTCCCTGCATAGATCATGCCATCAGATGGAAATTGTACAGCTAGCTATCCGTAGTAGCATATTGGTACATACCTACTGAAAATGCCATATCTTCAAACATCATGCCATCAGAAGGAATGGGTACAGCTAGCTATCCAAAGTAGCATATTGGTAACGTACCTAATGAAAATGCCATATCTTCAAACATCATGCCATCAGAAGGAATGGGTACAGCTAGCTATCCGTAGTAACATATTGGTAAATACCTACTGAAAATGCCATATCTTCAAACATCATGCCATCAGAAGGAATGGGTACAGCTAGCTATCCGTAGTAACATATTGGTAAATACATACTGAAAATGCCATATCTTCAAACATCATGCCATCAGAAGGAATGGGTACAGCCAGCTATCCATAGTAGCATATTGGTAAATACCTACTGAAAATGCCATATCTTCAAACATCATGCCATCACAAGGAATGGGTACAGATATCAGCAATAACATATTGGTACAAACCTATTGAAAATGCCATACATCAGGCATCATCATGAGGAGTAGTGATAATTTATGCTACTGGACAAATGGCTGATTGACAACGAACAACAAAACAATCACTTAAGCTCTTCTGGTATATGACCAGAAGACCTAATAAACAATACCAACTTTGTTAGCAAATAGTTAATATTTCCTGTGAAATCCAGTGAATTTCAAGAAGTGATAGACAGAATTTGGCCTTTTAGAAAGCTTAAACTGATAGAGGTAGCCACCAAGTGGAAACAGTGGAGGTGTTTATGGTATCCAAGAATAGTTTTCTACCCATAAATACTATTATTATAGTCTGCACAGAATACAAACAGTAACGAATTTAATTTATCTTTTTGTAATGGCTTATTCTAATGTACATGTGGTCAGATAATAATTAAACAGAGAAATACTGTAATATTAATCTAAAGTTTTAGCTGAATACAGCATTTACACACAGAATCAAAACCGTGGTGCTGATGTTATCTGAAATCTGATACCTCCATCTCACTATTGTGAAAAAAAAAAATGACATCACAATGCTCCTTGAAAATTATACATTTAACATAATGAGATTTTCAATAAATTCTTTTGCAGCAACACATAAAGGGTATAGCGATCATAGTATTTCTTTTTGGCAATAGCTCTGCATAAAGTCTTCATGACAAATCATATCTCACATAAGTTGTAAGCCTATAAAAAAACCACAAAATCACATCTCACATACGCTGTAAGCCTATCAAAAAGACACAAAATCATCTCACATACACTATAAGCCTATATATAAAAAATCATATCTCACGCTGTAAGCCTATCAAAAAGACACAAAATCATCTCACATATGTTGTAAGCCTATTAAAAAAAACCCCACAAAATCATATCTCACATATGCTGTAAGCCTATAAAAAAAACACATCTCACGTATGCTGTAAGCCTATCAAAAAGACACAAAATCATATCTCGTAGGCTGTAAGCCTATAAAAAAAAAACCCCACAAAATCATCTCACATATGCTGTAAGCCTATTAAAATGATAATATCATCTCATGTACGCTGTAAACAATTAGCCATAAGTACAAGAAAATCTTTGTCAGTCCATATTTATCATCATTTAAGTGGAGCTAAATGATTAATTTTAAAAACAGTGTTAAATATAAACCTGAAGAATGGGGCTATATCGAGGCTAAACCTTTAAAATAATTTGCATTACTTTTAATCAGGATCTTTTACGATTAAAATTTCGCAGATACAATACATTATGTTTGCTCAAGGCTCTAATTTGATTTTTTTTTAGTACACCTCTCCCTCAATAGCTTGCACACAATGGAGTCCAAAAACACAAATTGCACTATAGGTGATGGCATGTTATATACCAAGGGTCCTCTGAAAAATGAAGAAGGTACAATCCTGGCCAGACATCAAGAAAAGTTTTACAAAATGACACATTTGCATTGTTCTATACAACAAAACACTGTATATCACATCACTGCTTTTTGAACAATAAAACATTCCTTTTGTTTCTAAAGTAGACATTTATTTTGTGAAAAAACCCGTCACTGTTGAAACCTGAAATTTAAAAATTGTTTTATTAGTGAATTATTCATGCTTTGATTTCACTGCAAGTAATAATGAAACTTCTGCTCATACTTGAGAAAATCTCTGAGTACAAATTCAGGAATTTCAGTTCACTACAAACTTTGGAACTTGCTTCTCCATAATGAACCATATCTATCAAACAAAACTTTGAATTCACTGGGTATTCCTTTCTCTTGGTTGCCTTGCTATCTTTGATCATATTTCTGAATGACAAAAGGTAGTTTATTTATTACTTACACAATAATATTTCTAACAGTGTTCAAGCATTCAATTGAAAAGAGTTGACCTGACACATCATCATACTTACACAATAATATTTCTAACAGTGTTCAAGCTTTCAAATGAAATGAGTTGACCTGACGCATCATGAAATGAGTTGACCTGACACATCATGAAATGAGTTGACCTGACACATCATGAAATGAGTTGACCTGACCCATCATGAAATGAGTTGACCTGACACATCATGAAATGAGTTGACCTGACCCATCATGAAATGAGTTGACCTGACACATCATCATGACCACTATCTGTTTTACAGGTCGGATTTGCATGCCTTTTTAAGTCTTTTTTTGGTGATAATTCCATATCTTTTATTTGATTTGACACAAAAGACAATGTAATAATACAAAGCAGGACTGCTTTTAATTGAAAGTAACAATATAAAATATGTCCGCAAATCAGAGATTGAAACAGTTGCCAGTTAATTAGGCTCTCACACAAACACCAGCAGACAACAGTAGATTGGCATTTTACACATTTGAATAATAGACGGCATGTCACATTTATGATGATTACACTGAAACAAATTAAAAAATATGACTAAAACACACATTTCACTGGAAAAAAATTGTTTCATTGCTATTTATTAATAGTGACATTTTCACACATTAAATTTTATCAAAGAATTATTTATAGTTTACTGAGAATATCTGTTTCTTTGGCCAAGAAAATGTAACAAAATATAAGACTTCTTAAAGTAAGGCGAAAATTTCATAACATCGGTCGAAGACGACGAAGCCAACAACACTAAAACAATACTTCCATCTCTGACACAAATAAAACACCTGTCAAGATTAATCACTTTTGCCATGCTTTTGTTTGAGTGCTAACCATCAAAGGAAGCCGATGCAACCAACAACACTTGGCTAATCGGTTATTAAAGTACATATGAATGATCTCTTACTTAAACCACTGTCTATGAAGTTGCACCACCAGTACTTTCTGACTATCATGGCATTAACAGACCTGCCAATAGCTTTTCACTCATGGGATTAAACATATATATTATCCACTTGGAGCCAGCAAATTTTCTTTTCATTTTATTCTCAAATGTATTCCATAGCACTATATTATAACAGACTGAAAGCAGATTTCTTAATTTAATTTAATAGACCCTCGCCATAATGTCAGTTGTTTACCACTTATGTTCTGGTGTTTTATGTATATTCACACACAAAATATCACTAGTAACATAATTTGTCCTTCCTAATTCAAGACAAAACCCACATTAAGAAAAATAAAATAGAGGAAAATAAGATTTTAACATTATTAGATGTGAACTTGGCTCATTTGCATTATCACATTTATTTCATTTGGGAAATCCAGTAATTAATGGCTTAGCATAAAATAAAACAAAACATTTTCATGCCTTTGTATCACTTTAATTATTATTTGATCTGCCATTATGTTTGATCTATGTGATTCCTGTAAAAAATTAATACAAGCCTGGAGTGAATTTCCATGCCTTTGTAGCCCTATCATGAACAAATTAATACTCAGTGGAGGTCATCAGCAAATTACAACTCTGTGGAGATTTATAAGCAAATTAATACATTGGAAATTTATAAGCAGATTATTACTCTGTGGAGGTTTACAAGCAAATTATTACTCTGAAGGTTCATAAGCAAAGTATTACTCTGTTGAGGTTTATAAGCAAATTAATACATTGGAGATTTATAAGCAAAGTATCATGTCCCACCAAGTCATATTATCCTGACACTAGGCTGACAAGTCCTAACACTAACTCTTAATGCTGAGTGCCAAGAGAGACAGCTGCTGAACCATTTTTATGTCTTTGGTATGACTCAGCTGGAGTTTGAACCTGCGACCTCCCACATCCAAGGCAGATGCTATAACCACTTAGGCCATGGAGCGGTCAATAATATCACATATTTGTGGTTTTTAATGTAATGGTTCAGAACAATAGAAATAGTGTTTCCCCTTGAAAACATGTCTGTGCCCTAGAATACTGTATATTATTAATTGGTATAAGTTTGGCCAGAGTACTGAGGTACACACTAAATAGCATATCACACGGTGAAAGAATAAATGCCAAAATAAAGTTTTTTTACATCTTGGAATTCTGTATTTGTATTTATTTAATTTATGTTGTTGTTGTTGCTGTAGGGTTTAATGCCATTTTTCAGCACAAGATAGGCTATACATGGCAGCCAGTATAACTGGTGGAGGAAGAACTCTGGAAACCCACGGGAAGAACCACTGACCCATGAGAAGCTACTGGCAGGCTTTCTCATGTACCCAAGTTAGCTGAGCCTGAGACTCAAACCCATACAGACAAAGGTGAGCTGGTAGTGATCCAGGATGGTGAGAGCGCTTTAGACCACTCAGCCACTGCTGTATATCACAAGAAAATTTAGCACTTAAAAAAATAAGATTCCAGCTTGCATATTTTGCAATTAACTTAAGTGCTGATTCATACCCAGTTGTTGGATAAAATTTTTATTAAGCTTTGACCAGTTTTGACCAGTGTTATGGAAATTTCATGTACAATAAGACAAATCTATTTTAATGCAAATAATATTCTGGCACATTTGAATAAAGTGATGACAAATTTTAGCTGTTATATATAAGCAAGACACCTAGAATCCAGACACAGTGTTCATTCCAAAAATGGAAATGTGAGGCTCCAAACAGTTCCAAAATGGAGTTGTATAGAAATGAATGAGCTCGTAAACACATTTGTTCTTGTTTTTGGCTTTTCTACTGTTGGCCTTCCATACCAGGAATTAAATTTTCATGCTTGATTAACTTCTAGAATTTTACTTTGGACACTTAAGTCTACAATGTTCCTCCCTGTGAACTGCTTGGACACTTAAGTCTACAATGTTCATCTCTGTGCACTGCTTGGACACTTAAGTCTACAATGTTCATCCCTGTGCACTGTTTGGACACTTAAGTCTACAATTTTCCTCCCTGTGAACTGCTTGGACACTTAAGTCTATAATGATACCCTTGTGACCTGCTTGGGCATTTAAGTCTACAATGATCCCCCTTGTGAACTGCTTGGACACTTAAGTCTACAATGATCCCCCTTGTGAACTGCTTGGACACTTAAGTCTACAATGATCCCCCTTGTGAACTGCTTGGATATTTAAGTCTACAATGATCCCCCTTGTGAACTGCTTGGATATTTAAGTCTACAATGATCCCCCTTGTGAACTGCTTTGACACTTAAGTCTACAATGATCCCCTTTGTGAACTGCTTGGACACTTAAGTCTACAATGATTCCCCTTGTGAACTGCTTGGACACTTAAGTCTAAAATGATCCCCTTTGTGAACTGCTTGGATATAAATGTAGCAGGGTTTTCCTAAAGATTTGATCTTTTGATGATTGCTGACCATGTGCTTTTGATTTGTGACCAAGCTAATAAAAATAAAAATCATGAAAACATTTGTTGGTCAGTGAAACTGACCATTGTATGCTTCTCTGACAAAGACAATACTTGATTCAATAGGCCAACATGGGGTGCATTAAATTTAGTCAGTCTAAAATCAGTTGTAAGGACCTTTTATCCTTATTTTCTGGGATATTTTGTATGCACCCTATGGCCACTATAGTGATAGCCTTCTTGCACTAAAGATGAAAAAATAGATGTCTATGGTTCAACCTAAATAAACTTTACCAGCATGTCTGGGTAAAAACTTCAGCTTTAGAGTAAAAGTCTGGCAAAGTTTTAGTTGAATACAGCAAATGATCCAAAAGATACATGGTTTTCCAAACCTTAAACACAGCACCTTAAAATTAGACGCCATCAATGTAATCAGAAGAATTATACCAATGTGTTGCCAATTACAGGTAGGACCAAAATGGGATGGAAGTAAGAAGTGGTTTTTTTTTCTCACCTGATAAAGGGTGTGATATCCTCCAGACTCCATTTCTCTCTAGTCCTAAATAGGAAATTGAACCTAGAAATGGAAAACAAGAGCATTTTACACTGAACATATCCGTGTTGATCAATATAAGGTTAATCCCTTAAATGTGTGACAGTCATTTATTACCTCATTAAAAGGGGCAGCATAACTGGTAGCAAATCTATATTTATAAAATAAAAGATTCTCTTGTCAATATGTTACATAATAATGAAGCAGCAATATTCTATCTCTAGTGAAATTTCTATTAAAGTTCAGTGAAAAGTAGGATGTTATGTAATGTAAAACTGTAATAATGTTAAGTACCACCCTACTTTTAAACAGAAAGCCAATCCTGATGATGCAATGTCAAGTAACAAGTTCAAAAGAAAGCCAAACGTGATGTTCCATTGTAAAGTACCACCCTACTTTTAAACAAAAAGCCAAACCTGATGATGCAATGTCAAGTAACAAGTTCAACAGAAAGCCAAACCTGACGTTCCATTGTAAAGTACCACCATACTGATCAACAGAAAGCCAAACCTGATGTTGAAATGTTAAGTACCATCACGTGGTTCAAAAGAAAGCCAAACCTGATGTTCCAATAATAAGTACCATCATATGGTTCAAAAGAAAGCCGGGGGCCCCGAGTGGCTGAGTGGTCTAAAGCGCTCTTCGTTATGGATCACTGCCATCTCACCTCTGTCTGCGGCGGTTCGAGTCTAGGATTCAGCCAATGTGGGTATGTGAGAAAGCTTGCCAGTAGCTTCTCGTGGGTCGGTGGTTCTTTCCGGGGGTTTTCCCGGGTTCTTCCTCCACCACTGATACTGGCCACCATGTATAGCCTATCGTGTGCTGAAAAATGGCGTTAAACTCCACAACAACAACAACAACAACAAAAGAAAGCCAAACCTGATGTTGAAATGTTAAGTACCATCATGTGGTTCAAAAGAAAGCCAAACCTGATGTCCCATTGTAAAGTACCATTATGTGGTTCAAAAGAAAGCCAAACCTGATGTTCCATTGTAAAGTACCATTATGTGGTTCAAAAGAAAGTCAAACCTGATGTTCCAATGTTAAGTACCATCATGTGGTTCAAAAGAAAGCCAAACCTGATGTTCCAATGTTAAGTATCATCATTTGGTTCAAAAGAAAGCCAAACCTTATGTTCCAATAATAAGTACCAATGTGTGGTTAAAAAAAAGCCAAATCTAATGTTCCAGTGTTAAGTACACCACTCCCTTGATAACTCGCACCCTGATAACTCGCGAACCCGCTTATAACGCGGTGTCAGCCGTGGATCCCATTTTTTAAACCTGAAAATACCCAAAAAATTTATCCCTATTTGTTGAACTTGAAGAAAATCGCGATCAAAATTGGTAATGAAAGCTTTGATATACCACTCATTTTATCGTTGAAAACGGTAGATAGGACCTGTAAATTTTAGTCAACACTATGAAATATCAAATTTAAAAATAGCTCATACAATTTTTTACATTTTCTTTCCAAACGACATTCCTAGTAAACCGCAATTAATGATATGTAAGGAAATTTCGATCAATCAAAATGTCACGCCACGTGGAGGCAGTACTTTAATAAATAAATACAAATTAAATAATTTTTTTATCAATTGAAATTTGTGTTCTAGATCCATCTTTTAGTTCCTTTTAAGTGTAATCATCATAAATGCAATGTGTCCTCTTGTAATTAAACGTAAAATATGTCAATCTACTGTAACAGCTATGTCCGTGAGCGTTTCTCTGAGAACCTAATTAAGTGCCGACTGTGTTTTGATAACTGACTTGCGGAAGTATCTGTTGTATTATTGCACTGAATTTAAAGCTGGCCTCCTTTGTATTATCACGTTAATGATGTCTTTTGAATAGAAAAAAGGAGGTGGAATAAAAGAAAAGTTAAATGGCACAAAAATCGGACTAACTTAAAATCTAGCAGCCTCGGTCGTATGTTGGGTGAACTCACTTCATTTGATCAATTGAACACTGTAATAAACGTTTTTGTGTATGTAACAGAAACTACCTTAAATTCATCGACTCTTTCATAACTGATAAAAAATAACAAGGCAGCCAAGCAAAAAATGAATACTTCGTAAAATATAGAGCTTGGTTTCACAGATACGGACCATTGTGGGCAAGCAAGTTTCAGAGAATTCTTGAACTGGTATTTAGAGATATCCTCAGGGATGATAAGCAATTTCATTATTACTTCCACTGAAATCACGACATTAACACTGTACTAATTGAACAATAAAAAATTGAGTTTCTACGTAGACGTGTCACAAAATAAATGTCGCATGTTTTTGAGAAGAAAACAAAAGGAATCTTGTTTGGTGGTATATCATCAGCTAGTCTGGTTCCCAAATTATGGACTACCGATTTGGCAAGATATTATTACACACCATTACGGGAACCAGACTCATCAAGAAAACAAAAAGCAGTGACGTAATACACAGATTTTTCGCGTACATGTAATGGTTCAAACTAGTTGGAACGATCTTTCATATAATGGATATTTTGAAGAATTTTTTATTTATTTAAACAGAATAATGAACAACTTCATCAGAAAAAGCGCATTTTTAAGAATTATTATCGACGTGATTGTAAAATGATGATTCAGTCATTAAACAGCCCAGTTCCCTAATGCGACCCACCCCCACGGTTTTCTCGATGTCAAAGCGACTTTTTTTCAATTTTTGGAGGTCCCTCGGTAACTCGCACCTCGCTTATAGTGCGGTCTATGTTTATGGACCCCATTGTGCGTGAGTTATCAAGGGAGAGGTGTACCATCATGTGGTTCAACAGAAACCAAACCTGATGTTCCAATGTTGTGTACCACCATACTGGTTAATAAAAAGCCAGATATGATGTTCCAATGTTAAGTACCACTATATCTGGTCAACAGAAAGCCAAATATGAAGTAGTAGGATGCAAGGGGGTTATGGGTACAGTTATGTATACTTCCATCCATCCAAGCTTGTTTTTGCCATTTTAACCCTTCTAAGATGAATTTTAATGACCTTCTTATAGTAATCAAAATTGTTTTGAAAATATAGAATAAGATTATTATAATGATACCTCCTACAACAACATTCTTTTTTACTTCATCTAAAATTAATTCTGTTGGCTTGCTTCATACAAAATATAGCTATAAAATAAACTTACACCCTACTACTAAACAAACTGAAAACTTATTTACAAATGTGTTTTATAATGCCCTAATGCAAGTGTGCTTATACCATCAGTACAGTATCGTTTATCATCAAAATTAGTTAATCCTTGTTTGGTTATTTTATCCATTTTGATTTCATGGCAACATGATCTTATTGTGGTCAATTCTGCAATGTGATTTCATTCTTCATTAAATAATACCTGTCAAAAGTTATCATGAATAAAATTCTTCTTTACCACAACTTTTTCAACACCTTTTGCCTGCATCATTTTCTTAGGATTTGAACATAATACTGAATACATCTTGCTTTGAAGTCCAACAAATTCGATAACTGGCTCAAAACAAAATTTGTCTTTGATCTTAACGATTACTTTTTTTATTTGTTGAGTCCTGAAATCCTGCCTTTGGTGAAAGATCATCAAATAGATCCAATATTTCTCTATTATTTTATATATTTTGATACACATAATCATATGCGAATGAATCAGTGTCTGTGAACAACAATTTTGCACTTGGCCATTTTTTCTTCACAAAACCATACTGAAGATCATACATAAGCCACTTTGAGATTTCTAACACAGATGCACCAACAGATTGGCTTATTAAGTACTAAATTCTTTTTATGCTTCTTAATCATAACGAGATTTTCATTGATGTGTATTAATAACGCAAACTTTTCTGATGTGACTAACTTGCTGCATCGTTTTGGATTATTAACGACTTCACTATCAACCCCAATACGAATATTCTCCACTGTCTTTCTGTATATAGAATTATTCATCAACATGAAAAAATCTTTTTCAAAATCTGTTTTTGCTACAGTTCGCACGTTAGTGTTAAATTTGATATAACCTGCCATCATCCATGACTGTTTCAATTTTAAAACTGTTGAATTTTTTGGAGAATAGGTCCATTATCGAGTGACTGTTTAAGCAAATTATAATGACAAATATAATTATGTTTACTCAACAAATTCAAGACTAATTTAGCTACTGAATACGTTTTTCCTTGCCGATGTGATAACTGTTCTTTTGACAATAAAGAATCTGGTACTATCATTTTTTCTGCCATGAAAGGATAGTCATTACGATAATCATCCAATGATTCAGGATCTAGTTCAACAGAATAAGTAAAATCTTAATCAGAAAGATCCACGGTTATATTTTTCGCTTCTATGAAAAAATTGTCTGTAGTTTCCCATCCAATACAGCTATATAGCATTCATTCTGACATTGCCCACCCAAACAGGTTATTTTCTATCGAAGTATAAAATATATTGGTTGGTTCAGTAGGATCATAAACAGATAAATACTTGTTATTAGCATGTGCATGTTTTTTTTATCACAATGCTGATTCTGCCACAAATTCCTCTTTCAATAAAATGGTACATATCAGGATCTGTTATTAATCCTAATTCCGCTTTGGTAAGTTTGAGTAATGCATCCCATGATAACCCTGGTGATGAGAAATACCAACAAGGATCTAATTTATATTTGTCGATACTTGTTCGACGAAAACTCTGAAATATATCATTGAGTAATACAACATCTTGCATTAAATATAAATCCAAATAATCACCAAGAGTCTTACTACCGAATTCTTACCAGACTCAATGTGTCTGATCATATTCATCATCAGTTATATTTTCCACTGTTAGTGATGAATAAAATTTATCAAGATCTGGCAGTAACGTTTCATTAAGTCATTCAAAGTTATCTAAATACTCATATGGGAAGATGCCTTTCTGCTTCATTAATTCTGCTCGTTCACCAAAATGTCCCACCAATGATGGAAAGTCCTTGCAATTTTTCACTAGCAAGTTCAATGAAAAGTTCATGAATTGCAGACTATCAATAAAACAAAGTGGCCCAACTGTTAGCGACATCAATTTTTCAGAGTTGATTGGGATACCCTCTATTTTGTGACTATCACACAATTTAATAATATCAGGATGACCTAACACTGATAAGATGAAATGGCCATTACAGCTTCTAAAATTATGTACAACACAAGGAACGAACTTCGATGCATGAAATTTTATGTTACAACAATTATGTACGGCTCCTCTAAATTCTCTAGTAATATGACAGTGATCATGAACTTTTCTATTATCATCAGAATTTGCATTTGTTAATAGAGTTATAAATGGCTTTTCACAAATGTGATAGCATACAGCTGTTTCAAACTCCTGCTGCTGCCCTGGAGTTAATTGATTCATAAGAACTGATTTGAAAGGCGTTTAAATATTTTTGCTGCTTCACTGAAAAGGTTTTTTTATTAACCAAACAGCTGGTTCTTTTTCATTTTTATTTTTTCGGACGTAGATTTTAATAGGCTCAGTCAGCGCAGGATTAATCATACAAGTAATTTTATAAGCAACAGAGACTGGAATCTGTTTATGTATGTGCGTGGTTATTCGTAATCCAGTAAAATTAGTTTCTTCAGGAATTAACTCTTGAATGGACTAAAACTCATACATGATCGTGAATGGTATCATGAACTTCTTATAGTTGGTGAATTTCAGTATTTTGTCTTCTTTTTTGGCATTGTTGTGCGTTGTTGATAAATACAATAATTATTATGCCTCAGGAGAAATTCTTTATTGGTAAAACCCCATGAACAACAATAACAAAAATACTTTTTTCTTTGTGTTTGTTAAACTGTTTATCTGCTAACCCATTAAAAAAATTTATCAATGCATAATGTTCTTTTTTTACAGTAACAGATTAATCATCTTACTACACCGCTCCCTCGATAACTCGTGCCTGAATAACTCGTGATCCTGCTTATAACGCGGTGTCCATCTTGGCTCTCGATTTTTTCCAGAGAAAATGTATTTAAAATATCTTTAAAATATGTTGAACATGAAAAAATTATGATAAGAACTGATAAATTAAACCTTGATACATTGCTCGTTTTATCATCGAAAATGGTGATTAATGCCCGTAAAAATATCATCCATATTTTGAAATTTTCAAGTTCTAAATAAGAATTAATTTCAGAGATCTCGAAAACGCTTAATTACGCGTATCTGGATGCCAATTTTTGATCTGGGACGCAGGAAATCACTGAGGCGGGAGTCCTCCGTATGTATGTAATAGGTGCGCGGGAAAATTCAAAGATTTGCCGGTCCTGTTTCAGCCACCTGCTTTGTGGGAAAATGTGTTGATCAGTTAACTGTGCTGATATTTACAATGACAGAATTCAGTGACTGAAAGACTCTTTGATGTACATACATGTTGCCATTTTGTAAGAGTACATTAAAAAAAAGAACATTAAAAAAAAAAGAACATGATGCAATAGCTAGGTGGCTAGTTCAAAGGCTTTGCCTGGCGGCTGGGTGAGAAAATGTACTGATATTTAGTGATTGAATTCAGAGGCAGAAAGACCCAGTTTTAAAATCCTAGCGAGACCTCTATTTAAAGATATCATATATTGTGTAAGTTTTTATGATAAATAGTTGTCAGTATACTGTAAATAAACAGTCTGGTGAAATAGCAATCAATGAAAACTTCTGGTAAATGCTAACAGGTGGCAACAGAGAATGAAATAAACACCAATTAAATGTCTTCCTGTGTGAAAGTCACATTCTAATCCTTTAATTCCATTTCAGTGTAAACATTATAATCACAACATATTCTGTTCATTGAAAACATGAAAAGAGTCAATCGACCGTCACATCGAAACCTGTGAGTACTTCTGTGAGAACCTAATTACATGCCGGCTTTGTTTTGATCAACAACTTGGGGAAGTGTTTGTTGCATTAAAAAAAAAATCGATTACAAGAGACCTGGGGTGCTGGATTAAGGGTCTTGGAGCTGCCTTTGACATAAAGCAAAACAGTAACAGAGACAGCGACGATGATAGTGACTTTGAAGGTTTCAGTGAAACTGATGTCATTAATGTCGAGGCTGTTTGGGAGAAATTCGTACAGACTCATGGTCCTGAGATGGGCGTTTCTATTGATGATATGGAGGAGTGGATTTGTGCTGACAATGATTGCCCCACAGCCAAATACATGTCAGATGAAACAATAATTAATTCAATAACGAACAAATTGCAGCAGAAGACGATTCTAACTGGAGTAACACAAGTGTTGAAAGTGATGCAGACGCAGATGTTGCACCCCCCCACCCCTCTGTACAGGAAGCAATCAAATATTTTGATATTGCCATTAGGTGGCTGGAGACCCAAAATGTTGACTACGTAAAGCTCATGCAGTTGAGAAATCTGAGGGAGTAACACAAAAAAAAAATTAACAGATTTTTTCAAAAAGTGAATTGATATTTGTCAAGCGCGGCACAAAGGGCAAGTATTAACTTGTTCTAATTTACGCTGTTTTAAATTTGTAGACCAATTAAATATGTTAGTACTGATTAACCCGTGTTTTTTTGTTTTCCATTTTACTTCTATCGCATTCAAATATTTCTACCTATCGTTCGATCGACACTGTTTCTCGAAAAGAGTTGATCTTTCGTACATAAAAAAACGTCTAATTTGGATCAAACAATAAAACTAGAATGTATCCAATTCAACATAAAAATTATTGACGTAGTACACAATATGTGAAGTGGTACACATGTTAAGCGAACGGAAACCACGTGGAATAATGTTTTCGATGATCGCCTCAATATACTGTAATTTATCCTGAAATTAATGTTGCCCTATGAGGAAATAATAAAGTACACCATTATTAAGAGATATTTATTCACAGTTAATCTCAGCATGATTATAAAGTGAGTATTCAACAGTATAATCTGCCTACCCCCCCCCTTATTTTTCCTTTATGTCGTCAATCACTTTATTGGTTTTGGGCTTATTTTATAGGTCCCTCAATAACTCACGCCTCACTTATAGTGCGGTCGATGTTTCTGGACCCCAATGTGCGCGAGTTATCGAGTGGTGTATTAGCTTTCTTTGAGATTCATCTTGGATAGATTCTATTATCATCATCAACACCAAATACATTAATTCCACCTGGTAACAGATTTTTATCATCTGAAATGACATTTATGCAACATTGTGTGTTCTTATTTTTTTTCTGCGAGCTCAACAAAATTACTGATACATAAAGGGTTGTATTTATGGAATTGAATCAATATTTTTTAAAATCTCAATTAAAACCCATCCAGAACCAAATGATTTGTATTCATCAGCAAGATAATCATATTCTTAAAGTTAACAAAACAATGAGGTTTTAGTGATAAGTAAGGCTCAAAGAATTTTTCAACAGCCACAGCGTGTCTAAATAATACCTGAAACTCTACAATTATTTTATAGCTTGGACTGTTATATAAAATTGATCTGTTTCAAATTGCTTTTTGTATTTTGAGGGACCCACTGAAAAGTTTTATTAAATCCTTTAAACGATGAATTAATCAATGTCAATTGCAATTGTTCTTGTCTGAGTGAATCAACATTTTTTTGTAAACGATCAAGCTCAACATTTGATTTTGGATAATTTTTTTCCAGACAATTGTTGATACTCGCTCATTAAATTTTTAACAAATTCGTCTCTGGTAAATTTAGTTCTTGCAGTTGTTGGTCTTAGTCTAGGAGGACTTTACATTTCTTTAAGTACTTGCGTGAAATAAGTTTTTTGTTTTTCTAACACCGCTTTTTCAACATCATTTTTGAGACATTCTAAGTCAGCATTTGACTTTGTATACCTTACAGTTTTTCCTGTAACGGTCTGATATTCATTCATTATTTTTGTTACAGTAATAAGATCAGTGTATTTCATCTTCATAACCATTATACTGTTTATATATATCAATTAATAATAAAATATGATTTAAACAAAATTTAAAATTGAATTAAAAATATGTTTTCGAAGGCATTTTTGATAACAGAGAATTATTTGATCTTTCCAATGTTCCACGCGATAATCCTTTTCATGATTCTACCAACCTGAAGGTGATTGGAAAGTTCAAGGATGAGTTTGGCTTTGGAACTGTTTCTGAATTTGTTAGTCTGCATAGTAAAATATATGCCATATTGACAATGATGGAAATGATAAAACAAAAAAAGTGGAATGGTTAAATAACAATTATGTCAAAAACAAAATATGATTTGCGTATTATAAACAAGCGCTATATAGGAAATCAGGTGAAAAATTTGATTCAATAACACGAGGTTTTAGATCCCATAAGCACATCATTGTAACAGATCAAATTACCAAAAACGGCCTAAATAATTATGATGATAAGCATTATGGCGTTATTGGTATAAATACTCCTGCGCTGGGTCATTATTCAATAAGATGAAAAAAATTTATTTTCCACGTATTGCTCATTTATGTTTATAAAACAATATAGCTGTTGTCTCTTTTTGTCAGGAAGGTTTCTTAATGCATGTTCAAATATGTCAGTAAAAGGATCAGACATCGAATCTTCCAATCTTAAATCATCTGCTCAGAAAACAATCCAAAATGATTCATCAAATGTCTGAAAATAATTAAAACCACCAGATGATTTATTAATTGCCTCTACGGGAATTGCCAAGCCTAGAAGCCATCATTCTGATTGATTCAAATTCTATAATCTGTTTCTTCGTCATATTTAGACATATCATCTTAATATTTCTATCAGGAAAGTCACATGTCCAGGATTTTGGTAGTGCCATCTTATTTTCCATTATTTCTACTATCCATGATTGTAAATACCGTTATACCATTTTATTGTTAAATTTACCCTTTAATTTTTTATTTAAACTGTTTTGTATATTATATTTGCTGGTGAAATAAAAACCCATTGAGGTGTCTTGGTACCATAAAATTCTTGATTTTTTTCTTAGGAGCAGGCGTTATCTGATGAAAAAAGGTTTCTGGATTGGGGTGGCCCAGAATCAACAAAATCCCCGAGTATACGGGGGAATGTACTGTACAAGGTCATGCTTCCTATCACTTTTTTCATGGATTTTTCCTGATTTTTAGTCTGAGCAGAAGCAGTTATTTTAATTAAAAAAAGGTTTCTAGACACGGGTGGGCCAGAATCAGCTTGTTATCATACTACTTATGTTCCAATGTTAAGTACCACCATGCTAGTCAACAGAAAGCTAAAACTGATGTTTTAGTATTTAATACCACCATGCTAGCCAATAGTTGTTTTGAGTTTAATGCCTTTTTTTCAGCACAAGAGAGACTATATAGACTATACAGGACAACCAGTATATATGGAGGAGGAAGAACCAGAAAAATGCTGGGAAGTACCACCGAGCCCCAGGAAGTTACTGGTAAACTTTCTCGCATACCCACGCTGGCCAAGCCTGGGGAATCAAACCCATGTGTACAGAGGTTAGATATCAGTGATCTGTAAAGGAAAGCACCTTAAACTATTTGGCCACCCAGGGCCCATACTGGTCAATAGGAACTCAAAACGGATATTCCAATGTTAATTATCAATATGCTAGTCAACAGAAGACCCAATTCAAGCAACTCTGCCCACAAAGATGATGGGACATCGCCCTGTATCCATGACTTTAAAGATCCAATATAAACAATTCTGCCTGTAAATAGATCACATACCAAAAGATCTGCTTGTAAAGACATCCAACACAGACAAATCTGCTTGTAATGACATCCAACACAAACAAAACTGCTTGTAAAGACAAAAGGATACTGCCCTGTGTCCACAATGATAAAGAATCAATAGAAACAGATTTGCTTGTAGAAACAATAGGACACTGCCTTTTGTCCACAATAGTGTAGATCCAATAGAAACATATATGATTGTAGAAACAATGGGACACTGCCCTGTGTCCACAATGATAAAGATCCAATAGAAACAGATCTGCCTGTAAAGACAATGGGACACTGCCCTGTGTCCACAATGATAAAGATCCAACTGAAACAGATCTGCCTGAAGAGACAATGGGACACTGCCCTGTGTCTACAATGATAAAGATCCAGTTGAAACAGATCTGCCTGTAGAGACAACAGGACACTGCCCTGTATCCACAATGATAAAGATCCAATAGAAACAGGTCAGCTAAATATAGAAAATATATGCATTCACAAATATACATCAGAAACTCTTAATTTAAAAGTTTCTTAAAATGATATCTCCATACTTTCTATGTTTTTCTTATATATTTTATCTTTCTTCCATGTTTTACTGAGGATGTTGGGGACTTTCAATTTTAATATATAAAACACATTTATTGGTCACATTTTTATACATAATAGTAAATATACATATAAAAACAGAATATCACAAATAAGCAAATGAAAAAGTACTCTCCATGAAAAAAATGCTGTCTAAAAACCGAATTTTTAAAAATATTTGCTACTTTTTTTTCTAATATTCCATTTCAAAATGTTCCTACTGTTCATGAAGCACATCAAAAAATATCTTGCATACATGTTTAAAAAACATAAAGTTCATGAAATATGTTCAGTTCTACTTGCTTGCAGTAAGTGGCATATTAAATTGCTTTTAAATTAACAAGTTTTAAATGTTTAATCTCTAATGAAGATATTTTTAAGAATATTCATTTTACATATAAAAGTGTACCATCATTGCAAAGACTGGTGTTATGCCACAGAGTGACATTATGTATATACTCACTTACAAGTCCAACTGCAAACTGCACTGACCCAGATCTGCAGCGCATAATGTGCTGACAGATCTGGATCTGTGCAGTTTGTTAGGTGTGATCAGTAAAACAAACAAAATAGACTCTGATATGCAGGTGCATTATGCTAGGACAGATCAGGATCTTTGCTGTTTGAAGCTTAACTCAAATTATAAGTAAGAATATATGGTAATTGCACAGATTGGTGTTATGCCATTGTGACTAATGACTAGTGTTATGCCAAAGTGTGACACAAGATATTTTTATGACATGACATTTTGACACCAATAAAAGAAAGTAAGACAGTTACCTCTCTTCCACTTCTTCAGGTAAATCAGCTACACTGAAGTACATAATGGTTTCTGGGGTGGAATTCTGGTCAACAAGGGCCATACCCTGACAGATGAAGAAACAGGAACAAGAAAAGAAATATCAGTAAATTCAGCAGTGTCATTCCATAAGGAACACAAAAGGCTGGACCATGTCGTGTAATCTGACTCAGTCAAATGTAATTGAGAAACTGACCAACATAAAACTTTAACATTTTGGTGTGAACATATCGATGTATCATTTGGTGAAAGCTTAACTGTGTAGTAATATCATTCATATTTGACAATGTGTTTTTACTTTCAACCAACATACACAAACAATATATAGAAACTTAGCCTGAAACTTTCATCCTTCTACATATCTTGGACAATTTGTTAACATCCCTCACAATTCCATTGACCTATGTTAACAGTCAGTTGAAATTAAATCAGTCTGCCGATGAAGTCTTTAGCGAGAACGAAGGTTTCAGATTAGCTTTCTATATATTGTTTGTGTATGATGGTTGAAAAGTTAAAAACATTGTCAAATATGTGGATGTCAATGGATAAGCACATCAACACTAATGAGATTGCAATTTCCAGCTTTAGGCAGGTTAAAGACATACTCACTCCCGATGAACAATTCTTTACAACAATGTCTTTATTATCAAAGATTTGTGACATCACTATTCGTGTATACTCAAAAAAGTATTCACCAAGTATCACTGCTAAGAATCGACTCTGTAACTCTAAAATTCAGATGTCCATGATAGTGCTTATGCACTGGTTTTAACGTTTTATTTTTAAAGTTACTAAAAAATATATTCCAATAATTCATAGTTGCTTATATAGACTTATCTCCATCACAAACTGTTACAATACCAGTAAGATTTCAAACTGGTACCCCACTGATATCATAGTCATGTGATTTAGGGGTACAAATCTGGAGCCAGTATGCAATGTGGACCAATTTTCCAATTCCATGATGAGGAAGAAAACTATACAAGTAACTGTAAGATATTAGAGTACCACTAAGAGACTCCACATTCAGGGAATAGGTTTTTGGACTTGATAAATATTTCTTCACTGCCTGCTAGGAGTCAAATGAGTATTCAGTATATTGATGTATCAATACTTTTTCCTTATTGATACCCATATTGACACAAGAGGTGAAGAACTGATACGAAACAGTAAAGAACTGATGCAAAACAATACTTACCCTATACAAATTACTTAAATTTTCAGCAGCTATTAATAAATCTTAGTTGTTTGCCTTTTATTCTTTAAATTGAGAATGAATCTGAGACAGCCAAATCAAACTCATACAATCATTCTGTCCACACACAAAAAATGAAAACCGTCAATATCTACATGCCTTCTATAAATTAACACAAGGTGACAAGGTTCAAAATTAGCCCCCACCCTTCTAAATTCCATGCAAATTATTGTATCCAGCCATTTAAAATATATATCAACTTAAAGAAGACATTCTAGATTTTTTCTCCATATACTCTACTGATTACTTAATTACCACTTTTATCTGCCACTTCACATATTGTCCATTTGGATTGAATTCACATATTGTCCATTTGGATCGAATTCACGTTTTCCATTTGGATCGATTTCAAAGGCTACACTTATGGTGTGTCGTGCAATGACATATCACACATACAAATCTGATGATGGTTATTGTTTGTTAAGTCTAAAGTCCAGGGTAAAACAATAACCACCAATCAGAACTAACTGGCTTCTTCCCTACATGACACATTAGAACTATTGGCATCCAAACTTGTTCCAAGCTGATACAAAGCAATGGAGTCACTTCACACAAAAGTAGCTATTAAATGATCTGTAGTACAGTCCTACATATTTTGTCAAATTGAAATTCCTGAAACATGAGTACATACAATACAGCGGAACAATCTGCATTGACTTTCCGCAGAGTGCACGTCAATGTGTTAGTCACATTATACATTGTACAACAAACCCATTGTTGACACATGCTCTATTCTTGATGACTCTGCCTTCCTCCAAGTTGCTGCAACAGCAACAGGTTTCTGGTTGATGTTCACAGACCAGTATATTGAGAATTGTGTCCTTTTACAAACGGAATGTGACTTTAATATTTTTGTAATTTTGTTCAATATTGGAAAGGGGTTTATTGTTGGCATCATGTGACTACTGGAGCTCTGAAGTCATTGACATGTAGGTTGCAAGATTTGTGTAGTCATTTAACTAGAAATGCAAATGGCGAATACCAGGTCAAATTTCATTACTACTGCAGTTATGTCTTGCCTGTTAGCAGATTGAATAAATAATGATTATAATACTCACAATTTATTAGAAAATAAATAATTTTCCTATTGACTTCATGCAGGTATATAACATTGGATAAGTTTGCTAGGCCTGCTGGTAAGCAGCTAATATAATAACTTCCAAAGTCAGAAAAAGAACAAAAACAAATGTTTCTTTTAGCCATTACAAGGTATTAGGCAAGGCTGGATGTTTATTAATGTTTTTTAAAAATCCAATTCTGACTTCAGCCCATAAAATTTTACTATAGTGACACATTACAGTGTATCAGTGAACACACCCAGGTAGTTTATCAGCAACGCTGTTCTTTTATTGTCTGCTATGCACAGCTGGAGTCTGAATTCTGTCTAAAAAGTTATGAAATCACAAATCTTGTTACTAAAATAAAACTGTAAAAATAAAGCAACAATTAATCATAAAACTATGACCTGTTTGTCAGCAACGTTCTAGCAAACATGAGAGTAAGAGACAGGAATAAAAGTCAAGGACAGGTTTAAAATTACATTACTAGTTTTTTGAACCTTATATCTTGGGACCTAGTTACATCAATGATTTTTTGCCACCCCCAACATAACTGAGATAACTGGGTTTGACTGTAATAATATTATTATCTGTAACCATAAACACGTATGTTATTACTGATCAACGGACATGGATTACCTATACATACTTTAAAATTGACAATGATTGTAACCGGCATGTTAGTTAATAAACATCATTCAGATTATCTGTCATGTTTTCTGACAATTCTCTATCCCTCTTGGTGGAGGTCACTCAAACCCACCATCTACTTTGGTGACTCACCCAATAATTTTTTAATCTAATGGAAGGCCCTGCATAGGCATGTTAGGATGGATAAATCTATTACTAAGGTCTCTATAAATTCAAGAGATGAAGCCACAGACCTGGTGAGATGGTCAAATCTATTATTAAGATCTCTGTAATTGTCAAAAGTTGAAGCTATAGGCCTGGTGAGACAGACAGATCTTTTTATAATCATTCCCTGATTGAGATGGCTGGATGATCATGGCTGGTTTCAGACTGTGATATGGTAGTAAAGGATAGAGCTGTTGGAGGAGCAGATACTGGCTCAGACCATTCACTGGTGATGGCAAAACTAATGACCAGAATCAGCAGCATAAAGAAGACTGGACCACATAAATATCCATGATATGACACCTCCAGGATCACAACTGTTTAAAAACAACAGATCACCATTTCACTCTCCAAATGATTCCAGTTTTTTTTCCTGCTCTCAATGATGGCTCTTTAGAAAAGAAGCGGAAACTAGTTAGAAGTACATTCACATCAACCTGTGAGGAGATGATATGATTCAGAAGATGGGATCTGACTGTCAAAAGACACAAACATGAAGAAGGAAGACAGATGAAAAATCAAGCTCAGACTTGTACTGGCAAAAACCTAAGTACAGAAACAGCATTTTCAGGATCAATACAAAACAAACCATAATGAAGTCAAAAAGTTGACAAGAAAGACAAGCTTGTCACAGATGCAGAGAAAGCTGCAAATATAAATAACATGAGGACCCTCTAAAACATCACTTGGCAACCAACACAAGCATGCCTATATGTGGAAAGAATGAGAATATCCTAAGCAAACCAGCAGAACAGCTTAACAGGTGGAAGGAACATTTCAGCAACTTGCTCAGACACACACCTGTGGAGAACACACCCATCATAGAAGAGGGAAAGGATCTGGAAAGCAACATAGGACCCATTACCAAGGAAGTGGTCATATAGGCAATCAAGAAAATCAAGAGTGGTAAAACCCATGGCTGAGATAACTTTCCAAATGAAGCAAAGTTACATGGTTCTCCTTGATTGACTGTCTACAGCAAATATAGGACAAAGAAGATGTGCCATAAGAGTGGAGGAAGAGCTACATCATCAAGATTCCCAAGAAAGGAGACCTTAATGACTGCCAGAGTGGAAAGGTATTCAACATCTATCCCTACTGAGCAAGATTCTCACAGAGCTATTTTTGGAGAGGACTAGGTCTACAGTAGATTCCAGGCTGATAGAACAAGCAGAATTTATTGCTGGAAGGTTGTGTAAAGACCAGATAGTAATATTCCACATTATCATCAAACAGTCTCTACAATGATGGTCACCCCTGTATGTAACTTTTGTAGACTTCAGGAAAGCATTTGACATGGTGGATAGAAAGACCATTTGGAAAGTCATAGTAAACTGCAGCATCCCAGAGAAGATTTTCAGGATTATCCAGTGGATCTACAAAGACAAAACATATATCTTACACAACAATGACTTACTTCCATCTTTCTCTGTTGACCCTGGTGTCAGGCAAGAATGCTTACTTTAACTATTAATCTTCTCACTAGTGATAGACAGGGTTATGAAGATGGTAATGGACCAACCACAATGAATACAGTGGACCCTGCTTCAAAAAATGAAAGATCTGGACTTTGCAGACAATATTAAAAATCTGGACTTTAAAGATGATATTGGACTGCTTTCACACACACACACCAGCACAAGCAATTAATGCCAGCAAGCCTACATACTGTAACCTGAACTACAGCCTGAAGACCAATGCCAACAAGCCTACATAATAATGTAGCCTAACTATAGCCTGGAGATCAATGTCAACAACCCTACATACTGTAGCCTGAACTACAGCCTGGAGACCAATGCCAACAAGCCTACATACTGTAGCCTGAACTACAGCCTGGAGACCAATGCTAACAAGCATACATACTGTAGCCTGAACTACAGCCTGGAGACCAATGCCAACAAGCCTACATACTGTAGCCTGAACTACAGCCTGGAGACCAATGCCCACAAGCCTACGTACTGTAGCCTGAACTACAGCCTGGAGACCAATGCAAACAAGCATACATACTGTAGCCTGAACTACAGCCTGGAGACCAATGCAAACAAGCCTACACACTGTAGCCTTAACTACAGCCTGGAGACCAATGCCAACAAGCCTACATACTGTAGCCTGAACTACAGCCTAGAGACCAATGCCAACAAAACAAGACAAAATGCCTTGGAGTCAATGCAAACCAGGATGCACATATTCTCTTAGAGGGACAAGCCACTGAGGATGTTAACATACCTTGACAGCATTGTTAAAAAGTCGGATGGATCAGATGATTAAGTCAAGGCCAGGACTGCCAAGACCCTTGTCTATACCACTCTAAGACCAGTACAAAGGAATAATAACATCTACATGAAAACAAAGCTCAACTCCAATGTTACATCAGTGCTGGGGAAGAGACCTGGAGACACAGAAAGAACTTGAAGCATAAGCTGCAGGCCTTCATCAATACTTATTACCACCACACCGAATCCCCAACCAGGCATTATGGTTGACAACAAAACAGAACCTCATATCCAAAACCAATAAAACACTCAAGTCATGACCATCTGCATTTCTGGGAGGGAGGCAAAACAGCCCATGACCATGACAAATGAAGGAAGGAACAAATAGGAGTGATGATGATTATTATTTTTATGATTACATAAGGAACATTTCTGCATGTCATCTAATGTTTTCCACTGTATATGATTTCATCATCTTTAGAAACAAAGTAAAAACTAATAACCATGTTAAAACCAAACTGTTCTATGAAGTACCATAAACATGGGTACATCCATGAACAAAATATCAATAATGTCTAATACAAACAGAATCAAAAGTCAACCTAGTGCTTTAATTATGAGCAAACATTACATCTAGAAATATAAATATTTAGGTAAATCTTATGTGCTATAAATTTGATTCAAATTAGAAGACACCAAAATAATCACAATTTGATAAATTAGTGACCTATTATTTGTAGCTTAACAAGATGGGTCTTTACTGATTTTCATTAGCACTAAAACTTTTACCTCAAGTGCCAAAGGCGATGCCAAGAAAATGTTATAATCCTAAAAATTACTTTTCAGCATATGGAAGTAATAATGCAGGAGTATTATTTAAACAAGTCATTTTATTTACAGCTTATGAAATGAAGTGTCACACAAGCACTGAGAATATTTATAAAAAGCTAACCAACCTGTAAAATTCCACCTTCATCATAAGATGAAGGCAGTTGGACTCTTACCTCAATCTGATAAAGCCCTGTTTTCATTCCTTCTGGGACACATTTCTGCCACACTGACAAAAAGTCCTTCAGATTAAACTGGAATTAACAAAGGAAAATAATACTTATATATATATATATATATATATATATATATATATATATATATATATATATATATATATATATATATATATATATATATATATATATTATAAGTATTGTAACTGTATCTGTTGCATCCTGTAACAGATGAGTATGAGAACACAGTAGTAACATACTTGCTTTGCAACTATATGGTTCCAAGTTTGATCCCAAGTTTCTGTATAAGTGAAGGCTATTCGCTTTGTATTCAACATTAATTGTTTCCACAGATTTTGAAGTTTCTGCAAAGACTATCACCAACTGGAGACAAAAAGACTTTTCTATAATGCCTGGATACTAATGGAGCAGTACATTTTATCCTTAATAGAAGCTGTCCTTTATAAAGTTTAAATACATAAAGTTAATGAAGATAATGACATCTTAAACCAGGGGGCAGTTTTCCCACATTGGTACAGTGTGACCCACTATAACACAGTAATTGGGAGCCATAAAGCCTGACTGTGTTATAGACCAAACTGTATTATAAGCAACCAGTTCAGTTAGGTGAAGAAAATGATGCATGTACCCCAATATATTTGCAGGGGTGGGAGGTGGGGTAGGTAATAAATGTGGGTGCAAAAATTCATGCTTCATTGGACAGTTACCATCTTAATCATTGCATATTAAATAAGAAATACAACTGTAGTGAAAACAGAAGGCATATATAATATTTTACTTTATTCAGAGAACCACACATCAGTACATATACATGTATACTGTTTATATATACCTGTCTAATGTTAGACATGTATATATAAACAGTATACACGTATATCAACCCTGTGTACTCACCCGCGAATCTTATCATGTACAATGAATCCACAATACAAGTATTTCCATCGAAAATATGCTCACACACAGATTTAAAATATTCAATAACTTTGTCACAGGTCATATAGGTCTTGAATCCAGTGGGAAATGAAAGCACCATCATGTAACAAATGATGAAGTACTTTTACTTTTCAGTATGTCTCAAGTCAGTAAAAGTTAGTTTGCATTTTAAGCTGCTGTTGGTAGCGTTCATAAGCATATTAAACTTTTTTCCTGCAAACTTTCACTGCACAGTAAACATGTTCCAGTCACATTGGAAAATTAAACAATCCATCAGATTCCATTACTCTTTTATTTAAGTTTGGTGCTGACTTTCTTTGAAGAAAGGTTCATTGTTTTTATTGAAGATTGTAGTCTGCTTTCATTGATGAAGGATGAATGTGTTATTGAAATTACCTCTAAACGACAGCTTTGGAGAACCAAACAAATATCCGTTTCTTATTGTGGCAGCAACATCAAATAATTGTATTGCATGATTGAGACTGATTTTTTTTCCACTTGCTTAGTACATTTTCATATCAATCGGTGCTTCAAAGGTAATCTGTTTTCTTTGAAATTTCAGCAAACTATTTTATCTGGGTACATTTTTAAAAAAAAGGAATAGGCTGTCATTTGGATTATGATATAACAATGCACTGTTAAGATGGTTTGTCAAGATGGACAAAGAATTTTTTCAAGTAACAATAGATAAATTTCAGTGCATCAACTGTGCAGCTTCCTTTCATGGGACCTCTGAATTTCTGCACTCCAAGCAATGGTTGTATATACAAATATGAAAGCCAACAATGTTGCCAAACAAAAATAAATCGCCAAATGGTATATTTTACTGCCAATAAGAAAAAATATATCACAATTTGTGACATTGGCGAAGCCCTGTGTGATCCCTAAATAAACTTTTTACACATTATTTTTCATCTACGAGAATATTACATAAAAAATTTCAGAAGCCATGCCACAATTGTCTTGCATTAATTATAAGTGATCTTTTCCCCAAAATGATAAAAAACTTTTAATGGTTTTTTTGGTAATTTAAAAAAGATTTTTTTTCGTGTACGAGAAAATACATGTATATGAAATTTTGGGAACCACACCATGACCGTGTTATATCTGAATTCGTGTTATAACGGAGCATGCTTTAGCGGGGTCACACTGTATCTGTACATTATTCACGCAGATAGTTTGGACTTTGAAACAGATTCCTGTAGATTTCAATGATTGTTTCAACTTACAATACAGCTGGATTTAAATAATAGGAATTGATTTCATATACCCTCAGAACCATCATCAATGGAGTTGCTTCTAAACTCTCATAAATTCCATGTGAAGGACCATTCATAAACCTGAGAAGTAATAGCTAAATACATTTCCACTGATATTTGTTTAATTATCTGATAACTGTACTGTGTATGAGGTGACCTACAAACCCAAACAAGATGAAATCTGAGTCTGGAGAGAGCAGGCTACCAAGCTACATCGAACAATTACTATCAACGCTACTTAGTGGTTTTCATACCCAAATGACAGATTGTTTTAAACTGCAAGTATCTTTGTATGAAGAGTAGATATATGACAGTCCAAACACCCCTAAGAAACTAAGACTGTTCCTTGTCTTGAATAAGCCATTAACTGTTTAGAGTATGGCGTTTGCATTACAGTGCATTTATGTTGCTGCAGGTAAATGTGGAATGGCTATTATTTGAACTTTGTGAGTCAAATCACAGGATGGAACACAGATTGTTTTGAGCAATGGAGTGAAAAAGACCAAGAAGAAAAAGTCCACTCTAGAGAGACTTCATTAAACATAACTTAAAATTGACATCGGATCTTTACCTTCTCCAGGCCACAACAGAAATAGGTATTGTGTGTGATCAAAATTCATCAGTTTTGGAGTTACTGGAATAATCATTATGGTGTAGTTTGAACCTTCCATGAATGACCTTTAACAAATGCATGTTTAAAATACAGGCTTCTTAAAAAACCCAAAATGTCAGATTCCTGGTGTTGTTCATTATGTTTTTGTTCAGCAAATACTGGTTGGTGATGATTACAACAATTTTTTAAGTTTTGAAGTATATTGGATTATTGGAGCTGGGAAAATGTTAATGGAGATACCAGTGAGTGATTTTGAGCCAGAAAATGGTATTAAATACGCGTCAGATGTACATGTTGGATGGACAAAACAGACAGCAGAACGAACAATCACCCTCTCTGCAGTATTTCAAAATTAAATGTAGAAAAGGAAAAATACTGATCATATTTAAAATAAAGAATGCAATTTTTATTTTTTACCAATTAATTTAGCTCTGCGGATCATATACTACAAAACCATATATCCATATCAGGGTAAAGATAAACTGAATAAATAAGGATGAAAAATGAAATTAAGAAGTAAAGATATTTATCTGCATACCTGTTTGCACATGCAGACTATGGTATTGGTGAATTAAAAACCCTAACACAGCATTATGGAACAGATAAGAAATCTGGCATGATAGTAAAATACTGATTTAAGAAAGTAAGTTTATTTTAGTAAAAAAAACCTAATTTGGAGCGGATGTATCCAAAAGAAAATATCTGTGAGCTCTGGGAAATTGTACATAACAGCCATAAAGATCAGTTCCCCAACATCTTCAAGCTGACAAAGCTAGCTATTCATATGTCCCTTCAGATGAAAGCCCAGAAAATTATTCATACACAGATATGGAACAGATTATGCTCAGAAATAATTAACAGAGTAATACTTATACAACTAGATGTAATGTATCACAGGTGACATCTTTTTTAGGAGTTTGATTTCAGGAAAATTCTAAAAAGTGGAGCAGGATGAAAAAGAGACAGTTCTTGATGTGTTTGGTAAATACTGAACTATGGCCATTTCCTCCTCCCCCTTCTTTTCTACTGCACACGTCTTTCGGTGACAAAGGGTGAAGTCCTCTTAAGATAAAATCCTGGAAGCATCTCTCATTAAATTGTACATGGGAAACAAAGTTGGAATTTCTCTTTTCATGCAGAGATATTTAAACAGTGAATGAATGTGCAGATGGAATATATAAAATTAGCACAGAGTCAGCAAGGTGAAGGTTTTAAACTGCTCAAGTTTGCAATCTTGTGTAAAAAAATTAAAAACTTTATAGAACAGGACTGGGTGTTGTCAATAGTTTTCCTTCTTCACTAATGAATACAAATACCTGTAGCTGCAGCAGCCTTTTGCATCTGCAAGAAGGACAGTATGATAGATTTTGTTGTTATTCATTCTCATTCCCATGCCAGGATTTGTTCTAGATGAGATTTTCTTTGCACGAGGAAACTGCATTATTTTCTCTGTTTTGAAGATAACATCATAATGCCTTCCAAGTTTAAATGAGACATGAGATTATTAATAAGACGTTTTCAAAGCATTCATGCCATGTAAGACAAAGGCCTTGTGGCTAAAGTGAGTTAACTGAAGCCACCATTTCATAGCCTAAAACACTGAATAAAACTGACAACCAACAGGTAGTCTGTTTGAAAGGATTTTCGTTTTCTTATTCTCGAAATACAACCAGTATGTCAAGATGGAAAGACCACCAAGTTCATATGTGTATCGATATGTATCATGTCACAGGCTGTGTATCGTGAATCGTATCGATATGAGGCACAGGTGTATCATTTCACTCCTAATACATAGCTTACAGTATGTCAGTAAACCCAATTTGCAGTAGTTACTCACTGGATAATATTTTTTATCCACTTTATCCCAACTTTTCTGTTAAAACAATTATTTATTATCACTATCAGGAAATACTTTTCTATTTGCGATTAAAATTTCGCAACTTCTTGCAGAATGATGATTTTTCTGGTCTAAAGCATCTTGTGTTTGACAACATCTCCCTTTCTTGACATTGTGTTTAATAGTGTTAATAAAATTGTATTTATTTACAATGTTATGTTGTTTCCTCTCTTAGCATACTCACACAATGTGTCAAGCACAAGAGTGCTATTTTTAGAAGTGTACATTTTATAAAAAAATGTACTGAAAACAAATTTTAAGATAAATTATGTTTCTCTGAGAATACTTACCTAATCACATTACCTTGGGTATCATTCTAGGGAATGATGGCTGGATTTCACATGCGAACAATAACCCATTTTCCTAAGTACATAAGCAACACAGCCTAAGGTCACTTAATCTTTGACCAATACATATGGTTTAATAGATAATTATTGAAATCTTCTCACCTACAAAATTTCACTGGTAAATCCAGCAAAGTTGATAGGCTGACTGTTTCAATTAGGCCTGATAGTCATCTGTGATGTGGCCACCACACCTATCAGAATCAAGGTTTGCCTCTACGAAGCTAAAGCTCTTCCATAAAAACTTGAGAAGGTTGACTCTGCATGCCAGCCAAAAGCTTCTCTTTTATCTCGGATTGAAATGCTACATTCGAACATGAGGCTCACACAGATGGCTCAAATCTCATGAGCAGTAATGTTGATGATATGACTCTGATCTTGTGAGACCTCAGAGTAGGCTGAGCACCCATTTGAGCCACAAGGCAAGGGCTTGAGGGATGATATCCTGTTTCCTGGCTTTCAGAAAGAGGCTTTTGCACATGCCATGTCATGCCTATGTGCAATTCAAGCAGTGCTTGAATGTGTGAACAGGATCTTGCATGGCAGCTGCTTTTGACCTGTTGATAGGAGAAAGCGAGCGAATGACTACTCTTTGGTTACCAACAGACAGTAACCTATTTTTGGCTATAAAGCCAGGCTGTGTCAAGAGGACCAAAAAACCATCCGATCTGAATTAAAGATAGTTCAGGTCGATGGAGAGGGTGTGTAGCTTTCTGACCATGCATACTGAAGCTAAACTATCTGGAAACATGTCTTGCATGATAGTAATTTTAAGAAAGTGTGGGCTAGAGGCTCAAAATTATTTGAATTGAGCCAGGTGAGAACCCAAGACAGATTCCATTCTGGAAACAGAGTGAGGGACTTTGGTCGATTGGGATCAAAAATGGCTAAAGGATCAGAGTGGTCTTTATCATGCTCAATGTCATGTCTACCATGATAACAAAATGTGTCTGATATCATGGATCAATAGCCTTTAGATAGTAATTGGGGCCAAGTGTTTCTCCTTGAAGAGCCAGAGAAAACATTTGGCCAGTTGAATGATTGAGGCCCTCATGGGGAGGATGTTATTGGTATAGCTACAGTCCCTGAAAGAATGTTTGGCCTGAGAGTCAATCTTTTCTTTCCAGAAGTCAAAGATGCTGATGCCTTCATTTCCAGAAGGCTGATGTGCAGATGCTGCTCCCCTGGCTCCTACATGTCTCCGATGGTAATGAAGTCCGGGCACAGGTGGGCACCCCAACATATGTACTGGCATCAGTATACACCATTATTCCACTAGGGACTTCTCCAGCAGGATCTTCATGGTCAGTTAACCTGGACTGTACCACTGATGCAGGAATAATTGTATCTCAGGCATGATCATAACTGCCTGACTGTGGGGACTTGAAAAGGGGTGCCATTGTGCTAGCAAGGTTATTTGTAAGGAGCATATAAAAAGACGACTGAGCAGGATCAAGTCTGCTATTGCACTGAATTATCTGAGGACTTCCAAGAACTCTCACTGAAATCTAAGTCCTGATAGAAATGGACTCGAGTTAGATGATTCTGATTATGAGAACACGAGAAAGCTGCACCAAATTCAGTTAGGCAAAAAACTCCATACCCAGAAGGACACAAGTCTGGGATGGACAGAGGTTGGGCTTTTCCCAGTTCATGAGAAAGCCTAGATGATCTAACAGAGACAGCAGATCATTCCTGCTTTGAAACAGGATAGAACTTACCATGTGTTTCTAGAGAGTGTCATCCAGGTATGCTGCCAATGTTGTAGATGGTGTAGATCAGATCAGGGTGACAACGCAATCCATAACCTTGGTAATAGCCCAAGGGTTGATGTTGCGGCCAAAAGGAAGCACTTTGAACTGAGCAAGCATGTCGCAGCTAGCAAAAAACAGAAACTTCCATAACATGGGGTGAAAAGGGATATAAAATGTGCACCACTTGGATCAAGAACTGATGGCATACCTATCCTGCCAGATGGAGAGATGGACTGATCTCGCTGTCTTAAATTTTGAAGTGCAATGAATTAGTTGAGGTGACTCAAGCCAATGATGGACCTCAACCTACTGTTTGCTTTCTGATTAAAAAACAGCCTTGAATAAAACCTCAGAGATTTTGGTCTTCGCACAATCTCCACCGGCTGTTTTTCAATGAGGGACCATATCTCCTGTTGTATGAAGGCATCCTTATCCTGATCTGACAGTTTGCCTGTGAAGGGGAGGGGGTTGGATAAATGAAATCCAAAACCCCTCCAAAATGGACTGGATCAACCAATCATTCTGTGGGAATAGGGAGATCCAGTGAGCCCGAAATTTCAGGAGTCGCTGGTCCATCAGTAAACTGCCGGCAGAATAGGTCAATGTTTATGGTTAGGAGGCTTGTAGGCAGAGAAATTTAGTTTTTTACTGCCTCTATATGACTGCCCCCAAGCGTTAGTTAAATTTGTCTCCACAAACATTTGTCACATCATATTAGGCCTAAGTTGGCCAAAGCCATCAAGGCATTGGCCATGGTATAGTGAACTGCCTGGTTAATGACCCTAGCAATCCTTTCCGTTGCCTCCCAAGAGTGGCTACTGTCGCATTTCTGTGAGTTGGAAGATTATTAAAGAGGCCAAATGAGGACGTCGTGACAAACCAGCTTGGACATGGCATGGAAGACACTTTACATTACAGTGGAGTTGACATGTGAATGGCTGCTAAATTCTTGTTGAGAACTGGAAGATCAGTACTGAGGAGTTTTATACCTGTAAGGGGAGAATGTCACTGAACTTGGTTTTCTGAGAAGAAAGCCGTATAACTTCCCCTGTTACCAATTCTACCCACTTACCTCCCTAATTTTAGCCAACTAAGGAAAGTATCAAAAGGACAGAATCTCTTCCTCCTCCCTGAAATCTAACCAAATCTTCAACTTTATAATCTTGAGTAGCATTAGGGAATGAAAAGCAATCTGAAGTGACCAACACCCAATAAATTTCCTTGACTGTAGATTTGAAGCTGAATTCAGTTCATTCCATGGTTGGATCTTAATACAGTTGATGTGAGAGAGCTTCATCACACTCAGTGTGTATCCAGTCCCATCTGGGTCCACTTGCAGCTCTGGATAAGTCATGTAAGGTGGCAGATGACCCTGGCTGGTCATATTTGAAGATGTCACTAGCTCTCCCTTGTGGATAAGCAGTGAACATTCTGAAGTCAAGCCATGCTAGAATGGCTGGCTGGTTTACCCAGCACATGGTCGACCAGGATGCTGGCAGTATAGAAGATGGTCCAGCTGTCATCGGTACTAGCCGATCCAAAGGTGCTGATTTCTCACTGAAATCTCTGGCACAGTAATGGTAAGCTACAGATGATGCAACTAGACAGAAGGATTTGTCACTAAAATCCCCATACATCCTAGGTCTGAAGGCCATACTCGGATATGCAGGGGGATTTACACCACTGGGCTGCCTAACATTAGGGAAGTACTTCCTCAATGAGTCACAAAAAGGTGTGGAAGTAAGCGTGAGAAAAAGAAATACAATTTGTCCTGATGTCCAGAGTTGTTTTGTTGTCTCCTGGACCAGAAGACGCACATGTT
This sequence comes from Sinohyriopsis cumingii, assembly GCA_028554795.2. NCBI lineage: Eukaryota > Metazoa > Mollusca > Bivalvia > Unionida > Unionidae > Sinohyriopsis > Sinohyriopsis cumingii. Next base: position 77,141,809 of record CM068824.1, read on the forward strand.
CAAAGGTAGATGGTTGTACCCTTTCCACATTATCCTCCTCCCATGCTGTTGATGTAACTTTGTCTGATGGTTGCAAACAGCAAATATGCATGGGTAACCCAGCATTCAGCACATGACTTTGCAATGCAGGCTGACTTAGGATTTTAATGAGGGTGTCAACTCTTTCATTTCTCAACTTATTCCATCATTCCTTCCCTTTAGTAGCCTTCTGAACTACCACAACCCAGACTTCTTCAGACCAGCATATTAAATATGGACCATGGAAGAGACGATGTACATTTTGTACATACAATACACGAGTCATGGTTGTTCTCAATTGCTTTGAACTTTGTGCACTTTATCCACTTGGATGACATTCCCACTACTCATAATGACAACACAAGGTCAACGATAACATGGTGTAATCAGGTTTTAAATAAACAATGTCCATAAACAAGACAAAATCACTCAAATTTGGCAGAAACTGTAAACATAATTTACAAAACCTGCAGCAGAATGATTATTCCACACAATAAAACCAAAAGGAATGTTGGATGGTCCTATCTGAACACAAAAATGGTTTGGATTGTCAGAGATAAACTGTGCAATGTTATCAGTAAAGCAGTGAAGCTACAAACTGGTGACTTCTGGAGGTGGCAAGGGAAGGTAATGGGCAAGAGTTATTGTCCTTTGCCTATTTGAGATAGAAAAAGCCATTTTTCATCTTTTAGTGTGTGTGATGTTAATTTTATTTTTAACGTAGCTTTAACAATTTTTCAGTCATATCGCTACGATGTCTGCAGTGTGGCAGTTTATTGTGATGTCTAGCACTGGGGCATCATGCCACAGACATGTAGCATGATGTCCCACCCAGTCACATTATCCTGATACCAGGCCGACCAGTCCTAACACTAACCTCTTAATACTGAACTCCAAGCGAGGCAGCTGTTAGTATCATTTTTGTAAGTCTTTGGTATGACTTGGCCGGGGATCGAACCCACGACCTCCCACGTCCGAGGCGGACGCTCTAACCACAAGGCCACTGGAGCAGTTCATCTTTTAGTAGCGCTGGATTCACGAGGTAGCAGGAAAATATTCCTAATATAATATGATAGGGGAACATATCTGAAGGAGAAAGTGTACAGCTCTCTCACATTATAATACAACTCATGTGATTCAGGTTATAATGTGGTACTAAAATAGACCCATGACCAAAATCACACAAATATATAACAACATGGGTTGAAAGAAAGCAAGGTGAAACTTTGTGTTAGTCTTATTTCCTTTTCAAAACACCATTATTTAACAAAGTTTGACAGTGTCTACTATACCGTTCTTGGCATATTATGCTATTCTCAATATAAAATGATTCTGTACATAACACAGTTCTCATTATCATGTGGTTCATTATATAACACTGTTGGAAGTTATGGACCCTGACTACTGCGTTATGAGAAACAGCTGTACTTTATCAGCAAATAAACATACCACTTAGAATTAAGTAATTAAATGGCTCGTATAAAATCACAACGTATTCTAATAATTTAAAGTAAACTACTGTATACTGATCACACACTCCTTATAAAAACTAAACATATATATGCAAAATATTACTTGTGTGAACTTGAAAATATACCTACCTTTCCAGCTTCTCTTAAATTCAACTCTGCAAAAAAACGACAGATCTTGTCTTCATTGAGCCTGTAGTAATCAATATCTGAAAAAATAATTACTCAAATTCAGTTAAAAAGGCTGGCAAAGACTAACTATCAAAAAATAGTTTTCAATTCCCTGATTTGTGCATTACTTCTTTTCTTTTGCGTTACTAAGCTGTGAGTGTTGATAGGTCAAAACTACACCACCAATAACAACAACAATAATAATAATAATAATTATACAGTGAGACCTGTTTATAAAGAACATCCATTTCTGAACATGCATAGCAAGTAGACACTGTATGAAGAGTAAATAATCTCTATAGTATTGATTGTTTCCGATCTTATTATAAAATTGTAATCTATCCATTGAATTTAACCTTTCACAGCATGTTGCACTTCTGATTTAGTTACTTTACTGTCCAGATTTTCAAGGCAATATTATTTGTTTTGTGTAATCTAAAATGTTGGTCCATCTCATACTGAATATTAAATAACTCAGAAAAGTACTGGTACCATCTGGTTAATTATTCCATGCATGGTGTTGGGACATTTTAAAAGTCTCCAGAGGCATTTTGAGTCTTAATCTGAAAGTGCTTTTTCAAGACTTGCCTTTTCCTTTTCACTCTGAAAGTTGCATTTGTGCCTTGTTGTGATATTGTTCATAAATCTTTAGTGTTTATGTAAAGCCAAGTTATCTACCATATTATTATTTCTGAATTTATTAAGTGGATCAAGTGCATGATATTTTGCTACTTTACAGTCTGCATCATACCATGGTGGTTTGTTGGCAGAAATTCGATCATTTCTTTTAATGACATCATTTTGATCTATTCTCATTGTATGTGCTGATTCAATACGCCCTCCATGAAAGAATTCAGAGTGGTATAGAGTTGATTCATTGTAAGAATAGTATTGGATCTTCCTGATAGTATGGAGATGATATTCTGGACAAATATATTTTTTTCTGTTTCATTCTCTATATATATCTTACTCTTGGAGAAATACTTTCACTAATATCAGTTGTGATGGTGATGGGATCCAAGTAAATATTATTGGTTGATTAATCGATTTAATTATAATACCAATACTAAAGGTAGTTATACAGGCAAATAATGATTGATCTAAAAGTAAGCAGTCTATGGCTGTAGCAGAGGTGTCTTGTATACATGTAAAGTTTCCAATACCTTTTTCATCCCCACAATTACTATATGCAATCCTTGTTTCTTATAATTGACAAAATGTCAATAAATTCCCATCATAGTGATTTAGTGCCTTTCTGTCCTTATTTGCTCTTACCCCATAACCTATATCCTCAACATAAGTAATGGTCTTATCAATGATCCTAATACTTTCATGTATAATAAAATAAGGTTCTGTGGAGGTATAGGCATTGAAATCTCCACCAGTAATAAATGGGTGATTTGGATACACAACTCTAAAAGTGTTCTGATTCATTTTCTATGATGGTAATCAAGTATTCTTCTGCATGTATTAACCATAAACAAGGGGAGAATTTCAACCAAACAGTATTTTTACTTACTTTCAATTTACTGATATTGGACTTGAAATTATGCTTAATTATACTAATGTAAACCAGTGAATTCAAATTATACTCAATTATACCCATGCAAATTAATTATATTTAATTCTATACTTAATGATACCAAGTAAATTAGTGAATTCAAATTATACTTAATTATACCCATGTAAATTAGTTAATTCAAATTACACTTAATTATACCCATGTAAATCTGTGAGTTCAAATTATGCTTATTTATACCTATTGTTAAAGGTTCATCCTCTTCTTCCTCGGAATTACCTGAGGTCACCACTTTATCAGCATACATTTTAATTATGTGTTCCAGCACCTGCCTACAAACATATTGATGAAACATGAAATAAACATGGAAAACTACAAAAATATGGATGAAATAATTAAGCTTATAAATATTTGAATTAAATATTTAAACATTAAAGTTTCTAACTCACAGAACCATGAAGTATATGCCATACTGACCTACTTTTTTTGGAAGTGTTTGCTCACCAACAGGTAATCCACATATAAAACTGCCTAACCATGCAGGGACAGTGCATAACAAACTAAAATGTATAACTTAAGCACATTTCTTGGTCCAGTTATTTTGTGGGTTTTTTTACAGCACACCATTTCAATGTTATATAGTCAGAGTTACCTAACCCTTACAATGAAAAATAGTAATGGTTGACAAGAAATATAGTAAGGTAGCTGCTTTAAACAGTAAGGTAATTAAAAATACTAAAATATATTGATAAACCTAATTTATTAATGGATAAGATGTCCACTCTTACATCAGTGTTGCACTCTTCTGGCTACACAATTACTTTGACTTCAATTTGTAAACAATTTCTCTTCATTTGCGAAAAAATCCTTCAAGGGGTGTAGTGGTCCAAGAGACGATTCAAACACTTGTCTAGTGATAACTAACAAGTACATGCATGTTTTAACATTTTTTAATTTTCTTTGCTGTGAAATTCTTGATAGAATTTATGGGAATATTTCCAATGGAACTTGTTTCTAAGTAGTGAAAAATATCAATAAGAAGATTCTCCACTTTTGCATTCAGTTTGGCAGAAGCCTTTTCTGCTGCCATGTGAATCAAATGACACGGCAACTGAAGCAATACAATTTTGGTTGTTATGTAAGAAATATCCAAACACTTTTTTCTAACAATCCCATTAGAATTGTCACATCCAAGTGAAATTATATTATTATATGGAATAGACCATGATTTGATTTCAGAATCAAATAATTTAATGTATTTTCTCCAGTGGCCTTCTATACACAAATATGCACAGACAGTATCGTAGAAATAACTTGACATTACTTATAGTCAAAATATCTTATCACAACTGGATACTGCTTTAAGTCCAAGTCACTACTTCCATCTGTGGCAACAGAAAAAGCTTTGCATTTTATATTGTCAACAATGTTTTCTTTCTTAATTACAGAAGGTCCATTTACAATTGTTGAAGTTTCTCCTTGCACTGCTGTATTTGGAGGTTATTTTGTTGTCAGGGAACATTTTGACAAACAACTTGCTCACATGATCTGCTACACTTATTTGTAGATTATGCTCCACAATAAATTCACTAAAGAGAGTTTCTACATTCATAACTGCAACGTCTAAATCAGAGAATTCCTTTCTGGGCTTAAAGAATGTTGAAATTTTCTTTGAAGAATTTTGCAAGGCAGCTAGCTAAATCTTTGTGTTTCTTTGTAGAAACATGTTTTTGCAATTGTCCTTCCCTCTGTGTGATATGCTGATATGCTGACTACATGTATTAAAAAAGGCAAAGGTTTGATCTTTTGCTGATCTCTGGATAATGAAATGTTGCGTGTATTCTGGTTTGAACTTCTGTGCTCATTGCTTTTGTGTAAATTTCTTGGTGATACCAGCAAAGCCAGTTTCATGAGCATATTGTTTCTTTATTGCTATAATTAGTTACACTAATACCGGCAGTCAGAGCAATCACAAACGCCTTTATTGTCAAGTTGAGAAAGAAATCTCAGATGTTGTTGTTGTAGGGTTTAATGCCATTTTTCAGCACAAGATAAGCTATACATGGTGACCAGTATAACCGGTGGAGGAAGAACCCTGGAAAACGCCGGGAAGAACCACTGACCCAACCCTGAGACTTGAACCCATACAGGCAGTGATGAGATGGCAGTGATCTGGAATGGTAAGCGCTTTAGACCAGTCGGGGCCCCAATCTCAGATGTAATTATCACCACTGAGTATTGTATTCTGAGCTACTTTTGTTCATTATCATTGAACAGTATTGCAGTGGAAGGACAAGGTCACAATTGGAACCATCTGTCTTTGTTGTTGAAGCATATGTGGTGCACTCTGCCTGAGGCAAATTACCTAATTCATCAAACTGATGTGTATTCCTACAATGCCTTCTGAGGTTATTTCACATCACAGAAGTGGCCAAGTGATGTTCTGATACTAATACTTGATCCATATGAAAACAATTTCAAAAAGGAAATTATGATTTTTACTGAAATTCATAAGGGAAAGAAGGAAAATTATAATATCGTAAGTTACTCCTGAAAATGTGAGGCTTATGCCAATATCATAAGGGTAGGCAACTCTGTATAGTGCTAAGGCATTAGGGTGAAGTGCCTTACCCATACATGCCAACCCCTGGCAAGGAAAAAGTGTATTCCAAGTGGGCAAAAAGAGTAATCCGAGCAGAAAAAGAGTAATGCACATATAACATGATAAAAATTCAATGAGCATATGTACAAAATGATTTATGTATCCTTCTGGACTTTTAACATCAATTACTGCTTTAAGTTTTCGTATATAACACATTCAGCTTTAAAAAGCAACAGACTCTCATACTGCATTTCAAAACACTTTGTACCAGCTGAGACTATGAATGTTTTGCACACTAGTAGAGCACTAAGTGCTGGGTTACTGAGTCTGGATATGAATTCAGTTTTATTTATGTTAACAATACTAAACAATCTCTGTTATATTTATTCAAAGCATTATCAAGCACAAAAAAAAGGTTTTCTCCAGTGGAATCTACTGTTAATTCTGGTAATGAAAGAAGAGCACTCTAACTTTGCCCTTTTCATTGTCAAAGTCTCTTACACAGACTCTAAAAAGAGTGTATGGCTTTTTAGCTCTTCGATACACATGTGACAAAGTTACCCAGTGCAGTGTGCTATAAACAGAACACCTGTTTACCTATTCGACTCCATACACAATGTTAAGCAGTGCAGTGCATGTTACGTTTAACAGCAATTTTAACCATTTTACATTTCTGGTACACATATATTATGTACAGAAAAATTTAAGAGTAAAGTCCAGTTATCATAGCTGTGTAATTATTTTCATGGAAGAATTTTTATGTGCTTTAAAATCTTGAGAGAATTCGTTCATCGTCAAGTCAGTGAAGCCGCGTGACCAACTGTAGCCCCCATTTCACATACTCAAAATTTACAAGTTCTTTGTCTGCGTCCACATCACTAAGTCATCTGAATTTAATAATTTATAAAAACTAATTGCTGCCTACATAAATATCAGAGACTTTACCTAAGTTACTGAATCTTTCATAGTTACGATTCTAATCATGAAAACTCGAGTAAGTACTGAATGAAATCCGTGACCTCCATTTTGAAGAGTGGAGAATACGACCCAGTTACTTTAAATAGCAGATTTCAACCAAAGCACAAACAGTGTCAAAGCCCGGTAAAAGGCCTGGTAACAGAAGGACTTCCCAACCACAGGTATTTGCATCAGTACCGAGTCACATCAGGTTGTGACTGAGAGGTATTCCTGTTGTGAGTCAACCTTGGCTGCACCACTAGGCCAGGAATGATACTATCTCACTCATTACACTCATCCTGTAATCAAGCAGCATTAAAAAGAACGCCACTGAGATAACAAGACCATCTGCAAATGACGGTGTACAGGACTGAAACATATTTTCCACAAAATAAATAATTCATCTCATATTTAGCTGATGAAAATGTTTTCCCACATTATATGATGCAGCATGAACAAATAGCTGGCATTTTTTTCTCAATATTATCAACATGGTATCAAGTGAAATTCTGTAAACAGCTGATTCTCAACAATTTACATTTGTTTTCAATACACGCCTGTTGATAATAACAATTAATGAATTCAAACATCTGGCTGCAATCCTGCGAATATTTATCCTCACAGTGACAGATGTTATCTACAAAGAATGCAGATATAAATATTTCAGCATTAAATGATTTCCTTGTTGGGCATGATCATGGTGGAGTGCATGTGCCTTTGCATGGTGGGTTTTTCAACATGTCCTGGACATCTGGGCAATGAATGTTTCCAGTACTTATACAATAGCAAGAATAGTGAAGCACCTGAAATTCCTGAAGCTTTTAGGGAAATATACCAATCCTTATCTCAAGTGATGTTAATGATAAAGACAGGAATATTCTGTCATGTAGAATGCAGTATACACCTATGCAATGATGTATCCTCCTTATATCAAAAACTAAAACAAAACATGAATGTAGATTTGAATGCTTCCTCACTGACTGAAAGTGAAATCAATGTCTCACCATGTTTATGAAGATGAGACAACAGTAACAAATTCAATACACGGTGCACCTGCCTAGGAAATAGTTCCTGTAGACTATTTAGACACTCCTCTATTGGGATTCCTGTGTTTAACCAGTCGTTTTCCTCACACATCTGAATAATGTGGTTCAAGACCTGTGTCAGGAATTCAAAATCCAATATCCTCCAAAAACCTAAAATGAAAGAATGCAAACATACAAAGGAACCTTACTCAAACACTTTTGGGCAGAATTTTTGTCCAAGACATAAAAAGTGCACAATATGTTTTGTTTATTTTTATTCATTGAATAGGAACATGCTATGACCCATGCCAGGCCAGTAAGGCATAGCTGGCTTATTTGCTATTAGTATTCATTGAACAGGAACATGCTATGACCCATGCAAGGCCAGTAAGGCATAGCTGGCTTATTTGCTATTAGTATTCATTGAACAGGAACATGCTATGACCCATGCCAGGCCAGTAAGGCATAGCTGACTTATTTGCTATTAGTATTCATTGAACAGGAACATGCTATGACCCATGCCAGGCCAGTAAGGCATAGCTGACTTATTTACTATTAGTATTCATTGAACAGGAACATGCTATGACCCATGCAAGGCCAGTAAGGCATAGCTGGTTTATCTGCTATTAGTATTCATTGAACAGGAACATGCTATGACCCATACCAGGCCAGTAAGGCATAGCTGGCTTATTTGCTATTAGTATTCATTTAACAGGAACATGCTATGTCCCATGCCAGGCCTGTAAGGCATATCTGGAGTTCTTAAAGTATAAGAAACAAAGATCTATCAAATATATGTTATTTCTCTTTACCTCATGGAACCATCTAGGGACATAACCTTAACAGACCAATAGTGTCAAGAGAAAGGAAAGTTTGGTATCATATAATATTCCAAATTTGCAATTAACTTAATACATATTTATTACAACATAAAAGATGGAATCAAAACTTTGACAACTTAAAAGTATCATTCATTTAACTATGCAGTGATTCAGGCAATGGATGATGGAGCAACAAGTACTGGAAAAATACTTTACCCAAAGCTGTTCCCTACAAATCCATTTATCAACAATCCAGGCACTAGATGCTCCCATCTTGGGCATAAAATGAATTATGAAGAAATCTAAATAATAAAAGCAAATTGCAGCAAGTTCTATTTACACATTATTGATGCATATTTACCAAACAAACAAGACTACCCTTGCATAAAAGCTGTTTGGAAAGCATAAATAATGACCTTTACAGTATAAGATCCCTAGATTTGAAGACCTAACAGTGAAACATTAGTGTACTTGCTTCACACCTCTATAGTCTCAAGTTTGATCTCCAGCTTGAGAATTTGCAAAGGTTATAAGATCCAATTTTTTCAGATTTCTAGCTACGGATGCCTTAGTGAAAAATATCCTAAGAGACCTTTTGTTTTGGTTGCTCAACCTTTCCTCTGTGATCTGTGACATTAAACTTGTTATAGGATTCTGGATAATTTAGACCTGTAAATATTTTTTTTCCCTCTATGATCTGTGACATTACAAATTTTATAGGATTCTGGATAACTTAGACCTGTAAATGTTTTTTTTTTTCCCTCTACGATCTGTGACATTACAAATGTTATAGGATTCTGGATAACTTAGACCTGTAAATGCCGCCTCTTATCTCCAATGCAAGGGACACCTCTCTACAACAGGTGGTTGAATGTCCATATGTTTGGATTTTTCAGTCCATATATTATGCCAGGTATAATAAACATGCTGATTTCTACAATATTTGAATTAGTGTATAGCATCTTCCATTTGGAATGGGTGACTGCGGGGCAATTTTAGCTGCGTTATCTGCCCTTTCATTACCCTTGTTACTTATGTGACAAGGCAACCAACAGAACAGATTAGTTTCAATGTTTAGTCAGCCTGAACAAATTGGGGAAATGTTCTTTATGGTTGTTATGTACAATGTTCCACAGTTCAGAGGTATCATTTCTTGGATATTTCTTCCCCAAAATAAGAATTTTCACCAACATGAGCTCTGCCAAAGTTTCACTTTTTTGAATCAGTACTTTGCTGACTACGATGCTAGATTTCTTATCTATTCCATTATGCTGTATTAGGGACCATCAATACCAAAGACTGCTTGGTATTTTGCCCTTTTTAATTTTTTTAAGATTCTTCTTTATTCAATTTATTTGAACCTTACAAAACTATGGTTTTGTAGCATAAGATCCATTAGGTGATGTTCCAGCTAAACATAAATAGATGGGCGCTATGCAATGCCAAACTTTTTTAGCGCCCCTGTCAAATTTATGATGCCTTTGAACACTCCTATCAAATTTAAAAGTGCCCTGATCATTCACTTTGGAAATTTAATTCTGTTCTGGCACACTGCTCTTGGCTGGTTTTGCCACAGCCATACCATTGGTTAACTAAAAATTTTTATTGCTAAGGTTTATTATCGATGTGCGCAAAATCATCACAGAGAATGCCTACAACAGAGAGTTCACTTGCAAAGATGGAATCGAAGCAAAGGTAGAAAGTGACAGAATATTTTTGGTAATTGCATTTTATTTTCAATTTATTCATGATGTAGAAATGTTTATTTTATTCCTATTTGATAACTCAATCCTTGCACCATCATCAAGACTCATTGTCTTGTAAGCTAAAACCATTTCTGTTTGGTATGTGTTACTTCAAAGCATATGAAAACCGAAAAACACAGCCTTTTTTGTCCATATACTCTTACCTATACGTGTATAAAGAAATAATTACTGACAAGGAGTAGCCCTCAATTTAATTTCTTTTTTTCATTTATACTCGTCATCGAATAATTGTACAACTGACTATTAATTTATTCAGAACGCACAATATGTAGACATAGTTCTTTCTTAACGTCAGTACAATGATGAAATGATATACAAACATTTATTTGCCTTTATAATGAAATCAACATATCTAATAATTAAGAGAATGATGTTTCAACGAAAAAGTAACTTTTTTAAAATAAAAAAATATATTCTTTACATTATATATAGAAAGAAAAAATTATACTCCATGTTTCATGGTTTTAATTTTTATCACATCAATTTTCTAATTATCATATACTGTGTGGACCATAAGGTCATTTATTATTGTTGTTGTTGTTGTTATATATTACAGGAGAATGAAGAGTAAAATGAACATTTGTATTTTTTTTAGATTCTCTCAAAATGAACCAACCTAGGAAACCAGGACAGATGAGACAGCAACAGACCCAAAACCTATAACCTATAATAAAGAAGAATCCTAGCTTTTAGTTAAATGTTGTTTGAAATAGTGTATAGTTTGAGAAATAAATGATGTTGAGTCAAAGTTAGTTATGTTTTTCTCTATTTGTATTGGTTACTATATGACATCCATTCACACATGAAGTGCCCTGATCCTGAAACACTGTCCAACCACGCTCAAAGTGCCTTGGTCAGCACCCCTGTCATTTGAAATCCTAGCTGGACCACAGCATTAGGGCTCAATTGTTTGAGAAAAGAAATGAAAATTGCACTCTACTTTTAAACTGCCTGTATTTTAATTAAAGCCTGGTATTTTTCCTTTTCTACATTTAATTTTAAAATACTACTGAATAGGTGGTTGACTGGCATGCCTTCTCTTTTTGTCTATCTTGCATGTACAACAGTCTCGTACTGTACATCATTTTTGGTTTCAAAATCACCCACTGGCATTTCCAGTAAAAATTTCACAGCTCCACTAATCTTATATACTTCAAAACCTTATAAATCTTGGGCATCATTGCTATCCCTAGCCAGTATTTGCCACAGAAATCATCTGAAGGAGAACACTGCTGGAAGTCAGCCATTTTGTATTTTCCAGGTAATCCACATTTTAAACCTGCATTTGTTAAACTTCCTTGATGAATGCAAGGTTCAAACTACAATGGAATACTTGTTCCTGGGCTCAATGGGCTAATCAATTTTAGTTTAATCAATGGGCTAATCAATTTTAGTTTAATCAATAGGCTAATCAATTTTAGTTTAATCAATGGGCTAATCAATTTTAGTTTAATCAATGGGCTAATCAATTTTAGTTTAAAACATTTCATGTCAAGCTGAAGTACCCAAATGTGTAAACAGTTGCATACCTTAACTTAATAGGTTAAAAGTTAAAGAAAAATTGTATACTGTACTGACCACATTTTTTTATGCACAACTTTAAACTTATTTTCTGGAGTTCTCACAAAACATTTCTCTCCAAGAGACAAATTCATACAAATTTTGCGTTATTGATGCACTTGTGCACACTAGCAGCATCTTTGAATATATAAGTGCTAGGAAATGGCTGGAAAACATATCAGTAGTGTTTCTTGGTAGTGTGTCATATTCTAATAATACCAATGAATCAAAAACTTCCATGTCAGTGATATGAAATCCTATGTAAAAAAAATTTTTTTAACATCATGCATTTTTGCACTAACTTCTAGCATATAAAACAAGAAGTCAAAGTTCAGCACTGAGTGATTAGGCACCCCCAGCTATAGGATTTTAGGTCTTCTGCCTCATACAACTACTGGATGTTTCAGGATTTAGAATTAAATTTGAAAACATTGGATTATACAACAAAGGTAAATTAATTAAAAAAGTTACCATCAATCTGTACAGCATGCAATTTCTCTAAAGCAACCTCAATCTCTGTTTCACTGGCTTGGACTAGGTTCAAAATGTCATTCAGAGTATACTGGAAAAAAATAACGATGACAGTGGTGGAAGCAAACACAATTTTTCATTGAAAAAAAAGACAGTACAACAGTAAATGTCGATTATTAGCATTAAGAATGGCTCACAGTTCATTTTGAAGCTATGATAACAAACTCTTTGTTTAGCGAAGAAAGCTCTTAACAGCTACAATTACAGTCAAACCCTTTTATTGTGATTACGTCAGAGGTGTCAAAAAATCATCGACATAACCAGGTCCAGAGATATCAGGGTTTAGTTGAAAAATCTACTGCAGAACAATGATTATGCATCTGAAGCATCAAAAATGATTTACTTCTGAAAACAAATGAGTTTCTAAAGCTTAACATAAATATTAATTCAGTCATGACATGTTGCAGAAAAAAAGACTGGAGATCTTTTAAATGAGATTAAGTAACAAGTCACACATTTTGACAACACTTATGATATTGTAGCAACGTCATTGGTTTAAAGTTTTATTTTATTTCCTGTGAATAGCCTCACCGCTTTGGTAGCCTCAGCAAGAGATTAGTTTTCTCAAGCTGACCAAAATCTAGGCCAATTTAAGTACATGTACATGCTGGACTGCACTTTTAAAAAAAAGAATTTTGTTTGTTAATGTTGCCTAACTAGTAGCAAAATGTTAGTGACCAAAACTGTACATGAAAATTGATCTCTTTTCTTTATCAGAGGTTCCTTTACACTGGTATGCCAGTTTTTACCCATAAAATTTGCCTCTGTACCAGAAAAATGAAGAGACTGTTGGTAGTCATGTACAGACAAACTGTAAATGTGTCTAAAGTCTTTAAAGTTAACTGTCTCGACATCAAATTCTGTAAGAAGCCAACATGTTCTACTTATACAGTTATAGTCTCCCGACTTTGATCAGTGACTATCGGCAATAAAAGCTCCAGAAGGAAAGTCAGCATATCATTTTGGCTGCAATGCTCTGGTGCTCAATTAAACTTCAAGATAAAACAACACAAATGAAAGCAACTCTCTTTGTTTCATTGATTTTACTCCTATCAGTCACTTTCTGCTTCATTCTGTTTGAGTTGAAGAATCTGTAATCATGGCATACAACTTCGTTTAAACAAAAAAATTTGGGCACTATGGATTTTATATATTTAAAAAACACATTATTGATTTATTTACTCTTGTTAAAAACAAATTAATAACCAGGTTTTTGTTGTGGGAGAGGGGTACCAACCTGGTTTGGAATTTTGATGGTTTCTATTTATAGATGATTATAAGTCACGTGATTTAGCCAAGCTGAATTTTAAGGCTTACTTACACTCACCTCGCATGGAAACATGTTAACTTTTTACTTCACAAGTGAACTCTGAACCAATCTTGTTAACTGTGTATGGTTTCAGTTGGTAACTGACCGTGATTATATTGGAATGGGATTACACTAGTTTGTTCCACAAAGCATCCTGAATTTTATCCTATCTGTAATTCTGTCAATTGTCAGGTTAGCAACATTAAATGCAGCTAAAAGTATCTAATTCATTTTAAATAGTGTAAAATGAATTAGGTGTTTTTGGCTACATTATTTTAATGATGTTGACCTGATAATTTATTGAGTTACAGATAAAATAAAATTCACGATGCTGACGAATTATATCGTCGTGGTGTTGACATGTGACGGTGTCCATTATGAACGCAGCTCCTATAAAGGTCAGAAATGCATTCATTCAGTTTCTCTACTCCAAAGTATCATTTACAACATAATTTTCCCCACTCTATTCAAGTGATAAACTGTGCACTTTGCCAGATAGCTCTCTGCAAAAGTAAAGTTAGCAGAGTAATTTCTCAAGACTGTAAGTACTTGACTGTAGGTGGTGTTTTAGGTACAATTGGTTTGAAATAAATGTCTGTATTGAACATATTCAGGGTTCATACAGAATTCTGAATGACAAATTCAAAGACTTTTCTCAAACTTTCAAAGACCATAAACACAGATTTCCAAGACCTATTTTCGCTAACATTTTGTATACAAGTTATGTTATATGAGAAAACAACAAATGCAAAATACTACAATATTGTTTAATCATGAAATTCAAACTATAATTAATCAAAAGAAAGAAACCAGGAAAACTCGACTACATCCAAATCTAACAACCTTGGACAATTTTATTTGTGATTTTGGAAAGAAATTAAAATGTTTGGGTTTATTTCAATCTTCAAGGACTTTTAAAGACCTGAGGGTAATCTACTTGATTCTCCCAAACTTTCAAGGCCTTGAAAATGCTACATCATTTTTCCCAAACTGTCAAAGACCTTCAAAGACTGTAAGAACCCTGATATTTTCAAAACATTTTAGTTTTTATGTCCAAAATATATGACCAGCAATGGAAATTTTGAAAGTGAATTTGAATGAATGATGAAAATGATTGGAGTGAATTAAGATTTTGTCAGACTCTTCCCTCTCATGCTGCCATTTCATTTCCACATCTTCAATGTACATTGGTAATGGTTTAAGTTTGCAGAGACCAGAAGATGGCTTTGTCCTATAATGTATTCGGAGTCATCTTAGTCCTACTGACTTTCATTTGTCTGGAGATAGTTCATGCCAGTGAACTCAAAGTTACTCTATGAATACAAATTCTGTGGGTGACATTGACATTGTTTCCCTGGGTTCTTTACATGTCTACATGGTTGTAAACACAGTTTTTCTCACCTTCTTACCCAGATGATCTGGGTCCTCCTCATTTTCCCAACCATTATATGGATTCTCCTCCAAAATTGTCTTTAGTTTCTTAAGTTTAGGTTTACACTGCCGCAATTCATAATAGCTGTGCAGTGTTGAAGTCACCTGCAAAATAAGTGTGTGTAAAAATAACTTTTACATTTCCTTATTTGACAATTTCTACTTAAAACTATTCAAACATTTTGTCAATATTTAAAAGATAAATCTGAAGGAATGGAATATGTTGCAGAAGTTTTCTTATTCTGGAGTGATAGAGATATATGCATTGTTTAAGCTTGATGATTCTGGCATGAAAAGGGCCTGAAAAATAAACAGAATACACAAGCTATAACCAGACCCAGGGAACTGTGAAATACAAGTCACAGTGATCTACTTTAGTGATAAGAGTCTAGTACTGAATAGAATGTGTCACCTAAAAAAGTTTCATGATTCCAAGTGTCACATTACTTAAAGTTAAAAAAAAACTTCAGCTAAATGTAAAAACATAACTAAGAATGCATATGTACTTGAAATTAGCCCAATCCCCAAGGTGTAGGTGCTATGAAACTCACTCTACGCTGTCGTCTCAGACCTAGGAAGGAAGAATGGCTGAGATTCAAGGGTAGTACAATAGCTCTCCTCTACTTTGTAGATGTGAGCCAAAAGAAATGGAAAGGGATGTAGTGGAGGGATGAGGTTATATAAACTTCAAAGTTGATTGTAACATATCTGCCAACTCCAAGAGAGGTACAAGCATTATCTAAGCTGATAACAAGAGTACTGTAAATGGTGTATTATACACCCACTCCATGTTGAATAGTCCTCTATACAGATATCCGAAATGTTTGCATGGAAACCTTTCCCCTCTGTCACTTGCAGTGACTTCAACCTTTCATACCAAGATCAATGTGCATTATATGTCACAATTCCAACAAACTGCATAAAAAATGTACATTTAATTGATTTACTAACATGGATCTGCAGCTGGTTTAAGTTCTGAACACGAACATCAAACTGCATGTGGATTAGTACTAGATTTGAAACAAAAAACAGATTTACAAAACCTTCCACACAATAGACACTTTATTTATTGAGTCAGCATGTTTAACTTTATTTATCTAGTCTGCATGTCTAACTTTATTTATCTAGTCTGCATGTCTAACTTTTTTATTGAGTCTGCATGTCTAACTTTATTTATCTAGTCTGCATGTCTAACTTTATTTATCTAGTCTGCATGTTTAACTTTACTTATCTAGTCTGCATGTCTAACTTTATTTATCTAGTCTGCATGTCTAACTTTATTGAGTCTGCATGTCTAACTTTATCTAGTCTGCATGTCTAACTTTATTGATCTAGTCTGCATGTCTAACTTTATTTATCTAGTCTGCATGTATAACTTTATTTATCTAGTCTGCATGTCCAATGTGACTGATCTGAAGTCAACTCAAATCTTGCAGCCAGTAAGGCGATGTTGTAAACTTAAGCACTGTATTATGCTGCTTATGTATTCAGTCTTTAAATTTCTGCATCACCTTTATTTGAGCTTTTTTAATCCAACATATTTCATTTAAAGACTCCTCTCCAAAACATTTTTTACAATCATGTAACATTCATAAGTCACTTTGCTTGACTTACTGTGCCCTTCCAAATGATACAGACTTGTTCTCTAAACAATTTGCTTTATTACTATTATAATGAACATGTGAGACAGGTTTTCACAACAAAGAAATCAGTCTACTGTCTAAGAAATATGTAAGATGCATCTGCTATAAATAGAATACAAGGAAAGTATGCATGTGCTAAATAGCAGCCTTCATTTCTAAACTTTACTCTAACATAATATTTGGGATAGAATATGGCGTTTAAAAATTCATAATCCATGCATAGGCAAGCATAACACATAATTCAGTGTACAAAACAGTATTTATTATGCCAAAATTGCAATGGTTGAGGGGAATATTTAAAGACGGAAGGAGCAGCTACACTTGCCTTAATCTATCTCTCAATAGATTTTAGACCATCAATGAATGCTGGCACCATCATGCTGTACAGGCAACATAAGTACTTAGTCATTAGAATAGGGTTTCTATATTATCAGCATGATACTAAGTCCATAATTCCTTGTTACAATAGGCCTTAACACTTTATGAAAATAGCACTTCTACATAATTTTATCAGGTAAAAAATTTAAGTGGTTATGAAGATATTATGTTAATTCTTTGATGTGTACCTGTCTGTGGTGTAGCTGTGCTGGCCCATCCTCTGGCAGGCTGTCACCAAACTGGAGGTTGGGCATAATCAGCATGGCATTGGATATTTCAGCTCCTTTGATATCATAAGACTTATTCTTTGTACACAATACTGCACCATCCTCCTTGTCCCCTCGAATAACTACTCTGAAAAGTTAAAAGTCGTCTTCATAAAATGTCACTTAAATTTAGTAATGTATATATTCATCTACAAGTCAGATTAAAATGCAGTTTTGTTAGGAGTAATAAGTAGAACAAACAACACTGACTCTAATCTGCAGGCACATTAAGTAAGAGCTGATTAGGGTCAATGTTGCTACTGGACCATACTTATACAGGTTATGTATACAGGTCATGTTTTATGACTGACATTAGGGTAAAACTGGTGTGACAGCAGAGTGTTGAACCTGGGATTACTTCAATATAAACATGGATCACTAACACCTGAACTGAGTCAATATGATCAATTTCTCTGTCCAGTATTCCACCAGAGACATCAAGTAATACCCTCCATCTTAAAACCCATAAAGCTGAAAAGTGCTTTGGTGTTTAATATAAGTCCACAATTCAGCAAGCTCAATTTCAAGTTTAACCCTATCAGATGTCTCAAGTCAGGACATAAACTTAAGTCTGTACATGTAATTCAGCAATATGAAAGTCCATAATTCAGCAATATTAAAGTCCATAATTTAGCAATATGAAAGTACATAATTCAGCAATATGAAAGTCCATAATTCAGCAGACTCAAATTCAACTCTGTTCCATCAATATCTCAAGTCTGGACTCCAACTTACGTCTATAATTCTACAAGCTTAAATTCAGGCCTAATCTAATCCAATGTCATCAGCTTGGACTTCATTTATAATGTCTATTATGGAGGCTTTTGCTTTAATATATTTTTGAATCTTCCATACCTGGAAACCTCATATTCATTTGCAGAAAAAATTTAGTATAAATCTTAGTTGCACTGCTTATGAATAACTGCATTTAAATGTATGACCTTCACAAATCTTGGTTCAGGTGATTTCTGGCTCTGATATGCATATGGAAGTGACATATTACAGGGACAATTAACATCGAGATTATAGTGTAGTGAATTTTCAATATGTTATGAAATGAACAGCTGAAATTTAAGAAATGAATCTACTAATGTTGCACCTACATTCAAAAAGGTCATGCATAGATCAGGAAAACAAACCCAAGACAAATGATAATTATCAGAAAGAATAACAAAATGAAATGCAGAAGATTTCAACATGTTATGTAACTGTTACAATGTATCAATCAATGAGAAAATAAATATATCATCCCTATTTTTTTAGTAACTACTAGTAATATCTCTTGAAGA
Organism: Sinohyriopsis cumingii; assembly: GCA_028554795.2. Taxonomy (NCBI): domain Eukaryota; kingdom Metazoa; phylum Mollusca; class Bivalvia; order Unionida; family Unionidae; genus Sinohyriopsis; species Sinohyriopsis cumingii. The sequence goes on from CM068824.1 coordinate 77,160,564, forward strand.
GTATTACAAATTACCGACACCTCTTGAAAATAAATGGCACATTGGGAATCCCACTCACTTTTGTAACAACTCCTAACATAATATTTTGCCACATTTTACTTGATATCTGCTTCTCTTTTTGTCTCCATCATAAATTTATGAAGCAAATATTTGTTTGAAACAAGTGAATATTGAAAAACTTGGTATTTTCACAAGTGGCGAGTTTTATCTTTTTATTTTATGCTTATACTGACCAGCAATACATATAACAGACTGAAGTACATGCAGCTGATTTCTTACTGGATTCTGCACAACGTCAGCAGTTTACCATTTATGTTCTGCTTTGTTTCTGTTTTGTGAATAGCTGCACAGAAAATATAAACAGTAACATAATCCTCCTTTCCAAATGAAAATAAAATAGCACATTAACAAAAAAAAGAATTTGTACCTTGTTAGATTTTGTCTTTAGCATGAAATGCCTTACTTACCAACTAGGTTACACAAGCATCTAAAATTTCAGATCTCTTGGTCATAATGTTATTAGTGTTTATTGACTGGCAGTGAGAAAATACTGATATTATTTCACTCCAGTGAATTTATCAAGATTATTTCCCTAAGAAAATTCAGTAATTCATGACCTAGCAAAAAACAAAGACTGAAGATCTGTTTGTAGTTCACAGTTATGTACCCTACTAAATGGGACATATTTTCACAACGTTTCTTCTTTTCTCTGTCTCTTTTTTCTCCCAATAACTGTCTAAATGACATGCCTAAATCATTTTATCTATGTTTAGAATGATTTATGATATGATCACTTTTATTATGCTTTAGAAAAAATCAGAATGAGCAGTGCTGCCAACTCAAAATCCTGTTCACATTATTGTGCTTCTGGTTGGAGACTTTATAACCAGCAGTTCATCTATTTTCTATATCTTTCTTCATTAGAGATATATTAAAAAAATAGAAAAATAACTACCTTTTCCTGTTTTTGGTCACAATTTGTGACTACTGTTACGAGTCTAGGCTCTTACAAAAAGTAACAGAAAAGAGTGAAGACAACAAGCTTTGTAAAATTTAACAAATAATTTATTTCCCAAGAATATTAAGTGAAAAATGAGGAGAAAAAAGAACTTATGGTTTTACAAATCAAATCCAAAAATAATCCAAGAATTAAAAAACAGAAGTCCTAGTAATAAAAAGTCCAGAATGAAACTGAGTTTGAATCCTGATGAAATCCAAAATGGCAGACAATGACGTCTGTTGTAACCTGCGAAGTGCTGCAGTGTCAACAGTCTCTTGTTGAATCACAGAAAATATTATTCCAATTATTGAATTCTGTATAAATTTTGATAAATGTCCTTGAACAAGAATTAATTTAGAGCACTATTTTTTCCAGGGAAAATAATCACTTGAAATTCAATAATTTGAAGTAAAATAAAATAATTAGCTCAAAACTTGTCACAACATAAAACAACTTGACTTTTCAAGTGTTAAGGCACGACTAACAATTCTTTCTCAAAACATTAGTAATAAGTCTAACTAAGAAGCAAAACAGATGCCAGGATGGGGTTCAACCTTCTAGAAATGGAAGTTTGTTACATGATAAATATCACATAATCCAGGTATGGCCTTGAGATAACTTAATAATTTTTACTCTGAGAGAAAATATATTTAAAAAAATGATAAATAAGTTGTTTACTAAAATTGTCACTGGTTCTGAATCAAGGTCAGAAACTAGATAGTGTTTCTATTATTAGGTGTTTACCAATGAAAATTTAAATAAGTCAGGTCAAACAGAACTGAACTTAATTGTATAAAATTTTTTTTTCCAAAAAACAATATTACATTACAATAGCATGTAACAGAATAAAATAAAAAAATTAAAACATCAGACAATTAAATTAAATTAAATATACATAAAACCATATACTGCATAAAATAATTATTACTTTAATACACATCTGCGTTAGCTGCTGGTTGGCTTATTATTAAACAACATTACACTTAACAGCAAACAGAGCCTTTATCACAGGAGATAACAAAGTCTGTATTTTTTTTGCACAATTTCACTCTTCAGTCATTTTAACAGCAAATTCTGTGAATTCTGAAGAGTAAATTTTCCTGTACAAACAGCCTTAAAATTACACATTATGTGCAACAAAATGCATCCAAATATGGCATTTTTAAAATTCAGTTTTCCATATTTGACCTTCAAGACTTGAGTTGGTGAAATTGGAACCTGACCCTACAATAGGTACCAACAGTCAGGTGGGGAGAAAAAATGCTAAGCTGGAACAGGCTTCACATATGGAAGTCATACAGTAGGTCCTTACAGCTCCCTCATGGTGGTCAGTCATGGGTCCTTAAAAAGATTAAAATTCAGTTGCATGGTGGTGGTACAGTCATGGGTCCTTAAAAGATTAATATTCAGTTCCATGCTCACTGTGCAGTTGTAGGTCTTTAAGAAGAATATTCAGCTCCCTACCAGTGACAGAATCATCAGTCCCTAACATGATTAATATTCAGCTCTCTACCAGTGGTAGAGTCATCTTTCCCTAACAAGAAGAATATTCAGCTCCCTACCAGTGGTAGAGTCATCAGTCTCCTAACAAGATTAATATTCAGCTCCCTAACTGTGGTAGAGTCATCTGTCCCTAACAAGAATAATATTCAACTCCCTACCAGTGGTAGAGTCATATGTCCCTAACAAGATTCATATTCAGCTCCCTACCAGTGGTAGAGTCATCAGTCTCTAACAAGATTAATATTCAGTTCCCTACCAGTGGTAGAGTCATCAGTCCCTAACAAGATTAATATTCAGCTCGATACCAGTGGTAGAGTCATCAGTCCCTAACAAGATTAATATTCAACTCCCTAACTGTGGTAGAGTCATCTGTCCCTAACAAGATTAATATTCAGCTCCCTACCAGTGGTAGAGTCATCAGTCACCTAACAAGATTAATGTTCAGCTCCCTACCAGTGGTAGTCATCAGTCCTTAACAAGATTTATATGCAGCTCCCTACCAGTGGTACAGTCATCAGCTGCCTAACAAGATCAATATTCAGCTCCCTACCAGTGGTAGTCATCAGTACCTAAAAGGATTAATATTCAACTCCATACCAGTGGAAGAGTCATCAGTCCCTAACAAGATTAATATTCAGCTCCCTACCAGTGGTAGAGTCATCAATCCCTAACAAGATTAATATTCAGCTCCTTACCAGTGGAAGAGTCATCAATCCCTAACAAGATATATATTCAGTTCCCTACCAGTGGTAGAGTCATCAGTCATTAACTAGATTAATATTCAGCTCCCTACCCATGGTAGAGTCACCAGTCCCTAACTAGATTAATAATCAGCTCCCTACCAGTGGTAGAGTCATCAGTCCCAAACAAGATAAATATTCAGCTACCTACCAGTGGTAGTCATCAGTCTCCTAACAAGATTAATATTCAGCTCCCTACCAGTGGCAGAGTCATCAGTCACCTAACAAGATTAATATTCAACTCCCTACCAGTGGTAGAGTCATATGTCCCAAACAAGATTAATATTCAGCTCCCTACCTGTGGTAGAGTCATCTGTCCCTAACAAGAATAATATTCAGCTCCCTACCAGTGGTAGAGTCATCAGTCGCCTAACAAGATTAATGTTCAGCTCCCTACCAGTGGTAGAGTCATCTGTCCCTAACAAGAATAATATTCAACTCCCTACCAGTGGTAGAGTCATATGTCCCTAACAAGATTAATATTCATCTCCCTACCAGTGGTAGAGTCATCTGTCCCTAAAAAGATTAATGTTCAGCTACCTACCAGTGGTAGAGTCATCTGTCCCTAACAAGATTAATATTCAACTCCCTACCAGTGGTAGAGTCATCAGTCGCCTAACAAGATTAATGTTCAGCTCCCTACCAGTGGTAGAGTCATCTGTCCCAAACAAGATTAATATTCATCTCCCTACCAGTGGTAGAGTCATCTGTCCCTAACAAGATTAATATTCAACTCCCTATCAGTGGTAGAGTCATCTGTCCCTAACAAGATTAATATTCAGCTCCCTACCAGTGGTAGAGTCATCTGTCCCAAACAAGATTAATATTCATCTCCCTACCAGTGGTAGAGTCATCTGTCCCTAACAAGATTAATGTTCAGCTACCTACCAGTGGTAGAGTCATCTGTCCCTAAAAAGATTAATGTTCAGCTACCTACCAGTGGTAGAGTCATCTGTCCCTAACAAGATTAATATTCAACTCCCTACCAGTGGTAGAGTCATCAGTCGTCTAACAAGATTAATGTTCAGCTCCCTACCAGTGGTAGAGTCATCTGTCCCAAACAAGATTAATATTCATCTCCCTACCAGTGGTAGAGTAATCTGTCCCTAACAAGATTAATATTCAGCTCCCTACCAGTGGTAGAGTCATCTGTCCCTAAAAAGATTAATATTCAGCTTCCTACCAGTGGTAGTCATCAGTCCTTAACAAGATTTACATTCAGCTCCCTACTAGTGGTAGAGTCATCAATCCCTAACAAGATTAATATCCAGCTGCTGATGGTACAGTTATTGGATCCTAAGACGATTAACATTCAGTCCCCTGCTAGTGGTACATACATTGATCCCTAACAAAATTAATATTTATTTCCCTTCTGGTGGTGCAGTCGCAGGTCCTTAACAAGATTAATATTCAGTTCCCTGTTGTAGCATAGATATGGATCCCTATGAAGAGTAATAGTTCCCTGCAGGTGGTACAGTCGTAGGTCCTTAACAAGATGATCTCTATGTTTATATGCAGAGTTATAAACTTTGTGTACAATATAAAGCACATTTCATTAGTTACCATCTTGCCTATCAGCGTATTTTAGGATATCTTTGGACAAATACACAGGTTCTGCCAAAACTAGGCATAACAAGTGTGCATACATTGTTCAATAAGCAAAAATTGAATGTTTCATTATATTTACTAATTGTCATTGCAGCAGTTTAAAATTTTCTGGGGAATCAATTATCCATTACACTGGACCAACAATGGTTCAGTGAACATTTTTATCATACAACTTTAAAGAGTCTCAAACTTGACAGATCTACTTGCACATACTTGACACAAATCATCTGAATGGATTCTTCCAAACAACTACCCAATCCAAACATTTAGAAAGAGCAAATCTCGAACAAGAAAATATTGGTTGGTTGGTTGTTGTGGGGTTTAACGCCATTTTTCCAGCACACGATAGGCCATATATGGCGGCCAGTATTAATGGTGGAGGAAGAACCCGGGAAAACCCAGGAAAGAACCACCGACCCACAAGAAGCTACTGGCATGCTTTCTCACATATCTACATTGGCTGAATCTGAGACTCGAACCGGCGCAGACAGAGGTGAGATGGCAGTGATCCGTAACGGCAAACGCTTTAGACCACTCGGCCACTCAGGGCCCCCAAGAAAATATTGGCTTCATATAGATGGTGAGTGCATCTTAATACTAACCTTTGATTTCTCTCAGAATGTTCTGTGCCACCAACTACAGACAGAATAATTAAAATGATCATTGATAAAAACTACCTGAGTTTAAAATTATTAAATGAACTGCATGAAATGTACAGCTAAAATTATTTTTATTTCTCTGCTCTTTTTGTGCAGAGAGACTTGACAAACAAGTGCTACTGAATAACAACCTATACTAAGCAAATGATCTATTATATTCTAAGTATAATACAGGGTTCTCGATAGATTTCAAAACTGAACAGTCTTTTTTACCTTTGATCCCAAGACTGTCACAAAACTGAAATCCCCGTAGTTATTAATTTGTGACAATCAAGAGCTGTTAATTGGCATTGTTCATTATTCATGGAGCAAACTGATCTTTAAGATTCATGCATCACGCTGAATAAAGAGAAACACTTGTACAGTATTTTGTAAGAAACATACAATAAGACCGTGTGACACACATGGCCAACCCTGATTTTTTTAAACAAGTGCTTCACTTTCTAATAGTGCTAAAAAAAAGTCTGATCCCCCAATGTCTGGGGTCTTTCTAATTTTCAGACTGACGCTTCTGTATTTTATATTTAGTCCCATGTGGGCTTGTTGAAGAAAAAAGTAACTTTCCTGAGAAAATATTCATTGCACTGATGAGATGCGTAATTTGATTTTCAAGTTGTTGATAGACTAGTAAGTTATTAATATTTATTCTCAATTAGTCCCCCTACCCTTATGAAGATCATCAACTTACTACGCTTCTATTAAAAGCTGTAAACTTTGTTTACAAAGTGAAGCATGTGACCTATGAATGGGAAACAGACTGGTTACCTATAATCAGTGCTCACTTGGCGATTCAACCAGCAGTAGGACAAAAATACTGATTTAAAGGTAATACATGTATCATTTTAAACTTAAAATCAACAGTTTTTGAAAAACTGAAGAAAAAAAAAACAGAAAAGAAAGAAACATTATATATATGCATTCTTTCCACGCACAGCAGAAACCAACCAGAACTGTTCCAGCTGTCACTGCAACTGTAATGAAGCATGATGGAGTAATCAGATTATGGCTAACATTGTTAACTGATTATCCTATGGTCTGTCTTAATTCGGAGAGTTTAGGCCAATGCTGGATGTTTCTGATTTTCTTACTGTCTGTCTTAATCTGTAGAGTTTAGGCCAGTGCATGATGTTTCTGATTATCTTACTGTCTTAATCTGGAGAGTTTAGGTCAATGCAGGATGTTTCTGATTATCTTACTGTCTGTCTTAATCTGGAGAGTTTAGGCCAATCCTGGATGTTTCTGATTATCTTACTGTCTGTTTTAATCTGGAGAGTTTAGGCCAATGCTGGATGTTTCTGATTATCTTACTGTCTGTCTTAATCTGGAGAGTTTAGGCCAATGCAGGATGTTTCTGATTATCTTACTGTCTGTCTTAATCTGGAGAGTTTAGGCCAATGCAGGATGTTTCTGATTATCTTACTGTCTGTCTTGATCTGGAGAGTTTAGGCTAATGCAGGATGTTTCTGAAGTGTAGTAAGTAATGAATGTATCAAAGTTGATCCATGATGGTTTTTGAGTCTTTGATTAAAAATTGACTGTAATTTTGCAGGGTGAGATAAAAAGAAAAACTGGCTAAAAGTATGATTTCAGCAGAAACACGAGTAATTAATACAATACTGATCAAGCATATTAAGCGGCACCAACAAATAACATCAAAACTATAGAGGAAAACTATCAATTAAAACAAGCTTCAGATGCTAGAGAATATCCGCTGCTGATCCAATGAGCAATGGATAACATCGGGACCTGGACAAAAACATCTGAACTGTTTTTAGGTTGGAATAAAGCATACAAGGCAATTAATGATTTAGTTGATTTCTTTTCATATTTAAGTACAGAAACTGCACCGTTGTGCGACAAATTAAAGCAATAAAAGTAAGGGAACATGGATTTGGAGTCAGGACTTGTGGAATTTTAGTCAGGGCCTGTGTCTGGAAAAAGGTTTTCTTTGAGCACTGTCTACTTATGTATAATTGCATGGATATTTAAAGACTGGAACTCCACATAATGGTAAATGGGTTTGATTGCCCAGTATCCAACTCCTTACACAAGTTGCATCGTCACAGTATTTCCATCTTTCACAACATTTTTAACCCAAAGAAATACACTTTTCAACTCTTCCTTAAGTTTTCTTACAACTTTAGGAGATTTATTCCTCCTCGGCTCAAAATTATTGCTAACATTGTCTTTCTTTGGAGTCTGAGTGTTGGAATGATCATCACTGGCAGATTGTTTCTGAGACTGAAAATGTTCATCTTTGAGCCATTATTATTTCACAGTTCTCAAATACATCTAATATCACAAAATCACTCCATCTCATTATTGGTCTTGAGCAATTTCAAAGAACAAAATAGATTAGTGAGTGTAATGTACTATATATAATTCATACTAAATAATATATATTTAAAACAAAAACATTTAATCATTTTGCTGACTGAAGTAAATTAATTGCAAATACAGCACAATTACAATTTGTCCATTTATCTTATTCAACTGGCTTTGGAGGAGCACCAAGTGGCCAAGTGGTCTAAAGTGCTCACCATTATGGACCACTGCCATCTCACCTCTGTCTGCATGGGTTTGAGTCTCAGGCTTGTCCAATATGGGTACGTGAGAAAGCTTGCCAGTAGCTTCTCGTGGGTTGGTGGTTCTTTCTGGAGTTTTCCTGGGTTCTTCCTCCATCATTTATACTGGCCGCCATGTAAAGCTTATCTTGTGATGAAAAATGGCATTAAAATCCTACAACAACAACTGGCTTTGGAAACTGACATATTTCCCCGTTTTTCTAATCATTATAATTTAATGGGCAATCAAACACTTATCTTTTATCAATAGATAACACATAGAGTTCCAAATGCTATAATGTGATATTATTACTCTCCATAGAGTTCCAAATGCTATAATGTGATATTATTACTCTCCATAGAGTTTTAAAGGTTATAATGTGATATTACTACACTCCATAGTTTTAAAGGCTATGATGTGATATTACTACTCTCGAAAAGTTTTAAAGGCTATAATGTTATATTATTACTCTCCATAGAGTTTTAAAGGTTATAATGTGATATTACCACACTCCATAGAGTTTCAAAGGCTGTAATGTGATATTATTACTCTCCATAGAGTTTTAAAGGTTATAATGTGATATTATTACTCTCCATAGAGTATTAAAGGCTATAATGTGATATTATTACTCAAGAGTTTTAAAGGCTATAATGTGATATTATTACTCTCCATAGAGTTTTAAAGGCTATAATGTGATATTATTACTCTCCATAGTTTTAAAGGCTATAATGTGATATTATAACTCAAGAGTTTTAAAGGCTATAATGTGATATTACTCAAGAGTTTTAAAAGCTATAATGTGATATTATTACTCTCCATAGAGTTTTAAAGGCTATAATGTGATATTATTACTCTCCATAGAGTTTTAAAGGCTATAATGTGATATTATTACTCTCCATAGAGTTTTAAAGACTATAATGTGATATTATTATTCAAGAGTTTTAAAGGCTATAATGTGATATTATTACTCAAGAGTTTTAAAGGCTATAATGTGATATTATTACTCTCCATAGAGTTTTAAAGGCTATAATGTGATATTATTACTCTCCATAGAGTTTTAAAGGCTATAATGTGATATTATTACTCTCCATAGTTTTAAAGGCTATAACGTGATATTATTACTCAAGAGTTTTAAAGGCTATAATGTGATATTACTCAAGAGTTTTAAAAGCTATAATGTGATATTATTACTCTCCATAGAGTATTATTACTCAAGAGTTTTACAGGCTATAATGTGATATAATTACTCAAGAGTTTTAAAGGCTATAATGTGATATTATTACTCTCCATAGAGTTTTAAAGGCTATAATGTGATATTATTACTCTCCATAGTTTTAAAGGCTATAACGTGATATTATTACTCAAGAGTTTTAAAGGCTATAATGTGATATTACTCAAGAGTTTTAAAAGCTATAATGTGATATTATTACTCTCCATAGAGTTTTAAAGGCTATAATGTGATATTATTACTCTCCATAGTTTTAAAGGCTATAACGTGATATTATTACTCAAGAGTTTTAAAGGCTATAATGTGATATTACTCAAGAGTTTTAAAAGCTATAATGTGATATTATTACTCTCCATAGAGTTTTAAAGGCTATAATGTGATATTATTACTCTCCATAGAGTTTTAAAGGCTATAATGTGATATTATTACTCTCCATAGAGTTTTAAAGACTATAATGTCATATTATTACTCAAGAGTTTTAAAGGCTATAATGTGATATTATTACTCAAGACTTTTAAAGGCTATAATGTGATATTATTACTCTCCATAGAGTTTTAAAGGCTATAATGTGATATTATTACTCAAGAGTTTTAAAGGCTATAATGTGATATTATTACTCAAGAGTTTTAAAGGCTATAATGTGATATTATTACTCAAGAGTTTTAAAGGCTATAATGTGATATTATTACTCAAGAGTTTTAAAGGCTATAATGTGATATTATTACTCAAGAGTTTTAAAGGCTATAATGTGATATTATTACTCAAGAGTTTTAAAGGCTATAATGTGATATTATTACTCAAGAGTTTTAAAGGCTATAATGTGATATTATTACTCAAGAGTTGTAAAGGCTATAATGTGATATTATTACTTAAGAGTTTTAAAGGCTATAATGTGATATTATTACTCAAGAGTTTTAAAGGCTATAATGTGATATTATTACTCAAGAGTTTTAAAGGCTATAATGTGATATTATTACTCAAGAGTTTTAAAGGCTATAATGTGATATTACTCAAGAGTTTTAAAGGCTATAATGTGATATTATTACTCTCCATAGTTTTAAAGGCTATAATGTGATATTATTACTCTCCATAGTTTTAAAGGCTATAATGTGATATTACTCAAGAGTTTTAAAGGCTATAATGTGATATTATTACTCTCCATAGTTTTAAAGGCTATAATGTGATATTATTACTCAAGAGTTTTAAAGGCTATAATGTGATATTATTACTCAAGAGTTTTAAAGGCTATAATGTGATATTACTCAAGAGTTTTAAAGGCTATAATGTGATATTATTACTCTCCATAGTTTTAAAGGCTATAATGTGATATTATTACTCAAGAGTTTTAAAGGCTATAATGTGATATTATTACTCTCCATAGAGTTTTAAAGGCTATAATGTGATATTATTACTCAAGAGTTTTAAAGGCTATAATGTGATATTATTACTCAAGAGTTTTAAAGGCTATAATGTGATATTATTACTCAAGAGTTTTAAAGGCTATAATGTGATATTATTACTCTCCATAGAGTTTTAAAGGCTATAATGTGATATTATTACTCAAGAGTTTTAAAGGCTATAATGTGATATTATTACTCAAGAGTTTTAAAGGCTATAATGTGATATTATTACTCAAGAGTTTTAAAGGCTATAATGTGTATAAGGCTAGTTAAAGCAATCAAACTTATTTTATATTTCATCCTGTAGAAGTAGACAAAGAAACATCTGTCTGGATATCTATCATCCATTTTGGATAGTAACATGCATGTTCTTATTTTATTTGGCTCAAAACAGTAATAACATGTTTCATGTAAGCAAATGTTTTAAACATTCTAAATGCTGATGTCTGTACAGTCACTTACCCACTTCCCCACTCTGCCCTATTGTAGCAGGGAAGAGAAATCACTTCACTATAAAATCCATTGAGTTCTTTAGGCTATAATGTGATATTATCACTCTCCAGTGTGGACTCTTGCCAGCTGTACAAAATCGTTGCAGACAGAAACAAAACATTTGCTGCGCACATAAAAATGTTTGCCACCTGCCTTGGATTGTATAAGATGAAAGTATAAATGAAACCTTTTTTTATGAAATATGTGAAAATCAAGCAGAAAATGTCCAGAATTTTTCCATTCCTGAAACTGTTACATAACTCTTTGTAGCATGATCAACAGTTTCCTGGTCCTTCAGTTTCTGGTTATGGATTCTCAATTTTCAAACAATGATGTACATTTACAATTTTATATACTGGACTCTCAGTTTGGGAAGAAATGTAGCACAGAACTTCCATTATCAAAATCAACCAGACAGCTATGCTTTTGTTAAAAAGGATAATAAGAAAGGACATTCATATGGTTTATTACTTATCTCCCTGACTGAGGGCATCCAGCACATCAGAGTCTAGCTCTAAAAGACGCACGCTGTCATTGTCAAGGTCTGGTGAAAAGTGGATAATTTGAGTAACAGCTTTTATCTCTTTCCTTTCCACCTTTGCAAACTCCAGTACTGCTTCCACTTCAGTGAGCGTCCTAAAAAAAGATAATAAACAATCTGTCTAAATCTCAGATGACAACTTACTAACAATAAAGATTCTATTTCATTAAGGATTTCTTGCATTTTTTTCTGACATAATTTATTTTACACCCTGTGATTCATGATCCGAACAGTACTTTCAACTAGTCAGCCTCCAGTCCATTATGATTTGTACCCTGCCTACTGTCTTCAAAGTTTTCATCTGACAAGATTACACTCTAGCTGAGGATTATTTAATCCTTACCAAACCTTATAAATTTCAAAACAAAGCTTGTTCTGTCAGTTGGAAACCAACTAGTCATTAATGGCAAGTCCAATGTTAAAGATGTGCCATATTTAGTAGACAGACTAATGTACATGGTCAGGTACATGGTTGTGATGTGGATGCCAGCACAGGTAAGTATAAGTCAGGGCATATATACTGTACACAACAAGAAAGATAACAACTGCTACAAAGGTAAAATTAATACAATGGAGATGGAGCTACAGTGGAAATATTTTCTGAATAATAAAAATGTACTGTAAATAGAATATAGATTTTACTATTTTGGGGTTAATTATATGCCACATATTCCAAAATAATGCAGTGTGAATAGAAAATATCATTTTAAATGAGACATAATTATGAATTTTACAGAAACAATTAGAAAGCCATGTTTTATTCAGACCATGGTCATGTATCACATCAGAAGTGACAATGCAAGTTACATTCCTGCAGAACAGCCAGATACAACACTACCATATACAGTTACAGTACCTTCTGTATTTCACAGAATGTTACATATTTTTTATACTGTAGATGTGTATGCTTTTCAAATATGACAATTACTTTCTTGACCATAATGAGTAATTTTTATCAAGAAGCACCCATTATAAAATTAGTTACATCACAGATAAAATATTATAGCAATATCACTGAAAAAGTATTGCAGTGATATCAGATACAATATTATTGTTACACTATTGGTACAATATTATATTGATCTCAATTAAACAATATTATACTGATGTCACTGAAAGGATATTATAGTTATACCATCGGTACAATACTATAATTATATCATTTATAAATATTATAGTGACACCAATGATATGATATAGTGACACCAATGATATGATATAGTGATACCAATGATACAATATTATAGTGATACCAATGATATGATATAGCGATGCCAATGATACAATATAGTGATACCATTAAAGAAGGATTAGACCTTTCCTATCGACAAAATAGAACACTTCCTAAAGCCTGTCTGCTGTTTCTTTTCCTTCTTTGTTTCTTGTTCTTTAATGAATTGATAATTAATGATAATCCCTCAGATTAATATCTTTCTTTGTCACCAGCATGCAGGACTGATCAGTTTGCATGTAGCTATGCATATATGTACACACCATACATGTATATTAATTATTGTTGCATTTTATAAACAGACAGGTTTGTAACTGCAGAAAAGTATGTAGTGATTGCCGGTTTATGAAGTTTTTTGTTAGGTTGTATTTTTACATAAGTGTTTTCATTGTTTTCCTTTATTTCTGATCTGAACTGAAAATGAGATGTTACTGAAAACAACATTTGCAATCCTCTGCAGCACCATACAGCCAATTTCATATCTGTGTGCCATTTGCAATCCTGTGGTGCCATACAACCAATTTCATGCCTGTGTGTCATACTGCCAATGTTATGTCTTTGTGCCATTTGCAATCCTGTGGTGCCATACAACCAATTTCATATCTGTGTGCCATTTGCAATCCGGTGGTGCCATACAACCAATTTCATGTCTGTGTGCCATTTGCAATCCTGTGTGGCACCACAGAGCCAATTTCATGTGTGGTGCCATAGAGTCAATTTCATGTCTGTGTGCCATTTGCAATCCTGTGTTGCACCATAGAGCCAATTTCACATGAGCATGCGATACTGCTAGTTTTATGTCTGAGTGCCATTTGCAATCCTGTGTGGTGCCATATAACCAATTTCATGTCTGTGTGCCATTTGCAATTTTGTGTTGCACCATAGAGCCAATTTCATGTCTGTGTGCCATTTGCAATTTTGTGTTGCACCATAGAGCCAATTTCATGTCCATGTACCATTTGCAATCCTGTGGTTCCAGAGAGCCAATTTCATGTCATCTAAAATGAAACTCAACCCATTCACTCACTTTAGCTACATGAAAAATGAACAGATCCGAGATGATCTCCAAGTATGCACATTGACTTGTACTCATATAATCAGTAAAACCATGTCTTAAACAATGCCAATTAGAATCGATAGTGCTTCTTAATAATTTTATTTTGTGAACAGTTTTACATGAAAAACTATAACATTATAATCTAGCATAGTGTTAAAAGAAATCATAAATAAACATAGTAACATCATTTACACAACAAATTATCTATAATGGTCACACATACTGTATAGAAAATATTTACTGAACTCAACAGTTACATATTTTCAGACTGAGTTGTGAGAAATGACATCATCATTTAAATTCAGAACACACAAAAGCTTATGACAACCAATAACAGGAAATATGCATGTGTGAAGCAAAAGTTACCGAAATGGTGCAGTCAGTGATACATTCCAACTACCCTACATGTTCAACTGAACAAGACACGGATCAACAGATCATTGTTAAGTAAATGATCTGTTACATATTCAAATAGTACATTAGGAAAAAAGTCTGGGATGTCTCCTGTAGGATGAATTTGGTTATGCATGGCAGAACAAGCCAACAGTAAAAAGAAAACTAACACAGAATCTGTAAGGTTTCGGATTTCGACCTGTGCGAGTTAGTCATCCTGTAACTATACCCAATGTGGGCTGCTTATAGGAAGTGTCTGGAAGTGTGATTTGGACTTTTAACACAGCTTTAACAGTGTAACAGTTTATAGTGATGTCTAGCACTTGGGCATTGTGTCACAGACGTGTAGCATCATGTCCCATCCAGTCACATTATCCTGACACCAGCCCACCAGTCCTAACACTAACCCCTTAATGTTGAGTGCCTAGCAAGGCAGCTGTTAGTACCAATTTATAAGTCTTTGGTATGACTTGGCCAGGGTTCAAACCCAAGACATCTCGCATCCGAGGCAGATGCACTAACCACTAGGCCACAAGAGCAGTCCATGTCTAGGAAGTACCACTTCATTAATTTGTTTACCATAAGTTTGTAAATCATTGGGAAAGTAAATTAAGGAAAGTATACAATTCATAGAAAGCAAAGTCTAAATACTATGTGATAGAATATTTAGCCAAAATGTAATCATGTAGGTCAGAAACATATGCTATGTTATGGAATTTGGTAAGCTCTATAAGGTCAAGGTTGTTACTTGCATCACTCATTTTTATGAAAATACAAAGAAAGCAGTGAAGCAAATACTGTTTAACCAATGCATATCACTACTATATTTCCAAGCAAGTAGCTAATTAATAAAACCATAAATTTGCAATTCTAACAATGGACTGTTGTAACAAATCTACAAAGTCAGTGGTTATATTAAGAAAATCCCGCTTTATTTAGACACACTCACATTATGCACAGGGCTCTATATTAGTTCTTGGTTGTGTCGATCCGTTTGGAAAGAAAAGTCTTGCTCATTCATTATCAACTTTAATGTTTTAGAATGTTGTCTATGAATAGTAATGTTTTGTCAACAACAATGAAATTAGGATGAGTAGCATGGTACAAAGACTTTGCTCTATTGTACATGTTACAGAGGTTATTTCAAAGAAGTTGAAAAATCTCTGAATGCCAGGTTGTAGTGAACTTACAGAAAGTAAAAGTGTCTATGTAGTAGTTGATTAAGCATTGTTACCAAATAGCAATTACAATACTTTAATCTAGTTACTCCTATAAGTGAAAATTAATTACAATGTATAGTTTCTGCTGTCTTCTTTTAAAATCATACGGCTAAAATACACTGCATGATTGTATCTCTCCATCCAAACATACACTTTCTAGTATGAATACAATGGGTATGAAAATGATACTTTTTATACACATACAATATAATAAACTTATAACATAATATAGGTCTAAAGCGCTCTCTGTTACGGATCACTGCCATCTCACCTCTGTCTGCGTGGGTTCGAGTCTCGGATTCGGCTAATGTGGGTATGTGAGAAAGCTTGCCTGTAGCTTCTTGTGGGTCGGCGGTTCTTTCCAGGGTTTTCCTGGGTTCTTCCTCCACCATTAATACTGGCCGCCAGTTATAGCCTATCGTGTGCTGAAAAATGGCGTTAAACCCTACAACAACAACAACATATAATATAATAAACCTATAACATACAATATAATAAACCTATAACACAGAATTTTCAACTTCAAAATAAAGTCTTGCTTAAAAACCAACACTAATGCAAATATGCATACTGAGAAATAGAGGATATAATTCAAATATGAGAACACTAGTTACCACTCTATGGTCTTAACTATGTAACAGAAAAGAGCAAAAACCAACATGTTTTGTAAAATTCCACAAATAATTTATTTTCCAAGAATACATAGTGAAAATGTAAAAAGAACTTACAGTAATGCAAATTAAATAACAAATATTCCTGAAAGATTAATCACAAGTCCAAATGTATAAAGTTCCAACTGAATGCCAGTGGAATTCCAAATAAGGTTTAACATTGAATGTGTTGGCACACTTGTAGTCTTGAATATGCTGATGTGCCAGTGGCCTGTATTGTGGTGATGTTAAGTCTTTTGATGTACCACAATAATATAATCCAAAAATGTTTTCATCTTAAATCTCAATAATTCCAAATTAATGTTCCAATCCAAGAACATTAAAGATGAGCACCTTGTATATCCAGTGAATAATAATTTTAATAAATAATTCCACTCAAAATAAGTACTGAGCACAGCAATGTGACTAATTCTGCCTCAGATATTAAATGTAAGACTGAATAATTTCTTAAGTAAAGAATGTTATATGAAAACCAGACAGAAAAATAGAGCCAGGATGTAGGTCAATCTCCTGGCCAAAACATTCAATGTTATCAAGAAGACAAGGTCTATTACTAAAATTTTAATAAAGATCATGGCAAACATCAGGTCAACCTGGTTAATCCATCGGCAAATTCCAATGTCCTAGACCCAGACCCAAATAAACATGTTTACCTCTATTGATATTTAACCCACACTCATTGTGAGAACATCGAAACGTAAACCTTCAACATGTGACCTTTTTCTTGTACATGCGGTTCTTTTTCAATCGAGTATAGAATATTCCAATCATTATAAGTTCCCATTTCTTACATAAAATCATGTTCTGCATGAGGCATTTTCATCTTTTACTGCATGTTGTGTGTCAGTTACATCTTTATTTACTTTAAAGCACATAACTATATGATCTATACACAGAAATTATGTAAATACACATTCTGGCATCTCATAATCATAATTTCATTCTTATATTGTAAGTTCTGACTGATTCACCATTTATCTGTCCAACAGAATAAAATCAAGTATGACCAAAGTGATATCACAAGATGAATTATAATAAGAACTGGTAAAAAGTAAATAATTTATATCAAAATCATTTAAATCAATGTTTCCTTTGCTTTTTTTAATTCAAACAATTACTATATTTACCATATTAATTGGGACATGATAAAATATTTAAAAAATTCCTGTCCCTGAACTTATGGTGAAACTTTTTTCCACCTAGGTCATATGTCCCAAGACTTAAGATAATAAATAAATTTGTACTGAATTTGTGCCCACTCCCACTGCACGATGCAATAAAATAAACGCCTGTTTGATAATAAAACGAAAGAACTAACCTTGTATTGTTATCATTTATTCCTTTTTTTTTCATTATGAGATTAAAGAATAAAATATATCCATGAACTCTGTGTATGTAGTGTAGGCTTCCATACTGAAGCGTGTATCGCTTATGTCTGATAACATAAGACACATTGTTCATTGACACAAACATTGAGAAACATATTGTGTTTGGTTGAGTTCAAAGTTTTATGTTATCTGACTGAAAACTGGATCCAACAAAATCGCAAAAGAGAAAGAAATAATCAACCAATATCTTGAAGACAAAAGTCATTCACATATGGCACAGTGTTACGTGCAAAATAAAAGTATATCCAGGTCAATTATATGACAGTATCTCACAAACAAAAATCATTATTTGAAAACACATTCACATGGGTGTAAGTGACAATCTTTTCGCTAGCACGGGTTACAAAAGTATCATTAAAGGAAGTTATTTCTGTGTATACTATTTGTCTACAGACATCATTTCCTGTTTGTATTAATTACAGAACTACAGATGCCAAGCACACAGAAGCCCAGGTGGTGAATAAACAAAAATGGCAGCAAGCAGTAAACTCATTCTTTGAACTTACCAACAGGACATCAAAGACAAAGGTTAGTTTTATTACAAAGCAAGAAGACCTCAGAAGTCGACTTTAGATACTCTGATGCTGGTTTTTCTTTTTTTTAAAGGATATCAATACAAAGGTTACTTTATTGCAAAGCAAGCCCACCTCTGAAGATGACTTTGGGTTCTTTTAAGTGTGCTGGTTTTTCTTGAATATACAAAGACAGCCAATATATGTAAACTAAATTTGGTTCCTTTTCACTGGTATTCATGAGAACTTGGAAAATAAACTGAAACAATGGAACAAATTTTAAAGTGACATAATACAGTGCTTTGTACATAGACATCAATAGCATGAAGAGTTTGAGAAAATAAAATCATTTGATGAATTCATGAAGGCCAGAAGAAAAGCAGATCATTTCGCAAATGAGAGGGAAATAATCAAGTGATATCTTGAAGACAACTGCCATTCATGCATGACACTGTGCTAAGTGCAAAATAACCAAAACTGAATTATATCCAGGTCAACTATATGACAGTATCTCACAAATAAAAATTATTTGAAAACACATTCACTTGAGTGCAAGTGACAATCTTTTCACTAGCACAGGTTACAAACATACCATTAAAGCAAGCTATTGCTGTGTATACTATTTACCTGCAAACATCAATGCTCATTTGTATTAATTATAACTACAAATGCCAAGCAGATATCAGCCTGCTTGGTAAATAAACAAAACTGGCAGTAAGCAGTAAACTCATTCTTTGAACTTACAGACAGGACATCAAAGACAAAGGTTATTTTTATTACAGAAGGTGACTTTAGATTCTCTCAAGTGTGCCGATTTTAAAAATAACTTTTTCTTCTTCTGATATACAAAGACGGGCAAGATATGGAATCTAGCTTTTTACTGGTATTCATTGGAATTTTGAAAATAAAATGAAGCAATGGAACAATATGTAAAGTGACACAAAATAGTGCTTTGTGCACAGGCATCGATGACCCAGTGTCGCCCAGAAGATTTGGAGAAAATAAAATCATTTGATAAATTTGTGAGGGCCAGAACAGAAGCAGATGATTTCGCCTACAATATTAACATTAACATGGATGAAATTCTAGTGTACTTTGGAGGGACTGATGATAAGATCGGGGCTCAAAAGTGTTAGAATTAGCAGAACTGGTGCAGATTTGCAAAAAAAAGCTGACTTTAGTCCTTGCAGTTTCCACTTCAGATGATGTGTTGCATATAACCATAATTTTTCACAGTATGAGAAAGATAAAAAAAAAATATATTCCTGCACCAAAAGAATGAACAGTATGTGTGCAGGAGACAGGTTGTATTGATGAGATAAACCTGCAGTAGATTAAATAGTTTTATCTCAACTACACAGTTTTATATTTTTTATGATATTGTGGGGTCTATGGTATTGTTACATTTGGATTTTTGTCATTTTTCTGCATGGCACCACCCCTGGTACACTACATGACCATAAGTCACTAGTTCTGCATCACTAGCTGATTTCTGGAAAATGTCCGGATTGCTGGTGAGTACACAATTTTAAACTGCACCATTGAATATCACTGTTTCCAAATAAGGTTGTACTCCATGTTCTCAAATGGTATCAATATCGTCTTTAAATCTATATCACTAATAAATCGGTTAACTAGTTTGTCATCTGATATTGCCCAAAGATGTTATGCAAGAACCAAACCATATGATCATATTTGTCCAGAACAAAGAGACTGAATCTATGGTAGCAAATAAGAGTCAAAATGTGAAGCATGGACAGTTGTTGTTTTCCAGTAGCTTTCATAACTGACAGGTGTTGACTTTAAAACTTATTTGTACATGACTTATTAAATTTCAGTAGATCACTGGGGGTTGTTTAAATAGTCTGTGGTCAACACTTATTTTCATGCTCATCGTGGTGGTCCATTCTCACCAACAGTCTCGGCTCTACCCCTCCATTAGTCCTACAATGTAAGACCTCAACCATGATATTTATGTTTTGGGCATTGTGGTTTTGCTGTCTAAATAATGGTACAGTGCAGTGTGTTTTAATGTGGAATAACATCATACCAAAAATAAAGTTGTCAGGAATATCTCACACACTTGAAAGTTCATTATGACAATTTTCTACAAATTGAAGTCATAATGTTTTTGTCAGACTTTACTTACTCTGATGTCGCATTCCAGTGAAATAAAATGTAGGCCAACAGAACTTGAAAACATGTCCATTTACTTGTGTGGCATTTTAAATTTATTTGGAAAAAGACATCAGAGAAGTAAAATCTGACTAAAATGTTATAACTGGACTGCTAAGTGAGTGAGATTTTCCTGAAAATCTGACTTATTGTTCAGATATTAATCAATATCAGAACATGCTACACAGTGCCATCATTTGGGCAGTAAGACCTTGATGCCCAAAACATAAATATCAGAATCAAAATCTTACATACTCCTCCATCACAGGTTGTTATAGATCCATTTTTTTAATTCATTGATAACTTTCTGTTGTTGTTGAACATGTGTAAAGGATAAATGACCATGGAGGCATCGTCTATATTCAAGCTGAATTACACTTTGTGCAAAATACGAAGTTCACAATATTAGGACAAGTATAAACCATCATAAAAATATTTTTTGGGTATTACTAGGATATCAGAACAACTCCCTTTGCATGACCAGAATCTACTGCTGTCTGTGTATCGATCATTTACCGCAGTCATCTGCTTTAAACTGGAAATTAAATGCAACTTACTGTAGATAAGATATAACAAAGAGACATATATAAAATATTTAAGTCAATGTTTTTATTTACTTATTTGCCGATCACAAACTTTAAGACCCACAATACCAAAGCCCTTAGTCCTACAACGTAAGACACATCACCCATTATTTTTGTTCTGGGGGTGAGGTATTCCTGAAACTTTGACTACTCGTTCCGATGTCAACAACATTGTAACACGCTATACAAGCCCATTATTTGGATAGTAAGACACAGCACTTAAACAAAAATAACATGTGCTATGTCTTACATTGTAGGACTGGTATGCGGGGAACTCGCCCTGGGAGAACTCGCCCCAACGTATCTGGATAAGTCACCCCAGAGTGGTTGGAGAAGTCGCCCCATTTGGTTGGAGAAGTCACCCCAAAACTTGTCACATAGATAACTTTTTTTGTAACAGAATTAAATAATTTTTAACGTGATTCATATTCAGATTTTTTACAATACGCGATCACAAAAGAGATATTAATTGGTAATCATAAAAAGCAATATCATAGTAATATTTCTAAGGACAAAAGTAAGTCTTTATATAATCTCATGAGTGATGACAGTATAGTGATTAAAAAGGATGATAAGTCTTTTGATTCTCTTAGACAATCATATGCTTGGTACTGAATAATATGGGAAATATTGCTGTTCTTTTTCATCAGTGTTCATCTCCGACAGTTATAAGGCAAAACTGTTTCAATATTGGTAGCAAAAAGTATTCGTTTTGAAATCCTTACTTTATTTCATTGTTGAACAATAATTATATTGTACAATTATATTAACATGGGTACTGGAACAATCCTCAATTTTTGAGCATTTCTTTTGTGTATCTCCATCTTTGAATTATGATAAAAATAATTCCAAATGAAATAACATTAAAGACATGTTTACGCTTTTTCATTCAGTGTTTCCAACATCAATTTATTATGCACCTTTGATTTTGTATGTAACTGAATCGGATGAATATGATTTTTCTTCCAAAACTTACTTACAAGACTGTTTTCCACTTGTATAATAAACCCTTCCTTCTCATTCTGCATTCATCTTGTTTGAGTGATAAAATTATGAACACTGACACAAAAAGAAATAAACTAAATGATGGGCATAGTACAAGTGAGCTTTCAGAAACCGTCCGAATTCTGCGCATTAGCCATAATGATGAACTCAGTAGCAACCACATTTCCTGAGTAAGCGTGAATGATGCTTTTTATCGAGTTCAAGTATCACTCGTCAATGGTTAGCAAATCTCAATGAACAATCAGATTAAATTGTTCAGTTAGAGAGATGATACTATAACTTTTTGGCTTATTGTCGGTCATCGCCAATTCAGTCGATTTCAGGTTATAGAGGTCCATGCCATAAAGGTATCTCAGGACGACTTAGGTTATTAGGTTGGAACCCTTTCATATATAAAACTGCAGACATCACATCATGCTTACAACCACTCTATTTTTCCAAATAAAATGCATCTAATGATTTGAAGAGCAGAGCAAAAAGTACAGATAACACTTATTTTTCATTAAGTACAGAAGCGGAGTTGATCAAATGGAAAAGTTGAAAAATTGCAAATTTTATAGATTTAACAAGTTATTAAGTTGAAGAAAAACAACAATTAATAAAGCCTTAACAACCATGTGGTGACATCTCAGAATTACTATATATGATCCTTGGGGCAACTTCTCCAGGCAAAGTGGGGCGACTTCTCCGACCATCATGGGGCGACTTCTCGTGACATCTGGGATGAGTTCTCCCACGGCAAGTTCTCATGGGATGAGTTCTCTCAGGGGCGAGTTCTCCGCTATTCTGTAGGACTACACAGCCTTAGTTCTATTACCTATGTATCTATATTTATCGATAAATATGCTGACACAGTCACACTTGACTATTAAGCAACAGGTGGTGCATGGTCAAAGATAAAGTAAAGATGGAAGTGATAGGAGTCAGAAGAGTAATGTTAGGAAAGACAGAAATAAGTAAAAGTGTCAGTGTACATTTTCGTCCCTTCATACACAGACCAATCCAGCTACCATAGCGGCAATGAGATATTGAATCTGAACCGGCATACCCTGAGGTCTCACTGGATAGTTTCGTATTTTGACACCCCCCTGATTTTTAAGGTAGAAGGCATGAACCTAATTATCACAAGCCTAACATTTATAAATTCACACATAAGCTAAATCTATAATGTGGATTAGATTTACTTTGAATTAGGTTTGGAAATAGGCTGGCTTGTTGGTGACTGCCTGTCACAGTTAGATGAGCATTGGAGATCAAATGCATAACTTGGGCTGCAAATGAGCTGCCGACTTGGCTTAAGTATTTATGTGTCTGCTACAGAGGTAAATATCTAAAAAATCTAGATGGTTGAGGGGTATGCTAATTTGTTATAGTACTAGTGAACTTTATTCATGCATAAGGCACATACTGATTCTTTTAGCTGCCTTGTCACAGTAAAATATTCAAAATAGCTATTTCTTGTCAAAAATGAGTGTAAAATTTAGGGGTTGGTGGCAGTGTTGGTTCAGTATAAAAACCACCAGTTGCATCAGGAATTAACTTGATTACTGCAGTCAAAATCTCACATGTATGCTTTCTACAAAAATCATTAGTTTGTTTTTATTTGTATCTTCAGTGTAACATTATTCTCATTTTTCTGTAATTAGTTATTGTTGGATGAAAATTCACCAGATAAACTGTCCAGTGAGACCTGAGAATCACTAGGTCTTACTTGTAGCTGACTAGTTCATTAGAATATGATTTGGGAAAGCTCCTGCTTGTGAGATGCCAAGTCAGGAGTTTCTGCAATTGTTGACCTTACCTACAACAAATGAGTCATAATAGTGCCTAGCTATAAAAATACGCGTAATGAAGCAAGTGAAAAGACTGCAAACATAAACATTCTACAAAGCGGGAATCAGTTCTTAGTGCCAACAAAGATAGAGCTCGTACAACCTCTCAATACTCGAAATAACGCTAATGTTATCAGTATCCATCTTTCCCGCAAAATTTTTGTGAAAACTTCCGGTACCTAGGTTTGGCGACAACTTGGAATAAGACCACAATTTGAAATAGGAAGTTGTTGCACTTTTCTCGAGAAAGTGCAAGACCAAACAGAGCGATATAAATAGACTTGAGTCCCTGAGTTAGATTTGTTTGTTGAAGGATTCGACATAAGATTGTTCTAAAATAAAAATTCGACATTTGATAAAATAGAATTCAAACCTTTTGTATTTATTTTATAAATTGAATGATAACTAATTTTAAGGATATCAATTGGTCATGGAAAAGGTTTGGTTGATTGTATTCATTATGTGAAAAATAAATATTACATTTTTAACGACAGGTGCTAGTTTTTATTATCACCTGGTAAATGTTTATTAAAGTGGAAATAATAAATATGGCAATAATACCCTTTCCTTTCAACTTTTGCAGGTGTGGATCCAGAAATTTCGAAACGTGGACGCCCGTTATTGTTTGCTATGTTAAATCACTGATTCGTTACGACACAGAAATTTCTATATTTATGTAGCTATTATATGTACTCTCTTGTAAGATAGATGCTAGGTTTTCCTGATCGCTGATAAACACTGACGATATCAGATTTTTCTTTTTTCAAATTAAACTTGTATTGACTGAGTCTGCAATGGGCCGACACAACGTATTTTCTAAACATTCTACCGTATATTTAGCAATTTGTAAACATGCAAAGATTTTTTAAAAATATTACAAAATATTAAATGACAGTTGAAAAAGGATATTAATACTAAAATACTTTTAAATTTTTCTGTTAGTTGCAAATTGAAATAAATTTGTTTCAAATTTAGTTTGAGTGTCGGCACACCGATTTACACACACACACACACACACACACACACACACACATCAAATCCCTTATCAATTAGACTAACATCCCGATTGATCCTATCCAAATGTATGACCCCTCTTATAAATTAAAGAAAAAAATCAAGCCTTTTCTGTAAGTCCCCTTTAGTTAGCTCTTTTCATAATATTCCCAAATCTCACTCTCCTATTTTTTAAATTAATACTACCTTCAGTATTTCCACTACAACCCTATGGAGCAAATTGTACTCAAAATAATTACTAGCAACACCCAGTGATTTACTATCCAGAGCCCAGTTATATAATATTAACACCCAGTGATTAACTATGTAGGTACTCGATGATCCGCACTTATAAAATTAAACTCTCTTGCCCATTTCCATGTTTTCCTACCAGTCGCTGCTTTCATATTTAAACAAAACTACACTCCATTCATACAAGGTAGGATGTAAAAGAACTCATACTTAAGAAAATATTGTAATCACTTATCAATTTAAAAATAACTTCTATATTTCCCCTTATTGCCCTAGGTTCCCCTTATAAAGTTAAAATCCCTACCTCTTCAATAGTATTCCCACACAACTGACCCCACACTTTTAGATGTGCAAGAAGCAGTATAAAATACAATTTAAATCCCTTATCAACAAAACAAACTTATTTATCTCCCTTTCTACCCTATAATCCTTATTAAAAAGTAAACACCCTCAACCGCCTGCAATCTGTAATGTCCCTACATTCACCTACTCTCCTGTTTTTAAGCAAAACTACTATACAAGATACACAGAGTACGATTTAAAAGAAGGGGTATAAGTTAAAATAATTAACCAACATATCCACCTCCTCCCTTACCACGCACACTCTCAATACTCTAAAAAATAAAGAAAAACTCTCCTAGAGTACCCATTGTAAAGTTAAAATATTCTACCCACCCTCCCTTTGTATAATATCCCCAACGGATATATACCCTCCATTTAAAAAAAAAACAACAGAATTATCATCCTATTCAAACAGAGTAGGATGCAAAAGAAGCAGTATAAAAAACAATTAAATTCCTTATAAACAAAACTAACTTCATTATCTGCCTTACCACCATACATTTCCCATCATAAAGTAAAATTCTCTACCTCTATCTACACGTGTCTAATTGCACCTTTTGAAATAATTGATAAGTTACATATTAGATTTAAATATGGCATTTACAGTTGTTTCAAATGTGATATATTTCATGATTTTAGATGCGCTGAGCAGTTAAAAACTGCATTTAATGAAACAAAACCCTAAAGTAGTAAATGGGGGCACCCTAGCGTCAAGGGGAATTAGCATTACAAGACCCCTTGGGCAACTCTAGCGTCAAGGGAAAATTAACATGGAGAAAAATCGTGGGTCAGATTAGCGTCAAGGGAAATTAACATGGAGAAAAATCGTGGGTCACTCTAGCGACAAGGGGAATTTAACATGGAACTATAGTGTGGGTCTGTCTAGCGACAAGGGGAAATTAACATGGGAATAGAGTTTGGGTTTGTCTAGGGACAAGGGGAATTGAATATGGGATTTTTTTTTTAAATTTAAATTTAAATTTAAATTTAAAAAAAGGGGTAGGCAATGGAAAGGCTATCTCTTTTCGAGAAATATGGCTGGCCCTGAAAAGGGCCTTTGGGTTTATGTTAAAGTATTCATTAACATAAATGGTACCGCATTGGTCTTCTTCTTGTCCTTAGGCTACGTCTCACTGTTGGTCCGTAAATCAGCACTCTTTTCAGGCATCCTTGTCTTTCTACGTAGATCCTACGTATCCACAGGCTGGTGTTTGTCCTGTGGACAACGGTCCACTTGGATCGGACATACATGGGTATGTCCGTCCGGAACATCATGGAAGACACAAGCGTAGAAGATTGCACATCGGTCCACATCTTGAAGCGACGAGAACAAGTGAATCAATGCACTGAACTGCGCTTATTTATAGGTAGAGGCAGGATTGAAACGGATTGAGTTCATTCACCAATCCAAACACGCGTTACAAAATTCAGTCAGCCCGCATCCAATCCGAAGAGAGTAGTCTGTGACGTCAGTTGGTCTATATAGATTCGCTAGCGCTTGTGTGCAGTCAATCTATGCGACAGTGATTCAACATGACGGAAACTCAGAAAACGATCCACTGGGGTGCACCAGCAGGGGAGACTGCCCAAGGGAACCCGGACTTACTTTCAGAAGAGGTACATTGGGATTTTGTGGATTTTCTTACCTCGCAAGAATTTGTTCCGGAACCTTCGTTACCTTCTTCATTACCGCAAGTGGAGAATTTTAGACAGAGACAGAAAGAAGAATTGGAGAAATTTATGCAACGACAAAAGGAAGCGGAACAAGCTTTTCTCCTACAGCAACAGCAACAGCAACAAGAAGAGGTAAGAAAAAAACAACAGCAACAACAGCAAGAAGAAGTAGCAGCAAAGAAACAAGAGGGTGAAAATCAAACGGTCACGGTACTGTTGGACATTTTAGCGGAGTTAAGAAGTCTGAAACAAATGTATCAGACTTCTTTATCACGACCGAAGAGAATACGACCTTCCCGAGCTAAACACGCCAACCCTGTGACTAAGCCTATCGTACCACCCTTAGTGATTTCAACCCAATCATCAGAAGTAGGCCTTGGCCGTGGCAAAGGCTTAAGGCAGTTAAAGTTGATTGGTTAAACTCACCCCTACACAAAAATAAAAAGGCCCTTTTCAGGGCCACCCACATTTCTCGAAAAGAAATACAATTTCATTTTGCCAATAACTCAAAAATAAACCCCACCCATTTTACCCTTATAGGACGTGTCTGTGTATGAGTGCGTGAGTGTAGCTTCTTATTTTAAAATCAAAACTCAAAGACACTTACCTTATATCATTCATGTATTCTTTTATCCATTTTTTTACAATCCAATTCACAGCACAACACTTTAATTAAAAGTTCATTGACTTCTTCTTTCTCCTTGTTTAGTCTCTCTGTTTTTTGAATTTCTTCACCGTTTTTTCCTCATTTTCTTCCCTTCTTCTTTTCTTCTCCTGTTTCTTTGCTTCTTTTAAATAGAATTGTCTTCTTTCTTCCTCTGAAGAATCCCTGTCTTCTTTCGAAGAATCCCTCTCTTCTTCCGAAGAATCCCTCTCTTCTTCTGAAGAATCCTTCTTTTCTTCTGACTCCTCTTGTTTCTTTTTTGGGCAATCTGGAGACCAATGTCCTTTTTCTTTACAATAATAACAGGTATCTTGACTTTTGTCTTTTTTAGCCCCTGTTTTTTTTCTTTTTTGACGGTCTGGACACTCTGAAGACCAATGCCCTTTCTTCTGACAGATATAGCAAGTATCCTGACTCTTATCTCGAAAGGAAGGAGAGTAGTCTGTCGGCTGGTCTGAAGAGAATTTTCTAATGACCCCTCGCAAAGCTCTGACGAAACGTTCGATTTGGCTAGTCTCTTCCATCGTTCTCCTCGGTTTGAGAGTGAAATGAATAGTGAAAGGACA
Source organism: Sinohyriopsis cumingii (assembly GCA_028554795.2). Taxonomy (NCBI): domain Eukaryota; kingdom Metazoa; phylum Mollusca; class Bivalvia; order Unionida; family Unionidae; genus Sinohyriopsis; species Sinohyriopsis cumingii. The sequence continues at coordinate 77,188,859 of CM068824.1, forward strand.
AGACACACCCTTTTAATATACACTGGTTTGCCATGACTATAAATTAGTCTATGGTGTTTGAACTTGAGTCATTTGACGTTTTGCACTCAAGATGAAACGATCCTATTCATTCGAGAAGAAAGAAGAAGATTTAAATTTAAAAAAAGGGGTAGGCAATGGAAAGGCTATCTCTTTTCGAGAAATATGGCTGGCCCTGAAAAGGGCCTTTGGGTTTTCTTCTTCTTCTTCTGCTTCTAATTTCTTCTTTTTCTCCACCAAGTTCTTATTTTATCTCCAACACTCTTTCTCTTCTTCTCTTTCTTTTTCTCCTGCTCTTCTTTCTTCTTCCCTTCCTCCTCTTCTTTCTTCCTCTTCTCATTTTCTTCTTCTTTTTCAATCTTTTCGTTCCATTTGCTTATTCTTATTCTTTCCTCTTCATCCTCCTTCTCCTCCTTTATCTCTTTCATGACACCACTAATCTTGTCCTTTACCTTTTTTAAGTTATTAATTTCCATCTTTACACGATGGGGACTATAGGAATAATGGTCTTCAACCACTCTTATTAACATCTGCTCCATCATTCCTAAGTTGTCTAAAACGTCTTGTAATGTTTGTATTTTGTCCATTTGGTTAGAAGCCATCTTCTTTTTTATTCTTTGCAGAATGGTTTGAACGACGAATACTATGGGTTCTTATACTTAAAGCGCGTACGTGAAGGAAAACATCCCCCTAAAACGTAAAATTGATCTTACCTAGATCATGACCAAACAACGCGCGAACGTGAAGGAAAACATCCCCCTACTTTTTCATTTCATATAATAAAACCCAAACTATACTTTCTCATTTCATATAATAAAAACCCAAACTATACTCTCCACATACGCTAAGAAACAATAAACAAAATCCATAATCTACTATCCATACAATCTTACGTGAGCGCTTACAAAACCCAAACTATACTCTTCACATACGCTAAGAACAATAAACAAATCCATAATCTACTATTCACACAATCGTACGTGAGCGGGTACAAACACAAACACAAACACACAAACACAAACACACAAACACAAACACACAAACACATACGCTAAGAACAATAAACTAATCCATAATCTACTATCCACACAATCGTACGTGAGCGCATACAGAACCCTAACTATACTCTTCACCTACGCTAAGAAACAATAAAGAAATCCATAATCTACTATTCCCACAAACATACCTGAGCTCTTACAAGCACCAACACACAAACACATACCCTCACACTATCTTAAAAAAGAGTTAGTGTTTATAATCACACTACTCTACCTACACACATTGGCAAATCGATCGTTATTTCTTTTCTAGAGTATTGGGTAGCCCTGGAAAGGGCTGTTTTTTTGTTTGCTATGGCATTCTTTTTAGTTTCTAAGAATGCGATGTCCTCTGAGGATAGACTTTCTGGCGATAGGTCTGCTTCTTCGGAAAGAGAAGAAGAACTCTTTGGTGTCGATACGACAATCGACAAAGCCTCTGTCAGCTTCAGGTTGCTGCTGCTGCTCTTGTTGTTGTTGTTGCTGCTGTCTCTGAAGTCTGTACTTCTCTGTCCATTCTTCTTTTTCCCTGTTCATTTCTTCTCTGAAGAGCTCTTCTATCAGGTCTTCAGTGATTTTTAACATTCTCACATTCTCTATTTCTTCTGGCTTCGGTATCAGACTGTGTCTGACCCTATGCAAATTCACTTAGGCTTCGTTGAGTTTAGCTAGTTTGGAGCACATCTTCTTAGGAGGATGAGTCGACAATGGATGGTTAGACTGGAAACAACCCGGTTCTTAAAGTCAAAGCGCGGACGTGAAGGAAAACATCCCCCACACGGTTTTTGAGTCGCAACGTTCAGTGAGTGTCATGAGAGGGATAGTAAGAAATGAAAGAGCATCAATCCAACATTCTTATAGCTAAACAAAAGACAAAGGCATTTTTTTTCAAAACACAACATTTTTTATTCAAAAATCACTTAACACTAAACAACAACAACTCTAACATTTTTTTAACAACAATGCAACACTAAAAGTTTCTCCACTAGGTAAAGAGGGATAACAGTCTTCCATGGTTTCTAGTAATCTAGGATGACTTCTCTCAAACTGTTGATTTCTATGGTATTATCGAATTCTGCATACAGGATGACGTTCACCGTTTCATCAGGGTCTCGGTCTTTAAACTGAAGTTCCACACGAATCTGGCCGGATTTTATAGGGTGGAAATGTCCCTTGTCGCTGCCTCGGTCTGGAGTGAAATCGAAAGCCCACAAAGCGTAGCCTCCTGCATAATCCTCGTACGTAATACCGTGACTGGTATTGGTTCCTAACTGTCCGGTGGCTTCGTACAGGGACAAGTACGATCTCAAGTAATTCTTCTTGGTAAAGTCAGGTTCGAAAGGTCGGGTACACAAGGTCTTGCCATCGCGACTGACTTCGATTTTGGACACGCCAAAGTGTTGAAAGTAGAAAGGATTTTTTTCGGCAGCTCCGTTGAAGGATGTATTCTCGACGATATCAACGATCAAACGTTTGGGTAACTGTCCTTGGAACAGATGATCTTCGATCATGGATCGCTGTCCCTTGGGAATGGTGAAGGTTTTCACTTCCACGCGTTGTATGGGATACTTGGCGGTCGTTCTGCTCAACGTCTGACTGATGTCGTTTCCCACTTTAGGTAACACTTCCACACGGCGTACGTAGAGTCTGGCTTCTAGGATTTTGGTTTTGTAACCGTCACTATCAGCCATCAAATGGAAAGCGGCACTGCTACGATTCAGTCTCAGGCGGACATCCACCCCGTTCAGCAAATACTTTTCTTGCAACCAGATGTCCAAATGCAAACGATCCATCAGTTCTAAACTTGTGTCGGCTCCCGTGATTCTCTTTCTTCGTTCTACAAATCCATCATTGTTGTCTTTCTTTTCATCAGTTTCCAATATTTCAAACTTGGTAGGTTCGTCAGCTTCCCATACCACACAGGCATTAAGATGAGTGTTCTTGGCATCTATTCCGTACGTCAAGAGATTTTCCAGGTAGGCACGATAAGGGTAAGTATCCATGCTGCTACTGACCAGTTTGTTATTCAAATACAAGTCCACTCCACTGAACAAGGAATGCATGAAATTGTTGACGGGAGCTACTGCTTCATCGTCTATAGCACCTCCAGTCTTATCTAGAATTTTGACTTTCAGGTACAAGTAACTGCTATTCAGATCGATGTAATCTTCGGGCTGTCCTTTGATTTCAAACTCGATGGGAGCGGAATCGGTCAGTGAGGAGACGGGGTGAAATTCCACCCACTGGGATTCTTGCATCGTCATCATCGTGGGGGGCATGGCAAACAGATCCAGTTCCGTCTTGGAACAAGCGCAAGATTCTCGGTGCATCATTTTTTTGTCTCTTTTCTCAATAATCGAAAACGTCTAAGTCTCGAACGGTTCTTCTTTTCTTGGCCTTTCTCGCTTGAAGTCTGGTGAAAGGGTGTTTTCTTCGTCGTCTCTTTCTGCCTTGTCCTTGCTGAATGCCTGACTCGGTAGCGTGCAGGGCATTTATAGGTGTTTCTCGTTGGCCTAAAATGTCTTTGCCCGTTTGCAGCAAGACATTTTTGCCTGCCCTCATGAAGGCTTCTCTAGGGTTTTGTTTGTCGATGATGACATTTTGGAAAAATTCTTTGCCTTGCGTCAGTGCCGCATCTTTCAAGGCGTGCAATCCGCGTGTCACCATCGGTTTCAACACCGGGGCCACCGAACGAAAGGCCGATTTTAACATATCTCCTAAGCCGTGTCCTCGCTGTCGAGCAACCCCTCGGTACACTGGATACATGACTTAAGAGTCGTGAGAGAACCGTTTTCGAAAATGGAGTTTCACCGTGACTTTTCCTTTGGTGAATGGAATATTTTGTCCCAGATCTCATTTTATAGCAATGTTGACCGTGTCCAAATACGACTTACTGACCGGCAAATAGTGAGGATGAACAAATTCGCGGTGGACGTGGTAAGTGTTTCCACCTTCCTCGTCAGTGTTCGTGGCAGAATCCACTTTGAAAGGAATGACACGCAGTAACGGTACGGAGGTGTGTCCCACCACGTTGTACTCCACCACATCGGAATACACGAACATCAAATTCAGTCCTTGGTTCAGTTCTACCGGGGCACGAAATAACTTGCTAAAAGACTCGTTGTCGTAAACGATGGGTAATTCGTTTTTCTTCATCATGGTCTTTCTCATGTCCATGTCTCCGCCCAACATCTCATACAATTCAGGACAAAATAAAATGGACAGGATTTTACTCCGTTCAAATTTCATCAAGAAGCGACGAGCTGTTTTGTGGTACTCCATGGTGACGTTTTTGTTGACATGCTCCAAAGCTTTCAGAAACACGACATTAAACCTGGAGGTTATGGTGCTGACCAAATGTTGACCACTAAAATAATAGCCTGGGGGAATGAACAAGTGATAGGTGGTGTACTTTTGTATACGGGTTTCCTTCTCATATTTGACATTGCTATCCATCCACTGTTGCATTTGCTCGTCATGAACTTCCACATCAAAAAAATTTTAATTGGGAAGGACATTGAGGACTTGGGTCGGGTGAATCATTTCTACTAAAGCCACTTCCCAATGGGCTTCGTGATCTAACTGGATGGCCTGAGGTAATTTGGCCGTGTAACAGCACAACGTGTTCTTGGGAAACACCTCCATGGAACTGTCACTGGGTAAAGTTAAGTAAAATTGGTTTTGGTGACTCATAATTCCAGAGTTCTGTGGCTGTCCGAGGGGTTACTGGACGTCATAGGCGTGTCTAGGTCTAAAATGGGGTTCTGGTTGTGATTGAAGTGGTGACTGACACTGGCACTGGACACAAGGTTCCCGGGGTTCCCGTTTGAGGTGAATTTCAGGGAGGGATTAGGAAGCAGGTAACCGATGCAACTGCTCAATAAAATGGTCCACAATTGTTTCTCTCCTTGTTGCAAACTCAAATTGGCAATGGCTGCCCCGATGACACAATACACCACGAAGATTTGGCAGAAAAAGACGATTTGCGTTTTAGGCACACGTTCTCCACACCACACCCACAAGGGTTGTTTTTGTAAATCTTGCACAGAAGAACTAGGTGAAGGAGGAGTGGTCGACGTAGCTGCGTCTGCTGTGTGAAAGTTCATGATGGTCACTTCTTTTTATAGTCGATGACTTGCGAAGCGTCGATCCAAGAATCAAAACTGGGTGGATATCCTTTCCAACGTACTTTGACTTCTTTGACACGTCGTTTGCCCACTTTACGGGTTCTGCGTTCGAGAATGCTTTCGATGTCTTCTTTTTTGGTCACACGTTGTAACTCGGGCAAATAAAACGTTCCTTTGAGCACTTCTCCGTTCATGTCTTCCAATTTATAGACGGCAGGATGACGGCCATGCACTCGTCCAGTGACGCGAAACAATTCGGTCGTCCAGTTAGGTAAGTAACCTTTGTCGAAAGTGCGTTTGGTTTTGCCAATGCGCACCCAATCTCCTACGGCCAACTCTCCACTTTTCTTGGGGACAGCCCTCGTCGGGGACGTACCAAACAGGCGCTCAAACACCAGCACTTCGTTGTCGGGAGTCACGTCTTGCGGGGCACGTCCGATGCTTCGATGGTAAGATTGGTTGTACGCTTGCACCAGGTGCGGTAAGATGTCGATGTACTTCAGAGTGTGGTGATGCGTAAAATATTTCCACATGCGTTCTTTCAAAGTGCGTTGAAAACGTTCCACGATGCTGGCTTTGGTTTCGGGATTCTCGGTGGTAAAAAAATGAATGGCACGTTTCTTTAATTCTTTTTGGAAAGCTTGGTTCAGAAATTCGGTGCCTTTGTCCGTTTGCCATCGAAGAGGGTGACGACCGCTTTGTTTCAACACCCGTTGCAGGGCTCGCACTAACTCGCTGCTCGATTTGGAAGTCAAGGGCACGACCCAGGCAAATTTGGAAAAGACGTCGATGACACAAAACAAATATTTGTAGCCACGATTGTAGCTGGCCAAATGAGAGACATCGGCTAAATCGGCTTGCCATTGATGATCGATGCCTTCCACTCGGGTGCGACTTCTGGCAAACTTGCGTCGAATGGGTTTGTGTAAAGTGTAGGTAGCTTGTTCTTGTAACCATCGTTGCACTTGAGGTAAACGGAGACTTTTCAGTCGAGTTTTGGCAGCACGATACAATTTTTGAACTCCTGCGTAACCTGCAGGATGCGAGGGATCGTAGTAAATGCTGGCTAAGACTTTTTCCATTTTTTTTTGTGTTGGTTGGTGTGTTAATAAGACACCCACTCTTGGAGGATGCTACTCTTTTTCTCTTGGGGTATTTTCTTGGATTGCAATGCTTTGCGTGTGCGGCCAGCAATAGGTGTCGAAGAGGAGAAGGATGTCTGAGCGGGGGATATCGGTTCTTGTTTCACTTCTGTCTTCACTTCTGTCTTCACTTTCTTTTTCTCTTGTGAGGAAGAAGGGGTGGCCATCATCTTTTTAATCCATCCAATTCTGGAGGTAGGTGGTGTTGTTAACTTGCGTACTTTTTCTGGTGGAGTTTGAAACCCTTCCTCTTCTTCTCCTTTTTCTGTCTTGGTCACGGGTACTGGTGGTACTGGTACTGGTACTGGTGATGGTGCTGGACTTTTCATCAAGGTCTTAAAATCTTTCAGAGTGGGTAGAGCTGTTTCGTCTAAAGCTTTCTGGTGAAAGAGTTGCAGTCGTTGCAAGAGTTGACCGTACTTTTGCGATTTTTCTGTTTCGGACAAATCTTGGCGATCCATCAAGGACTGCAATTCGTGTTGTAACTGGGACATCTCGCTCAAATGGGGATTGGGAGGTAAATGCGGGGTGTGTTGTTCTTGCCACCGATGGTATTCCATCCATCGTTTGTAAGGCACTAAAGCTAATTTTCGTCCTTCCATGGGGTTGTCAGGGGTCGATTCTGAGATCTTGGAACTTCCGAGGCCTTTTTATCTTGCTCCCACCAGTCCTCCCAACATGGTTCCCAAGACTCCTTTCAGTATGGGGCCTAACAAGAGAGGTAAAATACCTCCACGTTGCACTAACATCTTCTTTTTTTGACGAATGGGAATTTTCTTTTGAACCATTTGGCGAAGAACGTGACGATGTTTGCCTAAGCATTGTTTCTGGTGTTTGGACAAAGGGATCGTGCCTTTCAAAACGTTCAAACAACATTCGCACACGGTATCGATGACCTCTTTGGAGGCTGTTTGAATGAGTTTTTTTCGTAGAGGTGGAGAAGCTTTGGACAGGACAGATAACATGTCCCCATGTTTGGCTAAACGTGGTGGCAGTCCTTTCCTTTTCTTTCCTTGGGGTTTTCTGGAGGGTGACATCTTTGAGTCTTCAGGAGCACCAAAAAACACTGATACCCGACTTGGTCACAGGCCTTTTTTATACTGGAACGCGTCGCCACTGATTGTCTTGACGTCGTATTAGTTTGAGGACAGGCATGACACGTCGTGCAGGGGTACGTAACGGACTAAATCGAGCCAGTTCTTGCTTGGACAAATCCAGTAAACTTTGTAACATGCCCGATCTTTCTTGAACTTTAATTTTGGGAGAAGGTACTTTGTGAGCAGCAGCCACTGCCACTAAATTGGAAGGTCCTGCCACTGGGGAAGTTCTTTTGGGGGTCATCAACGGAGAAGTTCTTGGTGTGATCAACGTCTCCAAGTACTCTTCAGTTCTGGGTGTCATTAACGGAGAAGTGGACGAACGTGAAGCTGCCGGAGACGCAGTCACGGCCGTGGCAGGTCGTGGTTTGCGAGTGTAAGGTTGCGTCCTGGCCGAAGTGCCTCTCTTGCGACTAGTTTTCTGTGGACTTTTCTTTTTCTGGGGGCTTCTTTTCTTTTTCCGGGGTGGTGGTGGTGTCTGGTCAGAGGAGGGTCCTGCCACTGGAGAAGTTCTCCTTGGGGACCTGGTCTTTTTCTTCTTGGGGCTTCGTTGGACTTTTGTCTTGGGTATAACTTTGGGGGTATTAGGATCCCATCTTAAGAGTGAGCGAATGATGACCCCTCCTAGAGTACCGCTCCCTCCAGGTTTCAAAATGATTTGTTTTTTGGTTTGAGTGTCGATGCGGGGATCGGCCAGTTGGACCAAAGCGACTTTGTTTCGATCAAAAAAGCGTTTGGTTTGATGAGGAATCTGAATGATTCCTTGGAGTAATTGACGTGCCGTCACCGTGAACCATCGTAAGACTTCTTTCAGACTAGCTTCTAAGACACGAGCTCGTGTTTGTGGATTTTTTTCTCGACTGATGCCATACAAGGCACGAATCAATTTGACGGGAAGATGCGACTGAAGGGACGTCATGTTCGCACTGTGTGAGACAGACGAAAAAGGGTCTGAGGTTTTTATAGATTTTTTTATGGGGAGTGAAATGAAGTCGAGGACGGAGACATGTACAGGACAGGCCCTCCGTCTTGGCACCAGTGGTGAAACAAGTGGGTACGAAATCGCAAATCCTCAGGAGTCGTAGGTTTCAAATCGACGAGTAAATAGGCGTGTGGCGTTTGAGTGGCATCGTCGTACGCCTGAGTCAGCCAAGGCGTTCCTAACTGTTTGGCTAAGACTTGCACTTGCGATTTATCTCGAGGGCTTTTAAACAAGACCACGTAATGCGCATTGAGACTGATGGTGCGATGGGCTTTACTTTGTTGAAACAAATTTTGGGTGATGTAAACGACACTGGCATTACGGTGATGCCCTTTGCGCGTGAACCACAGTTTAATTTCTTCTTCGTCTTCTCCTAACATGTCGTCGAAAATGACCAAATGGGTTTGACGGGAGTCAGAGACGATGCCGTCGTCTTCTTTAGGAATGCCTTCCACAAACACGATGGAATCGCCTTGACTTTCTCGCAAGAGGCTGTACGCCGATTGGCACTCTTTGTAACACCACACGATCCGTTGAGGGGGTCGATCGATCAAATGATGTTTATGTTCGATCAAACGTTTGACGAATTCAGTTTTGCCAGAACCGCTAGGTCCAGCAATGAGCATGTTAAAGGGATGGCGAAGATACAAAGCCTCCCAACTGGCACGATCTAAGTGTTCGTCGATGACTTTGACAGTAGAGGAAGAGGGAGCAGAGACAGTAGAGGTAGCCATGGTGTGAGGAATGTCACTTGTGACACGAAAAAACAAACAGGACAAGAGTACAAGAATAAAAGGCACATGAACGTGGAATAAAAAACAAGTGTCTGTACAACAACCACATGTTTTGGGTAAAGTTATAACCAGTTCTATAGTAGGGGGTAAGGTCACACAAGTGTCCTCCCGAAAGGGTCTTTCAGGCCTATCCACGACAGTCCTGTCCTGGGTGACGGGTTCTTCTGGCACCGTCACTAAAACAGGTTGAAAAGTAACTTTTTTCCTTGAATAACTCTCGTGCATACTGGGCCACCTCTTGTGTCCAAGCCTCAAAACCCTGGTCTCGGTGATGTCCAACATTTGACTCCTAACCAATCTGGTTTCTTCTTCGTCAACGACATGGTAAGTTACTTCAATGAACAATGAACTATTGGTCTTGGACGTTGTCCCTTTTTAAATGCTGACCAATATCGATGTGACCGTACGGCAACGTAAAGTGATTGGGAAGTCTCACTCGCTTCTGGTACACGATTTGATAGATTTTTTCCAGGGGTCGACTGACGATGTGGTGAGTGGGTAAACGTACAATCTTGTTCGGTTGATAAGTGGTCACTTTAAAGTTTCCATCCTCTCCCGATTGCAAGGCTTCTTTCAATACCCCAAAGTTGACCACTCGACTGGTACGATGATTCAGAGTCAGTCCTTTCACTTTGCACGTCGTGTGCACTTCTCCTTGTTTGTCCCGGTATTCCTAGCCGTGATTTTTGGGACCACCACTGACGAAACTTAGAATCTTGTCGTCGGGATGCTCGTCTGTCCAGGCTGCTAAACGGTCTCCTTCGATGTCAGGGTGCTGTTGAATCGGGTGATGGATGTAAATGCAACTGTCCGTGTCAAAGTACAGGACGCGTTCTTCTAACAGTTCTAAAGCTTCGTACAATTTTAAGCGAGCATGAGCTGTCACGTAAGCCGCAATGATGACATTTCCAAAAGGGTCGTCTTGTACAAAGTCCAGATCTTCTTCGTAATTGACCAAGATCAAATCCTCTCGAACGACGTCCACGTGTTTCATGTATTTGGTTTTGTCGTGAATCATCTGGAAGTAGCGGGACGGTTCTGTCAAATATTCCGTCTTGGGTAAACACGGTCGTTGTGCCATTTTACCCCACAAGCAATTTAACATCACTTTGGCAAACGATCGCCTGCCTTCGTTTTTTTCGATGTGGTCTAAAGAGATGCCTTCTTGTGCGTAGTATTTCTCTTTGAATTGTATTTGGTCTTCGGGAGTGTGACACCAGGAAGGATAACCGCTGGCTTCTTGTTTCAGTTTCAAAAAGGCATCCACGTAGTCGGCGAAAATGCCTTTTTGAGTAGGGTCACCCTTGTGGTACTGTTGTGTCTTGGGAAAGTGACAAATTTCGTACACTTCTAACAGTTGGTATCCCATGTCCAGAGCTTTGAACAATTCTACGCTGACCCAGGTTCCCGTCAAGGCACGTTCTTCCTGGCTGTGATGGCAAGGTTGGTCCTGGTTGCACGTTTCGGCACAAGTACGGCACAAGGGAAACCTCAGTTTGCCTTGACAATGGTGAGGTAAGACGGGATGGTATAGGTTCGTGGGAGGCAAAACTTTACACTTGATCAAGCCTTCGTATTGTCGAATGTTTTTCAGGTCGATGTGTTCCGTGAACAATTGCGGGTGCCCTACAGGAAAGCGACAATATTTGCACACGTAGGGATACAGCGAACACACGTCCAAGTATTTGATTTCTTCTCCTTTCTCTTCGTCGGCTTGGTACAGCAAACAGGTGGCATTGGTCCTTCCTCCGTACAAACTATCCCTCGGGTTCAGCGGGTCCATGAACTGGTAACTTTCCACGAGGCGTTTAAACTCGGGATCGGTTTTCAAACGGTGATCGTACTCGTGTTCCCACATTTCCACCACTTGGTATCCTTGCTGTTCTAACTTTAGGCGTCGCTGACAAGTGTCCTGGTACAAGTCTTCCATGGTTCGTTGCAAAAAACTGATTTTTAGTGTCACGGTCAGGGTAACAGATTGGACATCCGTGAAATAAGCAACCGTTAAACTCGTACACGATCTTGGGGTTTTCTAAGTCCTAGCCATCTACCGAATACGTTCCGATGGTCTTTTCGCCTCCTCCGTTGCGGGCATGCTGAATCCATTTGTCTTCCTTGTCGCACAAGTAATGTAACCAACGTAGGGCTTTGACCGAGTATTGACGCTTGACATAGTGGGTCGTTTGAGGACTGATGACAGCCACGGTGTTTTCAGGCATGAATCGTTGGCGGTACACAAAGGAACACGCTTTGGTAATGGTGCAAGCTTCTTTCAAAGGATCGACCCCTCCGTGTTTCATAAACAGTTCTCGAAATTTTACACAGCAACGTCGTAAAATGTCCACGTCGGAACGACAATACTTTAACATTTCTTCCTGAAAGTCGAAGGGGTCAGAGGCATGAGCCTGGTACCAAGCGTAGAAAGCTTCTCGTTGTTCGGTACGCATGTTGTCGGGGTCGTAATAGTGAGCCTCAGGTAAATGGGGTAGAACGGCATGTTGATTGGCTTCCGTATTGAAAAAGTGTGGAAAGTACCCTTTAGCCATTTCTGTCATTCAAAACGTTTTTGGCATTCGACTCAAAGGCATGGCCAAGTAACTCATCGAATCTTTAAACTGTACTTGTCCCACTTGCATGAAAATGATTTTGGCTCCGTTCAAAGTGACTTTAGGACGTTCGGTGCCTTGTTCCGTATAGTATCTGAGAAGAAACTGTCCATCGTATCCGGAGAAATTGTGAGCCATCACCGTGGCATGACGATGACAATCTCCGTAACGTTCGATGTCCTCTTTGCTCCATGTCTTGTCGATGGGGTCTAAGACCCATTGGGCAAAATCGGCTAACGTGTTTGGTCCTCGAAAGATTTTTTCACGTCCTCCAGGAATCTTGCTGCAGTGAGGGCAATGACTGAAGATAGGTTCTTGAATGCACTTCTCGCACGCTCGATGAGCCACGCAGAAATTAGGAATGTGAATGCCGGTGTCTTGCATGCATTCGAAATCGAAAAAGATGAAATTGCCTTTCTTCTTGTGACCGTCCTCTTCCTCTGGTGGGGGTTGGTATTTTTGCACGTAACATTCGTGTTCCAAGTCCACGATGTGGTGACAAATGTGACATTTTTTCTTTCCTCGACATACGTGTGCCTTGGTACTATTGGTACGTATGCCTTGTCCACACGTAGGGCACAATCTCAGGAGTTGACAAGCACATTTCTTCTGTGAACCTTGTGTTTTCAAATGTTGCTGGTAACAGGTAGGGTTGACAAACGTGCGCAGACAAGTTGAACAAGGCACGGGTTCTTCGCTCAGACAGGGTGGAGAGGCCAAACATCCTGGGCATTTCCATCCACAAGACTTGTGTTGCTCTCGATTGTTATAACCATAATCACATTTCTCACAATAATAACTGTATCCCAGGAATCCGGTAATGGTACTGGTAATGGTATCGAAATGTTCATTGTGATAATAGACATGAATGTATTTTCCGTCCTTAAAATCTTGACCTCGAAACAACAGAGTTCCACGCATTTCTTGAGGGTGCACTTTCAAGGTGTAGCGTGGAGCTAGGGCATCTTGCAATTTCTGCATCTCAGGAATGCCACAGGGTGTGTCTTTGGACAGTCCGGCTTGTTGTAACAGGAGTTCTGCTTCATTTCGTTGTTTGTCTCGATCGGATTGTTGAATAGTTTTCCAGGTTCTTTTCCATTCTACCGTGTCGTTCTTGTTGGCATAGGTTCGTCCCACCACGATGGCACGGGCTAAACACATCTTGAGGGTTGTGAATTCGGAGGAGACTTGTTTTGGTGTTGCGAAGGTTGTCCACCAATAACATCTTTTTGCGTCCTGTCCCTTGAGGAAGAGAGACGTGGGCCATTTTCAGTGTGGCTTTACCATCGGTGATGTCAAACTGGTCATTAGATTGTTGTACGTGTTGAATCTTGTCCATGATTTTGGAAGGGGTTAGTTCTGCGGGTCTGCTAAACTCGATCCAAACAGGGGATTTCAAACCGTCGTGATCTATGGATAGTGTCAAGCGATCGTCTTCTTTGGGTTGACATTGTCGCTTGAGTGCGGTGAGCAAATCCCACATCTCGGTGATAAACCCTTCTGCTTTCTCCAAGGGTACGTCGGCCTTGAAATCTTTAAACTTCACCGTGTAGGTGTAAGCCGTGGTTCTAAATTTTCTAGAGGAGCGCTTTTCCGTCTCTCGAATGGAATAGTACTTTTCAGGGTTGACTAAGGGTGGTGAACTTGGTTTAGAGGGTTCGGATTCTGGTTCACTCATGTCCTCTTCAAAATCACTGGCATGAATTTGTGCCAAGATTTCAGCCCTGGTACGAAGCGATAGATCACGTTTCTGCCTCTTACTTTCTTCTTCTTCTTTCTTCTCGAATGAATAGGATCGTTTCATCTTGAGTGTAAAACGTCAAATGACTCAAGTTCAAACACCATAGACTAATTTATAGTCATGGCAAACCAGCGTATATTAAAAGGGTGTGTCTTGTCCTTTCACTATTCATTTCACTCTCAAACCGAGGAGAACGATGGAAGAGACTAGCCAAATCGAACGTTTCGTCAGAGCTTTGCGAGGGGTCATTAGAAAATTCTCTTCAGACCAGCCGACAGACTACTCTCCTTCCTTTCGAGATAAGAGTCAGGATACTTGCTATATCTGTCAGAAGAAAGGGCATTGGTCTTCAGAGTGTCCAGACCGTCAAAAAAGAAAAAAAACAGGGGCTAAAAAAGACAAAAGTCAAGATACCTGTTATTATTGTAAAGAAAAAGGACATTGGTCTCCAGATTGCCCAAAAAAGAAACAAGAGGAGTCAGAAGAAAAGAAGGATTCTTCAGAAGAAGAGAGGGATTCTTCGGAAGAAGAGAGGGATTCTTCGAAAGAAGACAGGGATTCTTCAGAGGAAGAAAGAAGACAATTCTATTTAAAAGAAGCAAAGAAACAGGAGAAGAAAAGAAGAAGGGAAGAAAATGAGGAAAAAACGGTGAAGAAATTCAAAAAACAGAGAGACTAAACAAGGAGAAAGAAGAAGTCAATGAACTTTTAATTAAATTGTTGTGCTGTGAATTGGATTGTAAAAAAATGGATAAAAGAATACATGAATGATATAAGGTAAGTGTCTTTGAGTTTTGATTTTAAAATAAGAAGCTACACTCACGCACTCATACACAGACACGTACTATAAGGGTAAAATGGGTGGGGTTTATTTTTGAGTTATTGGCAAAATGAAATTGTATTTCTTTTCGAGAAATGTGGGTGGCCCTGAAAAGGGCCTTTTTATTTTTGTGTAGGGGTGAGTTTAACCAATCAACTTTAACTGCCTTAAGCCTTTGCCACGGCCAAGGCCTACTTCTGATGATTGGGTTGAAATCACTAAGGGTGGTACGATAGGCTTAGTCACAGGGTTGGCGTGTTTAGCTCGGGAAGGTCGTATTCTCTTCGGTCGTGATAAAGAAGTCTGATACATTTGTTTCAGACTTCTTAACTCCGCTAAAATGTCCAACAGTACCGTGACCGTTTGATTTTCACCCTCTTGTTTCTTTGCTGCTACTTCTTCTTGCTGTTGTTGCTGTTGTTTTTTTCTTACCTCTTCTTGTTGCTGTTGCTGTTGCTGTAGGAGAAAAGCTTGTTCCGCTTCCTTTTGTCGTTGCATAAATTTCTCCAATTCTTCTTTCTGTCTCTGTCTAAAATTCTCCACTTGCGGTAATGAAGAAGGTAACGAAGGTTCCGGAACAAATTCTTGCGAGGTAAGAAAATTCACAAAATCCCAATGTACCTCTTCTGAAAGTAAGTCCGGGTTCCCTTGGGCAGTCTCCCCTGCTGGTGCACCCCAGTGGATCGTTTTCTGAGTTTCCGTCATGTTGAATCACTGTCGCATAGATTGACTGCACACAAGCGCTAGCGAATCTATATAGACCAACTGACGTCACAGACTACTCTCTTCGGATTGGATGCGGGCTGACTGAATTTTGTAACGCGTGTTTGGATTGGTGAATGAACTCAATCCGTTTCAATCCTGCCTCTACCTATAAATAAGCGCAGTTCAGTGCATTGATTCACTTGTTCTCGTCGCTTCAAGATGTGGACCGATGTGCAATCTTCTACGCTTGTGTCTTCCATGATGTTCCGGACGGACATACCCATGTATGTCCGATCCAAGTGGACCGTTGTCCACAGGACAAACACCAGCCTGTGGATACGTAGGATCTACGTAGAAAGACAAGGATGCCTGAAAAGAGTGCTGATTTACGGACCAACAGTGAGACGTAGCCTAAGGACAAGAAGAAGACCAATGCGGTACCATTTATGTTAATGAATACTTTAACATAAACCCAAAGGCCCTTTTCAGGGCCAGCCATATTTCTCGAAAAGAGATAGCCTTTCCATTGCCTACCCCTTTTTTTAAATTTAAATTTAAATTTAAATTTTAAAAAAAAATCCCATATTCAATTCCCCTTGTCCCTAGACAAACCCAAACTCTATTCCCATGTTAATTTCCCCTTGTCGCTAGACAGACCCACACTATAGTTCCATGTTAAATTCCCCTTGTCGCTAGAGTGACCCACGATTTTTCTCCATGTTAATTTCCCTTGACGCTAATCTGACCCACGATTTTTCTCCATGTTAATTTTCCCTTGACGCTAGAGTTGCCCAAGGGGTCTTGTAATGCTAATTCCCCTTGACGCTAGGGTGCCCCCATTTACTACTCCCTAATTTTACGCGAAATGATGGCGCTTCTCTGTATACAGATCAAATTATATAATGAAAGACTGTTTATCTTGCATTGTCCATTTAATAGTGAACTATTTTCAAAAATAGCTCATTCACATTTGTAAAAAGTGGAAATAATTCACTTAATTGTGTTGAGATATAATACAATTACTAACACTGGTATATATATTAATCTTTATCCTGAATATTATGCTATATACTAATAATGCTAAATAAAATATATTCAGTAACATTACACCAGGTTCCTCTCAGATTTTTTAAAATTTAATTCAATTAAAAATCATATGGCAATAGCAAACAACCATATTCTTCTAATCATGTGGACCAGCCATTAATTATAATTTAAAAAAACATAATAATGTAAAGAAACTGGTGGTATTGTCTCTTCAGATAGATAAAATATAATTTACTAACTTCATTAAATCACTAGGTGTTTATTTTTCCTCCTAAGTCATAACATATAAAATTCAATGCACACAAACTGACAAAATTACGAAAAAGACATGCAGTCAATTTTTTTTTTGTAGATACATATTGGTCTGAGTATTTTGTTACATTTTTAATTATTATTTATATATACAGATCTGAGGATGTTAAGGCTGTTGTCAGAATTTCTGCAGAATTTATATTAAGGCTGTATATTGTACTATAGACTGATTGTACTAAATAACGAAACCTGGGTCATGTCAATTTTTTTTTTACTGAATTAAATGCCATTCTGGAACACAAAATATAAGCTGATTTTAAATAACTTGGGTATCTATATTATGTGTTAATATAATATCAATTCTGAATTCAAGCATGGATTTAATATGTATTTTAAATGGAATTTTTACGTTCATTTACATTGCAACATTTCAAAGGTTAGAATAAAAAATAAAACAACCTGGTTTACTGGAAGAATTTACTTTCAATATAAAATGTTAGAGATAAACACTAAAATACTCTTTAATATTTTGTTGTTGTTCAATAACTCTTTGCACAATATTTATTTGATAAATATAGTGCGGAAGAAAACAATACGATTTGCATAGTAAGCCAATAAAAGCCATGGGTCAATTTATATGCACTACTATTTAAGTGTTGAAAGTAGGCCCTACTGGCCTGATTTATAGTTTCAAAATCTATTTCAAAGATATGCATTCAAATAATAACTTAGGTTTTGGGGATAATGAAATTAAAATAATATAGATATTGTTTTGAATTCAGCTAGAAATAAACAAAAAAACTAAATTTAAGAGCTAAAAATCAACCCTTTTCATTCTCTATGTAATTACTTAAAACTAAAATAAATATTCAGATAAATTTTGTTTCGTATACCATTGTCTTATTTATCAACACCCACATTTGTCTTTCTTTCTGTTTGTCCTAGCTGCCAAACAAGAGTTCGCGAGTTGGAAACTCGCGGCAGCTTCCCGATTTTTTTTCCCCGTCAAAGGACAATTAACCTAGTTTTCTTATAATATTTCACATAGTCCGAATCAGCCTGGCATTTGTGCAGAATTGAGCAAGGTCAGAATTAAGTAATATTTTCCTTTCAAAACAAACATTTGAATGTAAAAAAACAACAACAAAACCAGCTTCCCTCGGTTGCTCCATTCCCGAAATAGATAACCCGTTTCAGTCGTAAATGTGCTGGGGGTGATCGGTATCGACTTTTCTGTCGAGTTTGGGCTTTACGTTTTTATATGGCAGCAAATAGAGAGAGAAGGAATATATTTTCCTCACCCATTAAGGGTTCAACTGATATTTCAGATTCAAATGTTTCATTGTAGATTGCTGTACCTATATAAAAAAAAGAACTCATCAGTCCATTACCGATAGTGGCCTTACATTCATGATTATAAAAGCCACGAATGGTTCCTCGTGAGAATATCTAACACATTCATCTCTGGAGGTTGTGGTGAAAGACGCTATCTTCGCCTTCTTTTCTCTCACCAATGCGAAAATACATTTTCCTTGGGTCCAATAGTTGTCGCTGAAAATATTTCACATGTGGATACCATCCGGTAGCAGTCTTCAACTCTTTAATGAGCGTAAGTATCCCATGCCTTTGATTTATCACCAGCCTAATGGGGGTGGGGGATTCTCATAATACTATTGGGGTATCTTCCATCTGGAAAAGTACCAACTACGCAACAGTAGCTAGTAGGTATTACATCATTAAAATTGAATTATCACCCATAACATAATTACTCTACATTTTTTATGCAGCAAGATACTTCATACATTTAAAGTCTTTTCAGGACTTAATTTCACAATATGACAAGCAGGCATTATAGAACAACTTGGAATAATGCCCTTAAGTGTGAAATATGGCTATATGGAGTGAAAATAATAACAGACCTTTAGTGCATTCCAAATATTATACTTATGCAAGAACTCTGTTCAAGACCGTTTCTATCTTTAAAATTGTCTTTTAGGAATAAATTCCAAACATTGGCATGCTAACATCATGCATCAACCTGAGAGAAAGAAAGAAAGAAAAACAAACACTTTTTTCAGCAAGAGATAACTTACTCACAAATATGCCGCTAGAGATTGTATAAATTTATCATGAGTCTGTTCAAGACTGTTCTAGGTGCCAAAAGCACACGGCAACTTTCACCCGAGTATACGCCTAAGCTCTTTGAACCATTGATTGTGGGTTCATAGCTTAAAGTGAAGATACCACGACTGGTTCTCAGTGCCGTTCAGGACGGATACTTCGAAGTAAGTTTAGACTTCCAAGACGCCTACTTCCATATTCGAATTCATAAATCTTCACACAAAAATCCTGATGTTCGATTTCATGGACACGATATACTAATTCAGGACACTCCCTTTCGGTCTGAACATCAGTCCAGGGTCTTCACTAGAATTATGTAGCACTTCCTAGCCGCCTCCACATTCGTAACTTACAACTACCTGGACGACACAGTACAAAATCACTAAGTGAGTTATATTCTAAATCAAGGAATGATCTCCGTTATTTCACTTCTGCTCCATCTTGAATTCATTCTTAACAACGATAAAAGTAGGATATAATCCCATCTCAACAATTTGCCCACTTGGGTATGGATCTCGAAAACGTATGTAAACAGGATATGTCTGCGCCTCCTCCCTCCCAGGAACATGCCTTGAAAATAGGCTCGACTATCTTTTATTCTCTTAAATGATCTCTCAGCTTTGGGATTTCTTCGCCTCTAATACTCCTTAATACGACAGTGAATTTCACCACCCTTAGTCGCATGTTGATGAAACCATTGCAAATAATTCTCATGTCCCAGTGGCGTCTGAAAATTGGCCCACTGGATCAAGTGATCCCTCTTTCGAGATATATGATAATCTCAGCATGTGGAGAACCTCATCTGGCTTAAAGAGTGCATTCTCTTAATTACTCAGCACTCGAAAATCACGATTTGCACAGATTGACAGCTCGGCGGGATGGCGTGTCCACCTGCTGCCTTATTTCAAAATGTCATCGAGATGTTGCTCATTCAGCACCATGCATTACACATCAGTCTCCTGGTGATGAAGGCCTTAGTGAATATATTTTAATCGTGTCAGGCGAAGCTCTTGGAAAGGTTTTCTCATTATGTCTGACAACTCAGCTGTGGTTAATTATATCAGAGGCAAGGAGGGCCAAATCCTTAGATCTATACCTCTTGGCTTGGTATTTTATCAGGTGATGGCTTCAAGGACAAACTACAAGTCTGGCACATTCCATGTAGACTCCATTTATTAGCGGACACACTGTCTCCGTGGAAACAGATAAATATGATCGAATGGTCTATTCACCCTTTAGATTCAGACGAATCTACACCACGCGTAAATCTATTTGCGACAAGTTTGAATTCAAAGTTACCCACATTTGTCTCTCCTATCCCAGATCCAAAACCCCGAACAATCAGTGGATTCAGATAGCCTGGAGTCATATGACCTGCCTTTAACACATCTAAACCACAAGGTCTTGTAGAAAACGAGAAACTCGGAGTGCCATTTAATCCTGAGTGCTCCACTCAAGGGAAAAGAATATTATGGACAAATGATCCATAGAACTTAGCAGAGCAAAAAAAAAAAAAATATAGAGATCCTCAGTTTTTCTTTATTATTTCAACACACTTTAACACTAATAATTACTCTCTACTCGATTTTTCTTTCATGCCAATAGATTCTTAAAAGAAACTTATTGGATTCATAAGTTAGATAATTTGTATCCTAATGGCCTTAATGCCAATGTACTATATAAAATTGGATAAAAAATTAAATTTATATATTATATATCCTTTAGAACAATATAATTATATGTATAACTGTTTGTCTCTATTTTATTATATTATTTTACTGATTCAAATTGTGAGCAGTTACAGCGCGGCGGTCTAGTTCCACTAATGCATTTTTTGCTTGAAACAGTCTTTTGTTGTGACACTTCTTTCCTCGGTGGACCCTTCACTTCAATGGTATATACAGGATCTCATATGAATATTGCAATGGTACCTGAATTTCTTGCACATATATGTAAGTTATTTCGGGGAACTTCCGTGCAGATGTATAAATTAAATGTCATTTGTTGTACTAAATTAAAATTAGAAGAAATTAATCTTTATAGTAGAACAATCATGCTCCTCTTTGGTGACACATGTAGAGAGGTATCATGCTCATCATTTTCTCCTCTTACCTGTTCTCCTAACGCAGTGTGATGAGGTAATGTACTTGACGGAGAAAGCGAATTTGTTTTGTAAAGTATGTTCGTCGAGAATACTTACCTGATTACATTACATGAATCCCTCCATTTGTTTATATTATTCACCCCATATATTTAGCCACTATTTCTCGAAATCGGGTAGAATAATTTTCTGTAACGTTTAGCTAACGTTACCAGCATATTCCAAACAGGGGTTTATATCAGACTTCTCTAAACAGAGTTCAAACATCGCAAACTCTTGATATAAAGATCTTCGGAGTAAAGGTATCATATTGCCGGTATCAATAAAGACCCTCCGATTTCTCTGATTCCTTTCGATGAATTTCGTCAATACATCTTTTAGATGCCAAACTTATCTCAAAGTACACCAAAAAAACCCCAAAGAATGGTCCATGCCAAAATCATTTAGGAGCGAATTGTAGGGTTCATGTTTGGACTAAAGAGATAGTATCCCAATCTTTCTTCTTATTCTTATAGCTACCAAATATTTAGCCCTTTATTTCTCAAACCGGCCAAACAAATTGTTTTCTAAACTTTTACTAATGTAGATTACCCATAACTAGAACCAGCCCAAGAGGTGTCGAGATAAAAAAAAATTTCCTCAGTATGGTTCCAGCGGGTACAAGTTGTTGATAGTATCAATCAGTTATGTACCTCCATTATATAGCCGTTACCAATAAGGACCCTCCCATTTATCTGATTCCCCTCGACGAATTTCCTCAATAATTCTTAAGAACGACAACTAGAACCAAAGATATTGATATTTATGGTGATGTTCGTAATAATAATAAGGTTGGAATTTAACTTTTCTTTACTACTTACATTTTTTTGCCAGTGGACAAAATGTCAACTTGCAAAATTCTATTTATAACAGCATTTTTTGACAGCTATTTTATGAATACTGAAAGACAGGTGTTGTGGAGTAAGATTGAACTTGACACTTTTTAGTTTCAATTATAATTTAATTGATATTATGAATTTAAAAAGAAACTAAATGCACATATGAATTTTCTGGTTTATAACTGATTTCTAATTTGTAACGGACACCAAAATGAGGTCATCGATTACAGCTCCCAAAATAGTTAGCGTAATACGTTTTAGTTTTCGAATGTTAATAAAAACCTAAAACATCGCCTCATTTCCATTTAGCCAAATCAAAAGGAGTAATTACAAACCAGCACAAAGAGATAGTTATAAATTTAATCCCCCCCCCCAACATCCTAGATTGGCTTACAAAATCATTGAAAAACACACATCTTCTAATCACATCTGCTGAATATTCTTAAAACCTAATTGATGCATTTTCAAAGTGTGTACAGTCAGATATTTTCTAAAACATTTGGCAGGCAGAACATTCATGGATGCCAATATGACCGAACTATCAAGATCACACATGTCCAGGTTCGTCTTTTTACACCCTGAAAAGTTCATAAACCATCAGCCTTACCATGATGAAGAATTTAATATGTTAGGAACAACAATATTCTATCCAAGGGATACTGATGGCAATATTTTTAAATTTTTGTACTCACGAGCGTTAAAATCTCAACTTGCACTTTCCACTATTAACTCGCATTTTGAATAATAAGCGTCGTCATTCTCGTCGTCCTGTTGAAGTAGTAATATTAGCAATAGTTGTAGGAAAATCAATGTTGCTGCTGATGATGATGTTTGCTACTACTGCATCCCAGTTACTCATTTCGGTAAGAACAAATAGTAACCAGTAGCGTTCTTAAACTGGGAATGAGTAACTGGTTACTTCTTCCTCACTGAATTGTTGGGAATAACAAATAACGAATAGTCTATAGTGATGGCTACATCTGAGGTATTCCATTGGTAACTACATCTGAGGTACAGTAATACCTCGAACATTCGCGAGGTTAGGTTCCAGAACCAGTTGCGGATCAGGAGGAATCGCGAATGTTTGGTACGAGTCACTAAAAATGCTAATACATGCTTATTTCTAGGATTTAAACCCTAAATATGACCCAAATCATGCTCCCAAAGCACTTTAATTTCATTTAAAAGTTAGCTTAATACATTACCCTTAAAAAGAGAAATAAATGGTTGACGTAAAAATAGAGTACAGTATCACCTAATGGGTAGTTGCCACACTAGCGCATTTACAGTACGGTACATGTATACATGTAAAAATATTACCCCTATACTAATTCATTGGCTGCCATTTTCTTTCGCACTCACAGTAAGGTAAAACCAAGTAACGAATGGGACTGTAAACTTAATGACTGATGTTTTCTTTGTCATTGTCAGAAGGTAAACTAGGTAAACTTCATATGTCACAGAAGTCATATAACGAAGGTACAATTCAATAAAATAAAGAAAACATGTACGTAGAGGATACCAATGAAAATTTCGCGAATCCGTGAATTCGCGAATCCAGAAACGCGAATGCACGAGGTATTACTGTATTCCCATTAGTAACTACATCAGAGGTGTTCCCATTGGTAACAACAAACATCAACCAGTTGCATTTTGTGAGCGGGTATACGTAATTGGTTATTTATTCCTTATTGAACCAGGAATAAGACATAAAACTACTTGCATTGTTTTGATCGAAAATAAGTAACCGATTAGTTATCCCGTAAAGAATAAGCAATCATATTGATTTCGCTATCTTATAGTCCAAAGTGTTATGGTAATTCATCCCAATTCATCTCTATACAGTTTCACATAGCCAAATTATTATAGTAATTCATCTCTATACAAATCTCAGATAGTCCAGTGATAGAGTAATTAATCTCTATACAGGTTTCACCTAGTCCAAAATAAAATAGTAATTCATATCTATGCAGCTTTCACATAGACAAAGTGTACAGTAATTCATCTCTATACAACCTTCGTCAAGCTAGTGTTATAGTAATTCATCTATATACAGCTTTCATACAGCTAAATTATTATAGTAATTAATCTCTATACAGCTAAAGTGTTATAACAATTCATCTCTATACAGTTTTCACATAGCTAAACTATTATAGTAATTCATCTCGTTACAGCTTTCACATAGCTAAATTAGTATAGTAATTCATCTCTATACAGCTTTCACATAGCCAGTGTTGTAGTACTTAATCTCTATACAGCTTTCACATAGCCAGATTGTCATAGTAATTCATCTCAATGCAACATTCACATAGTCCAATTTGTTACAGTAATTCATCTCTATACAGCTTTCACATAGCCAATGTTATAGCAATTCATCTTTGTCTAGCTTTTACATAGCTAATGTTATAGCAATTCATTTTGCATAGCTTTCACGCAGCCAATGGTATATCATTTCATCTTTGTATAACTTTCACATAGCCAGTGATATAGAAATTCATCTCTGTATAGCTTTCACATAGCCAATGTTATAGCAATTCATTTTGCATAGCTTTCACACAGCCAATGTTATAGCAATTCATCTCTGTATAGCTTTCACATAGCTAGTGTTATAGCAATTCATTTCTGTATAGCTTTCACATAGCGAATGTTATAGCAATTAATTTATGTATAGCTTTCACTTTGCCGGACCATTGATATAGATTATCTTGAAGATTTTTCTGATTCCATTGGACAAATTTCGTCTCAGCTTATTCAAGATACAAGTCGATCCCTAACTATAAAAAACCCCAGAAAGACTGTAGCAAAAAAATACGTACGAGACGGAAATCTTTGTCTCCTTATGAGCACAATAACTCATCGTTAGAAAGGTAAAAATGAGAATCCTTCCATATTGTACCTCAATCCTTGACACACGCGACAATTGTTATTCTTATACAGTTCACGCACAAATCTCTCATACTAAAATACTAACACACGTTCATATTCGAAATCAAGCAAAATACATGCAAATGTAATTAATGTTTGCAGTAATAAACAGGTAAATGAAATTAATAATATTCCTTGAAGTAAAACTGCCTTATCATATACAACGCAACATTACGTGTCGTTTAATTATGAATTTATTTGTGAAAGAATAAAATATGATAGTAACAAATATTCATAATTATATCATCAGCAGAAGAAATGCATACAATTTTTAGCGTCGCTGTAACATTTTTTAAATATTTCGTTGGAATATGAAACACGATCAGAGTACATATGTAAATTATTGCTACAACGGGGTCAGTGAAATTGGATTAGTGCATGAAATATTTATTTGAAATGGAATGGGATCGCAAGTTAAGTGAAATAAAATACATCTTTGTCGAAACTAAACCATATATCATTAAAATAAAAAACTATGTCATCTATATTATAGCGTAATGGAGAAGTCCAAAAGTCTACAATAGAGTCTATTTGTTGCACAAAGACTGCCCATACGATTAAAAACGTGCGAAAGGTACAGTTCACATTAAAATCTTTTAAAGCATATCATAGTTGAAATATAAGTTTGAATTAGGACTTGCGCATTTGACAATGTTTAAAATTTCCAGTTACAACTTGACCTTGTTGTTATTATCATTTTTATATGCAACTATCATTATACGCAAGGAACAGGCAATAACAGGAATTAACCAGTCTAATGATAGTAACAATGTTCATTATAAGGGCGATTTGCTACAATAGTTAAGTCGAGTGCTACAGTCCCATGCTCTTTGGGTCGACCGATCACATACTGTTATGATCTTACATGTATCAATTAGCACTTCTATTGTAATAATTCCCCCCGGCTGCTTATTTACAAACATGTGATGTACAGTACCGTAATTTTGATGAGCAGCTTTAAAAAGTATAGAAACAATTTTGGTGGAATATGTCCAAACTTACATAAAATGGAATCGAGTCATAATTGTTAGGATATTTAACATTTAGAGAAAGATAAATGTCATGACTGGTCAATGAACAGCAAAGGGATTTTTGTTGGTGTGGTGAACTCATTTGACCACCCTTGCAAGCTTTGTAACTTGCATCACACTACTAAAAACGTTCTGCTCTTTACAGCCTGTGTTTGAGATTGTAGTTTAAAGTCATACTTTCTTGACTCGCAAAGAAGTTTCAAAGGTTTATGGAATTGGAACACCTCAGGTTTATCTTCCAATCCATGACGAAAGGCTCAAGCGTACTCCAATTGGAAACTGAAGATCATCATTGGGAACACTCTGTTTGTGAAACTATTTCGTTGTGCTTTGTTTCTATTTTTGTTGTTATTACTGGGATTTTTTCTTTATTGTTTTAACCTTCCACAGTGATCCTCCTTTTGAATGTAACATAATATCAAAGGTTTCGGAGCTGCAAATTGTTTTCATAATAAAAGGTAACAACGGTTCATTATAAGTCCGCCTCTTATTTTTAGTTCTCTGTGTAGGCATTAGCAGGAAATTCCTGGTTCTAGACAGTATTGGACAATGGATTACAATAATCTGTTCATGATATATTGAGACAAAAGTTGTACGTTCTCTCATGCTATAAGGGCCAACCAATAATGGTGTTCAGTGGACAATGTTCAGAACCTAAGTTGTAAGGTAGAACTCATATTCTTTAATCGAGTCGTTGTGGCCTTGGCATTTATACTGTCTCATTTTTTGTTCTTGCTGTTTGTTTTTTGCTTTTGTTTTTCTTGTCTCAAATGCAAACCATGCACAAACTTTGGTCGGAGTACATTTTCCATAACTAAACTTATTGTGCCGAAATACTGTTCAAGTCCCTGTGACCTTGATCTCTGACTCTTTTGTTCCACAACTCGATACAAATTCTGCCCCGCAAGGTTTCTGCAAAGTTTGGATAAGGTATATGGTCGCCCAATAATTGTATCGACTGTAAAGAAATTTTCTTATTTGAGTCACAGTGACCTTTACCAGCCATCTTTTCACATATACATCCATTTTCTACATTTATTATACAAACAATATAGAGACTGTATGCCTTCTGCTGTGTGCAAGCGTTTGCAAGAACAGGAGAAAAATGTTTCAGCCAGAGGCTTTATCATCCTCCAAAGAATTCCCCCAAGCGTTTGGGCACAGCAAACCTTTTATAATCCGTATTCTTACATAAAGTACTACGTACATGAATTTTACAACATATACCTAAGAAATGGAGTTTTGAGCACAACAAACTGTTCTCAGAACAGCGTGTGTGGCGTAAAAAAAATTACACGTGTCAAATCAGGACAATCCCCCTGACCATGTTTGGATGTTATACAGAAATTAAGTTGCTGCCTTGGTCATCATATTTGGAATGCGTTCGATGCATTAATTGCACAAGACTATTCCTGCTCAAAATGGCCAAATGATCTTGACTTATGGGAAGCAACTTCAACAAATTTGTAAAACGATTCCCGTCACATTGTTTCTTTAGGCCACCTCTGTAAGCTGTCAAACCAAAATCTTACGATTTCACAAGAGCGACCCTCGTTAATACAGTCAATCATATTAGACGGAAAATGTTTCGTAAAACATCATATGATGTAATGGCAGCTGCTGTATACCACCCCATCCCCGCAAAAAAATAAAACAAAACCAACCAATTTCTCGAAAAGTTCACAGTGTAGGTTGTAGCTTAAGTGGAATATCATCGAAGTATTCACCAAGCAGCTGACGCAGGAAGACCCAAGTTGTAATTCATGTTATTTCCATAAAGTTACTGCGTTTACGATAGCGATCTTGAACTGGAGTACTTCAAAACAACTTTAAATTTAAGTTAAAAAATAAATAATGCCATGAGCACAAGCCATCGACTGGGATCACGTTTAGCGGCGCATGCACACTAAGGTATCCAAGAGAGATGGTAGATCTGGTATCTTGGGTAATGTAAGACATCACACAATCCGTAATTTACAATGATGTACCTCGTTTATGAGTCATAACTACGAGGTTAACATAACATCTACTTTTCATCATCATTTTAGCCACTTCTTTATGATCCATGTGGAGCACATTGATTCCATTGACTGAGTAGATATACTGCCGTACCTGAAATAAAAACCAAAAATGCATGCACGTATCAACTTCGAGGAAAAACAATCGGAATAAAGCAAAATATATAAGCGGAAGAGAAAATTTTGTTCACTTTCGTCTTCGGGATTCACAGTTTTGGGGAAAATAGGTTCAGCATTGATTTTTAGGTAGGGTAAAACCCACGAACCTTAAGAAGAAGGGAACTATAAAACGAATATATGCATATATTAATTTTCAGAACATTGTAAGAGGGGTGTGTGTGTGCCATATTTCAGTATTTCTTTATGTCACAACATATACCTACTAAGAGAGCAATTTGTCATTAGAATTTACTTTTTGTAAATGTCGGAAATTTTGAAAGACATTAATTTATTAGTAATTATCAAACTAAACCAATGAGATATCGCCTGAGTAATAAACTATTGATCTATGGCTCATTTCCACTCAGTTTCATTACTTGGCAACACCGTTGGGTTATTTTCATTACATTACTTTTGTTTGATGAGGATATATATATATATATATATATATATATATATATATATATATATATATATATATATATATATATATATATATATATATATATATATATATATATATATATATGGTTAGTATTGAGTACAAAAACACAGGAATCCTTAACTGGTACGAAGACAGTTGGGAAAACAATGTTGGATTACTGAAGACAGCATTTTCTGGCAGCAACAGCAATTGCTGAGCGCTGATTAATTTTCATTGGATGTTAAATGAAATTATTAGTTTTGATATATAAAAATATCTAGCACGTTTACTGCATATGCATGTTGAGCCTAGTCTATAAATTTTAAATGTTAGTTCCCAATAATCAATACCCATGTAAAATTTAACAGATGACACTGGACATCAACACGTGATTGTCAGATAGATTACACAGAAAATAATTCTTCATTTTGATCGGTCCAACACTTTTTATATCACATAGCCCCTCTTTGAGGAAAGTTATGCCACAAAACTGTACCATTTAAACATTAACTTCAATATAGAGAACCATCACACAATAGTAATATTTTTGTATCAGTGACCTTGTTGATGTAGAATTCGGAAACTTTACCTTGAGGCCGGCGACTGCGGCTGGTCCCAGAGGGTCAATAGTTTGAACATAAGTCGGAGAGTTGCCCCGAATCACGAAGCCGAAGCCCACCGGGTCACTGCTAATCTGTCACGGTTTAGTAAATAGAACAAATACATGAGATAATTGTGGGGGAAATGATCCGTTACAAAATAGGTTAAAATGGCCACAACAATTGTAATGCATAAGTATACAAGTTCGGTATTTCTGGAATTGTATTCGTCAGCTTAAGTTTGTATTCACAATTTGCTTAAAATGATGCCTGAAAAGTTGTTCTTTTCCTGAATTTGTAAAGATTTTTTCAGCATTCCTAATGCTATGTCTGTATTCAAACTATGTAAACTTCCTTTACATCCTCCATCCATCCAAACATATTTCTCGCACAAAAATACTGACGTGTGACGGTCATGAAATAGTTGTAATCTTAATATAATATCGATTTGCACAAACATTAAAACATATCATAGTAAGTATATTTTGCATGAACATATATGAATGGGGTTTTTCGTAATCATAAAGGTTTCCTACTCGTCACCACCACCCACCACCACCACCATCCCCTCGCCACACACACGCAAGGACCCTCAGCATCATTTTGTAGGATTTACTCTGCTATTTCGGATTTTTAATAGGACTAAATTTCTGAAGAAAAAGCAGTCCTCACATTTGGCTTGAGGGATAATATGTTATTTAAAGAAGACCCGAGGAATGCATATGTTGGCTTGAATCAGTTTTACTTAAGCATTCACTATGTACAAGATACTGAGTGTATCTGGCTCAATATGATTACAAGTCCGAAAGCGAAACTATGAAATCTGATTGGGTGCTAAGTTTAAAGCAAGAGCGGGTACACAAGTACTGAGATGATTTAAAAAATTTTAAAAAATGCTATCCAGTCAGATTTTCTTCAAATTTCGTCTCCATAAAGACAAATTAAGTCATTTAAATTACTATATGAGTATATGTGTATAAAAATATTTCGTTTTTCAGAATAGGGACAGAGGAAAATTTTGTATATTTTTGAACTATTTTTGCACGTTAATAATCTTCATTTAAACAGGTGCAAGATAAGTCTGGACTAAAATTTAGAAGTCTCCAGGTACACTGACAGATAATTTTGTTCGGAATCATATGAGACGAAAACAGTAAAAGTTTTGGGCTTTGGGGGTGTTCTGAATGACGTCGTGTGATGTAATGGAGGGCTGAAGAATTGTGTCTCTCGCATTCTTTGTTATATTCCAAAGTTGGTAGAAACGCTTATTGACAACGTCGTTAAAAAAATAATAGATCAATATTTTTATATATAATTTTAAGGTTAATAAGTTTTATGACCGTGAAAATAATCAATAACGAACGTTACGAACACTTTGTTGTCTTACTTCATTCTTTTTCAATGGAGCATTGGCAAATCTCAAATACTCAAAGCATTAGAAAAAACATTCGAGAAAGAAAACTTCGTGTTGCTTGTTATTACTGAAATTAAGGCCTGCAAATTAAAATGTATGCAGTTGAAAATATGCGATATTCATCGGGATTTGTCGTACAAGATGAACTGGCTGCTTTCTAATTGAAAATGCCTTCAAAATTGTAGAGACTGTTTTAAGAAAAGTGCCGCCGATGGACTGTAATAGGTGTTGGATATTAAATAATTCATCAGATTACTTTATGAATTATGAGACTGTGCGGTAGATTCAATGATTAACAAGCTATCGAGTCCTCCTTCTTTCATACAATCCTATCTCTATCAAACCAACCAAAAACAACTAGGAACATTTCACTATAAGATATGTTTGATCACCAAATCACGAGTACACAAACATTTTAATAAATAAAATCCAGGGCGCTTAAGCATTGTTAAGTGAACAGATGGGACGTGATAAAAAAATACTACATGAAGGAATCTAATTAATACTTCCTATTTTATTGACAATATTAATTCGACGGAAACAAAATGACTTAACATATTTAATCCTTTCTCAGAAGACACCATCGCTATCAAATGAAAAATGCCTTGGGCAAAGTTAGCAACATAGGAAGTGGACATTTACTATGTTAGCTTTACGAGGTAAAATTAGTTAAGAGATAATGCAACAAGCGACCAGTAAATAATAATTAGGTATTTATATTTTTTGTCTTCCTGATTTTAATGATAATTCTACGAATAAAGTTGTAGGTTCATGACCTTACGGCGTACCGCCAACGATGTTCCTGACCTCTAAGAAGCACTGGAAGTCACACCCAATGATAAAAGGAATCATTTAGTAAATTATCAAATGATAATGCTAAACGTCTATATAAGCGTAATCATCTAGAAAATAAGGACCCTTCTCAAACGATTGTTTTTCTACTTTCTCTCTCCACACACTACCTTTGCCCACCCCACCCCATTATGATGTCTTACCTTGATAGATTGTTTGACATAGGGTGTGTCGGGAGATTCCAGCTCTTCAACAGTAGCATAGCGAAGCAGGACTGTAACAAAAACACAAATATATATATATATATATATATATATATATATATATATATATATATATATATATATATATATATATATATATATATATATATATATATATATATATATATATATATATATATATATATATGTATATATATAATGTTGCAGGAATATAAATCCTTTTCCATTAGAATGAATGTTATGCAAACTTATAATTTATTTTTTAAAAATGTCTTTAATATAATTCAGCCAATCAGAAACTGTTGGTTGGTTTGAACTATACTCTTGACACATCAATGGCTGTATCATGCCGTGAAAATAGGAACTGAATGCCTGATAAGAATACAAGGAGACAGCCGACCCTGGTTGACCTGGGCGGGTAATCCCAATTACGTACCGACCTTGAAGGATTTGATCATATTTGTGAGTGTGTTCTAAGTAATTAGTGTGTATGTATTACACTTCCATCTAATGCTTTATTTTGTACTGATATTAATGCTTCGTATTTCACTTCGCACATGCAAGCTGATTTTCTATATGTATGTATGTATGTATGTATACACTGTCGTTTTCTCATGATCTCACCGTGAAGTAAAGTTTAATTAGAGAAGTGAAGTACAGACACAGGGACACTCAGCAGAATGTAAGTGTAAGTGTCTACACACAAAAGTGTTGACTATGAATCTATGTGAAACCGATGACCGTGTTAGGGAAAGTGTCCAAAAATTACAAGTGTTGAATATGAATCTATGTGAAACTGATGACCGTGTTAGGGAAAGTGTCCAAAAATTACAAGTGTTGAATATGAATCTATGTGAAACTGATGACCGTGTTAGGGAAAGTGTCCAAAAATTACAAGTGTTGAATATGAATCTATGTGAAACTGATGACCGTGTTAGGGAAAGTGTCCAAAAGTCCAAAAATTACAGGTGTTGAATATGAATCTATGTGAAACTGATGACCGTGGGTGACAATATACTAATATCATATGGTAGGGTGACATTCCTACGGATTTTTTTGTTGTTGTTGTTGTTAACGAGTGGTCGCTTCCATTTGAAAGTACACATACACTATTCCTTGTCACTTAAATTGAGAAAATCACCAGAACGTAGCAATACA
Source organism: Sinohyriopsis cumingii (assembly GCA_028554795.2). Classification (NCBI taxonomy): domain Eukaryota; kingdom Metazoa; phylum Mollusca; class Bivalvia; order Unionida; family Unionidae; genus Sinohyriopsis; species Sinohyriopsis cumingii. The sequence goes on from CM068824.1 coordinate 77,221,071, forward strand.
ACAGTAACAGCTGGTGAAAAAAATACTTACAGGTTAGAAAATAAACGCAATTTGTACAAAGTTGTTTTGCTTTACAAAATTATATATTTGGAACTGCACAGACGATACATAAATATCTTGAGCACGATTTCTTGTAACCTGAAAAACAATTATTTCATTGAATGACAAGTGACATTGAAAATCAAGTTTGATAGCCCCAAAAAATTAAAGAAAAGATTAAGCATTTTTACCCGAGGCTGGCGAGCAAATTTCCTCAGAAATCTCTTGTCTTATTTCATATTCCGTGGAACTCGCACTAGCTGTCCTGTTGCTTGAGTAACTTTCTGTGTCGCCGTCTGCAGTATCAATGCTACTGCTGTCATGCCCAACACTGTCTGTAACAGAACACGGACGTTACTTTTAAATTAATCATTTTGATCATGTAATTTGATAACTGTAATTTTTAGGAATAATTATGGATGAAATATATTTTTATAGTATGCATCAGTACATGTTAGCAAATCCGAAACATTGTTACACTGTGTCTGAGTGTAATGCCTTCAGTTATTAATCGACATGCATTAACCACTGCCATGGCTTCATCTATAATATAGCACACTAGCAAAGGATCAAATGCTCTTAATCTGAGGACACTTTTCGGCGCTTTGGCATTAAAATCCCACTAACAGACATTAATCTTCCAAATATCTACTTGGCAAAATCTATACGGCGGTAAGCTGATGAATTATGCAGTCTACGGAGAGAGAGAGAGAGAGAGAGATTATAGAAGCTGCATGTTTTATTTCAAAGTTCTGATATTACTAACCTCTTTTTTTTGCAAAGGTAATATCCTTCGTTCCGATGTCATATTTTTTAACTTGGATCTCCTCGTTGCTCTCTGTGCAAGAATCGTGGAGTGAAGTGGATTTCTTCTTGACGAATTTGAAGACATCAGAAAGTATACGTTTCTGCTGGAAGTCATAAGAAAACTGGTACAAAAGATGGTCGTCATCCCGGAAGTGATGATCATCCGTAACTAGTAATTAAGAAAAAACAAATCTCTTGATTCTTGTCAAAACCACTAACATATATTTAGTTTCTAGCACGTAATTCTGCAAAAATTAGACATTCTATAAGAAATGTTAGAGAAACTGTCAACGTTGGTCATGAAAAATTTGAAGAATAACTTTAATTAAGCATATGAAAAGTTAATGACCAATTTTTCTTTTAGAGCTTAAGAGAAAAATAATACCAACCCTCTCGTACCTCAGACAGCACATGGGTAACCGTCGCCGTTAAAAGTAAGAAAATTAATATCCATGCAAAAGTGAAACGTACAGTTGGCTAATGCATAACTCAAATATGCTCAACGGCATGTCTCTTATTAAAGAGTTTTCTTTGTACATGTGCATGTAACTGAACAGCCCAGCAGATATTCCTGGGAATTATCAATGTTATTTCTCTCATTATATATGCTAAAATAAATTATTTTGTTGGCTTTTTAATGAGCACAGAGCAGAGCAATATGCAGGAAGTACAAGTCCAATCCACTTAATTAGAACGTCTCTCGCTAATTCACACACTAATTCAAACTGACGTCTTTGTCTTTATTATTTATACCAAATCTACAACTGACAACTGACGCGGGTGCAATTTTACTAACATAGTGAGCAGGAAATGAAGCTAGAAATTTGGTTCAGTTTGGAAAGTAGACATATTTCAGTTTTTTTTATATAAAAATGGCTTAAATATCCTTGTAAATATATGTATACACTACTGTTCTACACTTAAATTTTAACGAAATACATGATTAGTATAGTAGTAGTAGTAGTAGTAGTAGTAGTGGTCTTCTACCAGTATGCCTCTACCATTAACCAAGAGAGTAGCTTCCCATGGATCGGTGGTTCTTTCCGGGATTTACTCGGGTTTTTCCTCCACCAGATATACTGGCCGCAATGTATATAGCCTATCATGCACTGAAAAATGGCATTAAACTCAAAACAACAACAAAAACATTAACCAGACACTTACCATGTCTAATAATATCGTGCTCTAACAAACGTCGTCCCAGAAGTGCGGCATCTATACGAGATTTCGCCTCGCCCTGAATTATCAGATGATCAACAAGTTGTGACCCAAAAAAGGCGTTCCGGTAACGTTCCCCATTTTGCTCATAGTTTCGACAGATGCCGCTAGTTTTGGAGCTAGCGCTTAGAATAAAAGAGAACAACAAATTTTAATGAATGAGACCGGAAAAAAGTGAAAAGGAAGACGCTTCGGAAAACAGACACAGGTCATGTCTAGAGGAGAGGTTTTAAGTTCTACGTTAAAGTTTCAAATTAAGCCCGCTTTCAGTGATTTTATTTTTCTTCCTCAGGAAATAAACCAGTATCGATATATGGTCACCATGAATATTGAATTAATACCTTGGAATTTGTTTTTTTTTTAAAGAGAGAGAGAGAAGAGAGAGATATTTTAATCACGAATGCAAAACTGAAGGATAAACAAATAATAACACGTAAATGCGTAAACGCTAAAATCGAATGTAATTAATCCTAAAAGAAAGATATGATAATGATGAGTGTGACTTTCAAAGGTAGTATAAATACTTTCGTTATTTTCTTATCACAGCAATGTATCATGTTAAGCATTAAAGAGTTTAGATAGAACAGGTGTTTACTGTAAGCCTTACAAACTCAGCATAAGTCGAGTAAAACACACCAAATCATGACATCAGACGAGGTTATTTCCGAACTGTTTTGGCTTGAATTGATTGAATGTGGTTTAATGGTACATCGCCACAATTTAGGTTATAAAGTGCCATTGTAGTTGCAAAAATGTCGAAAAGACAAATCTGTACAAAAGTCTAAAAGAGATTTAAAAATAAAATATACAAAATAGATTGTTAAAGCGTAGTATTTAGGGTATCAGCAGGACCATATCTAGTCCCATGATTCAAACAATTCTCTCATTCAAGTTAAAACTTCAGAAGCATTCTAACGACGGATTTGCTTTTGCAAAGTCAGAATCTACTCAGCACTACTGATGCCTGGTTGGTCATTGTAATCAGATTTTACCCAGTACTCTGATGACTGACTAGCTATTGTAAAAAGTCAGATTCTACCAGCTTGATAATGCCTTACTGGCTATTGTAAACAAAAATCAGATTCTACCCAGCACGCTAATGCCTTACTGGCTATTGTAAAATCAGACTACCATGCACTCTAATGCCTGACTGGCTATTGTACAATCAGACTCCACCCAACACTCTGATGCCTGACTGGCTCTTGTAAAATCAGACTCCACCCAGCACTCTGATGCCTGACTGGATATTGTACAATCAGACTCCACCCAACACTCTGATACCTGACTGGTTATTATAAAATCAGACTCCACCCAGCACTCTGATGCCTGACTGGCTATTGCAAAATCAGACGTTAGTCAGTATTTTTAGGCCTGACTGGGTATTGTACAATCAGACTCCACCCAACACTATGATGCCTGACTGCCTATTATACAATCAGACTCCACCCAACACTCTGATGCCTGACTGGCTATTGCAAAATCAGACGTTAGTCAGTATTCTTAGGCCTGACTGGGTATTGTACAATCAGACTCCACCCAACACTATGATGCCTAACTGGCTATTATACAATCAGACTACACCCAACACTCTGATACCTGACTGGCTATTGTAAAATCAGACTCCACCCAGCACTCTGATGCCTGACTGGCTATTGTACAATCAGACTCCACCCAACACTCTGATGCCTGACTGCCTATTATACAATCAGACTCCACCCAACGCTCTGATGCCTGACTGGCTATTGCAAAATCAGACGTTAGTCAGTATTCTTAGGCCTGACTGGGTATTGTAAAATTAACAAGTGCTTGTACTGTGATGGCTGATTAGCTATTACAAAATCAGAAGTTTTGAAAATTCATAACGTTTTAGCGACTTCATCTAGTTTATAACCCAGTCTTCCTCGGCATTTGGTCTTCCAGCTCAATAGCTCTAACCGTTGAACTGTCTTGCTTTTCTTTGTGGAAAAAATATGTGTAACATTATATTGTAACAAAATCCAGTCTCCTTTTTTCAAAGCATTATTTAAAGTTAAACGTAAATTTATAAAGTTAGTTCAGATAAGAATGGAAATACGGTCTGAGTAAATGGAAGGTTTTCATCTGCAGGAAAGAGAATTCTGGCCTATATACTAAAGTTAAGGGCAATTTTGTAATCCCTGATTATCGACCTACTTTATGGACTAGTTGTCACAATTATTACCACGAATATGGTCCAAATCTATTTTCACAATATTGTTTTCTTTTTTGTTTTGGTGGCGATCTTTGGTTTAGATTTAGTCATTCTTTGTATTGATTTAAAAGAAATTGTGCATCCTTTAGAATTTGAACAATATGATGTTATTGTCTTTGTGTATTTTGGCTACATTGCACAGTGAATAATCAAGAGTGAAATCTGGACCCATGACACGTTGTTTTGTTTACAGTTCAGCCTCTCAAAAATGCCTGTTTGCCCATGAGATGAACTTCACTTTGAGTTCATCTTTGAAAATACTTAATTTAAAATATGATTTATTATGAATTAGAAACACTAGAAAATACAGTACTTACAAAGAAATGTAGAAAATATATATGGAAATATATTTCTACCAGAGTCCATATTTTTGTTATCAAGGGCTCCTGCCTGAGAGTCAGTATAGCTTCAGGTAAGGACGAGGTGCCAAAGACATGGAGTTTACAGTTCGTTGTCAACTGAAGGAGAAATGTGAGGAACACAACACCAATCTGTACACGACATTCGTCAAATTGACAAATACATTTGACACAGTCAGCCACTGAGGCCTTATCATGGCAAAATTTAGTTGCCCTGAAAATTTCATCGTGATAATTCGGTAATTCCATGATCGCATGCTCGCTCGTGTCAGGACAACGGCGAATCATCTGAACCATTCCCAGTCAACAATGGAGCCAAGCAAGGCTGTGCTGGCCCCAAACCTCATCAGTGTTGTCTGCCATGTTTACTGATGCATTCCGTGATCATGGTCCTGGGATCAGCATCAGATACAGGACTGATGGCAAGCTTTTCAATCGGAGGAGATTACAAACGAAGACGAAATTACGAAAGTGACTATTCCTGATCTCCAATTTGGGGACGGTTGTTCCCTGAATGCCAAATCTGAGTCTGATCTGATGTGCAACAGAGTAAGGACCATTTCTCTTCAGCTTGTGACAGTTTCACAATCGGTACCAAGAAGACAGAGCTGATGCACCAACCTGCACAACAAGGAAAGCCTTAAGTAGAGCCTACAAATCAAAGTAAATGGCCAAACCCTCATATCAGGTAACAAGTTCACCTATCTCCGCTGCATATTGTCACGTGCAGGCTTCATCACTAATGAAACCAACGCCATAATTGCTAAAACATAGGTGGCGCTTGACAGACTACATGCAAATGTGTGGGAGAGCAGATGATTCGGTCCACAAAACAATAAAGGTCTACAAAACCATTGTGTTGCCGAGCTTGCTGTATGCTTGGGAAACCTGGACGGTGTACAGATGTCAGTGTAAGAAGCTTAACCATTTCAAACGGGCTGCCTAAGAAAACCGACGAGGATATGAATGAAGGAGAGCATCCCAGACAAAGAGGATCTCACACGATAGACATTCACAACATCCATACTCTGCTTGATGAAATCACATATGAGATGGGCAAGTCATGTCAGCAGGATTAGAGAAGAGCGACTACCAAGGGAAATACACTATGAAGAGCCGAAGGAGGGAGTGAGATCACATATGATTAGAAGAAAAGCTTCAAAGATCTCCTCAAGTCATAATTGAAACAGTTCAACAACGACCCTGCATTTTGAGAGAATCCATACTGGAGCTACAGACTCTGAACGGAGGAGAACTGCAGATGAAGTGCAGAAGCACAAGCAGCGTAAATTTCAGAACTGCAGAATTTCTTCTATCGATCATGAAAACAGCAAACGGCATCTCCTGCCAAGTGTGCCACAGCCAGTTCATTACACAAATTTGCCTCATCAGTCATCAACGTACTCAAAGAAACCAAACCAGTCAGTAATGTCATGGTCGTCTTCAAACTCGGAGGACTAACAACATTAAACGTAATAATAATGTAAAGCTCCATCTGTGTCTTAGTTAATCATTCACAATACCATCTTAACCTTCCATCCCGTACCAGGGTATCGGATGAATAATGTGAGTATAGGGATTCACCTGTTGCACAAGCTAAGATGCTAAACTAAGGCAATTAAGCTGACTTATCAACTTCCACGGACACTGTTAGGGTTAGGAGAAGACACAGCTGGTAATTTAACAGCGCTTTGGAGCATAGATAGTGGAAGAGATTGGTGGTGGATATGAGGGTGGTACCGACATAAGTATTTAAATAAGACAAAAAAAGATAAATTCCCAGTACATTGTGTGATAACCCTGCCTTGTGTTCTAAATGTAGAAATCTAAGCCAATTGTAACTTATATCAATAGATTCGTCAAACATTTATGTCTAACGCTGTCATTTAGTTACGTGAAGATAAAGTAGGCAAAGTTGAATTCATAATTGTTAACGAATAATTTACCAGCAACGTGCATGTCCCATTGAGACCACAACTTTTCTAATTGGTATGTCATAAAGAGCATAAGCCGTCTTTTTTTCATATGAAAATGAGCTTATGAACGACGGAAAATCTGGATAAATGTTCATGAAGTGGATGGCTTTACGTCCTTTTTCGAAGACATATAGTAGAAACGTGGCAAGATGTTTAAAACCTGTGATCATAAGCTTGATGATATTCCACCCCAGCCCACTGTAAAAAAGAGTTAGCATATTTTTAATTTTAAAAAGTTGTTACCTGATCATAAACACTATCATTTCGTCACACTCCTTCAATCAATTATAAAATTGTCCATTGTGCATATCACAGGAGAACTAACTCGTGTCATATTTGTAGAACCAAGCGATACTATGGTTGTAGGAGACAACAAAAGGCAGGTGTACATTATCATGTAATATATTTATGAGTTTGTCACTCGAAATGATTACCTATAAAACAAATCCCATCCGCTGAAGAACAGTTTAAGCTCTTTGTCATCAATGTACGAGTTATCTTCTCTTTTAAATCTGAAGAACAGCATTTCATCTTTAAACACGTGGTCATCACATACTACAAACAAAATGAAAAATAAATATATGTATTCAAACTGGAAAAGAGCACAGTTTTATTCAAATTGGAAAAGGTGACAATTTTATTCAAATCGGAAAACCCGACAATTTTGTTCGAAATAAACAACAAGAGGATATCTAGTAATTCACGTGTAAATGTAAATATGAATACTTTTAAAACTTCGACAGTTGGCTACTTAGTCCATATTCCTTCTTAAGTAAGAAACGTGTAAGAATTATTTATTCCAGATTTAAAAAAGTGCAAGTTGAAATTCGAATACAGCTCTTGGCATTAGTAGTGGTGATGGTGGGGAGATCAACTTAGACTTAATAAATTGAGACGAAATTAGTGGAGCCAAAGTAGCGAAATAGGAGTGCCGCCAATGAAAGGTTAGAACTGACAGGATCAATTCTATCAACACTGTGGACTACGCCAACCTCTGCCTAGATAACTGACTTTAACCCTTCTTTAAAGATTTGTCACTTTGGAAGTACAAAAGTTCAGGGCTTCGAGTCGGTTTCGCCAAATGGGAGACTAAATATACGGTAGATGTAAATTAACTGTAAGGAGATCACATTTTATGCCAAACTATGGGCCCTAAAAAGCCCTTCTCAGAGGATTTTAAACTACAACCCTTAACAAACCTTCTTCAATGGATTTTAAACTATGGGCCCTAACAAGCCTTTTCCAACGGATTTTAAACTATGGGCCCTAGCAAGGCTTTTTCAAAGGGTTTTAAACTATGGGCCCTAACAAGTCTTTTTCAAGGTGTTTAAACTATGGGCCCTAACAAGGCTTTTTCAAAGGGTTTCAAAGTATGGATCCTAATAAGCCTTCTGCAAAGGATTTTAAACTATAGACCCTAACAAATTCCATCAGTGGATTTTAAACTATGGACCCTAACAAGATTTCTTCACTGGATTTTAAACTATCGACCTTAACAAAATTTCTTCACTTGATATTAAAATTTACCCTTATTGTTATGTCCAATGATTTAATGAGTCCCAATACAGGTTATAACAGGCTAAGGATTCATAATGCATCCGTATAATACAATATCAAGCCTTGTGATCCGTTGCATTTGCACCAACAGGGATAACCCGGTCAGAAGAACATCTATGGTTGCAGATATAATAATGAGATCTTACATAATCGATGAGCGACCAGTTACTCCGGGCGGCTCAATTATTATACTTAGCATGTCATTAAGAATCAAGATTTTTAATTCAGTATTAATACCACAATGCCGCCATTCGTGCAAACTGTCGTATATGCCAAATCATCGGAATAATATAGATATTTGTCCTAAACATGGTTGGTGCCATGCAATTTCTTCCTCGAACTGAGAAACCTGGCCATTTTTCACATGTGTACGAACTAATCCGATGTCGATCGGCGACATCCGTGAATCAACCGATTTCAGTCGAATGCTCGAACCTAATATTTTATGACGTCACCATTGTAAACAGAAGTCAACACTACGCTATGTCGGATACGGTAGGTAATCCTTATGTGATACTCTGTTCTCATTTTGCGTTTGATATTCTCCAGTACTCGGCCTAGCCTTTACCAATTTTTCCTTTAGATGCATAACTGACGTGCGTTATATTTTTTTACAGGTACATGTTGTATGCTTACCAATTAATAAGGAAATCCGCAACAGCTGGGTTTGTATTCAAGTTCGCCCTTCAGAGCACTCTAGAGACCCAACCGATCACCAATATTCACCCGATCTTATTTTCATTTAATGCACTCTTTTTCCTCTCAGATCGGCTTAAAATGAGGACCTACCTATCTTTTCTTCTAGAATCGATTTGTCCGCCACGTGCGAATGTTGTTGTTATTAGATTTAACACTAACATAATTTGTCGAATTATGACATCACTACTTTTGGAGCACTCCAGAAAAAGCGACTTCGGCAATTAAATTAAGAGATGGCACCTCTTAATTCTAAACTGAATATCTAAAGGTCGTTTAAGCAAAGCATCTAGATTATTTCAAAGAACGGTTTAGCAAATCATTTCCTTCCTTCCAAACTTTTGTTAGAATGGAAGAATGGTGAAATTTATGAAAAACGGCGGCATTGGGGCTTTAAGTAGGTATTATTTTCAATCACTGTAATCATAAAATTATACCAGAAGTTTAAGGCCAGCTGAATGATGATATTCAATGAGTCCTAGAAGTTTGATGATACTGATAGAGGCCAGTAAGTTGCAAGTAGCAGATACTTTGAACGTTTCAAACATATATATCACCATATAATGTAGGAACTAAAACATAATATGTACGTAAATAAGTTTGAGACGAAAAGATCTGCAAACCTAGTACCCGATATATTAATTGTATCGTATCTATTTATAGCAGTCTGGCATGTAGTGAAAATCTCAGACAATCAAGACACTCCCTAGGGTTTGTAATTCAAAAAAAAGTCTGATTAGATATGAACTTAAGACAAAGGAAAAACAAGCATGTTTCGTTCTTCATTAGATCCGCTCTAAAGAGAAACAATGGTAATTACCAATTACCAATTACCAAATTACTCAAATTAATTTATCCTGTCCTTCAAGGGACATAGCAACCTCTATCAAAGAGTATTATTATTATTATGGGGCTTGTGGTCTTTTGTTACTGATACGGGCTAATCATTTCTTTACCCCACGACTTAACCACAAACCGTGGTTGGTTAACCTCGTGTGAAAAAATCCACAGGCGAAGTTACTACACTATGTTCCACAGCCATGCCAATACACTGCTGGCCAGATCAATTTACACTTGCAATCAATTACTCAATTTTCACTGCCTATAAATCAATCACCTGTTTTGGGGTCGCTAAATCCTCCGTTTCGTACCTGCGCAGGAAGTCGTCCGTAGCTCTCCACTTACGCCAACACAAGCTCGAATTCCACCATGCTAATTAACTTATCATTGAGATCCCTGGTGCAATGTTTTTTACTAGTACTGAGACTACTTTTTGCTACCTCGAGAAGTTGTGCTTCGATTATTTTCTCACGTCAGCAACTTTGATGGTCTATCATAGTTCTTCTATTAATAATGAGATCGAGGAATATAATTACTCGACAAGGTGGCCATGTTCAGGCGCATCACGCAAACGCACAGCTTTTTTATTTGTACAGCTGCCATGCAATCATAGAAAATATCTACCTGGGGAATATGTATGTCTCCGGCGATTGAACGTTCTGGGCATCTAGGACCTAACATCACGTTCATATATAACTATACTGATTACTCCACTGATTGTTCACGTCATCTCCCAAAAACCGTTACACGGGCAAGCGCGTACTTGTTGAATAACTGTCGATATTTTTCTCTTTTTGGTTAAGTCATTGTAACCGGGGTGGCTTTGTCGGTGAACTCCACTCCTTCGTTGTAGGCGTACCATTACACACGATGATGTGTTTTGCGAGCGGGTGTTTTCGCGTGATAATGAAATAAATTAAAACTGGCTTTGAATTGGCATTGGCACGCGAGGATCGTCCCAAATGTTTCTATTTGACCTTTAACAAGAATATATTTCAGTGTGTGCGTGGGTTGGCTAAGGCTCTTTTTACAGAGATACGCATCGACAAGTGGAACAAAATTGCCATCGATATTAACATCACTGATCAGCCGATCCAATTAATTCTGCATCCTCATCTCCGCATTCTGAATCAATCACTTGTATGTAATGATACATATAATATTAATCACAAACTATAAAAAAACATATATGTACCATTTTGGATGCATAATGAATCCTCCATACTCGATTTCATCTTCGGCTACTAATGCTAATGCTAATGATACCGTATATATATATATATATATATATATATATATATATATATATATATATATATATATATATATATATATATATATATATATATATATATATATAATTGCATACAGTCTTGTCTATTATAATACGTGTTAAGAATATATTATGCAGAGAATTATTCATCAATATTGTCATGAAACATTTACCCCTGCACGTCTACCTATCATTTTATAATAAACAAATACGACGCAGACTCGTACAACTTTAAGATCTACCAGTTAGGTGTATCTAATCATCCCTGACAGTAATCACAATACGTCGACGGTTTACTTCATCATCATCATATTTTTTACTGTCTACGCCCTTTGAAGTTACTATGCATGATAGTGTGGGCACCTCTGCAAATTTGCATCCGTGTATTGTTTCACCACAGCCTTGGCTACATCAATCCAGGTATTGATAAACGCAGTCATGTAACAGAGCTTCTGATACCCCAGATTACGTTGACTTCGGACCTGTATTTGCAACAGTGCCCTGCAGCTTCAGAAGACCCTCTTGAATGTCGACGTTAGACATCTGAAATTTCCCAGTGTAATCACTGAAAATCACAGTCTCACACGGGTCGACGTCAACAGTAACTTAGATGGTAAACTCGATAAAATAAGGTTTGTTTGCATACCTTCTCAGGTCCACATTAGCGCCGCGTCGGGTTGAGCGATGTCCGTAAATGCTAACAGCCATTTCGTATTATATTAAGTGTAATACATAGGTGACTTGGTAAAATCAACAAGCGAGCGTGGTGAACGCACACGTGAACTCAGCTCTTCAACAGCAAGATGTCCAAATATTGGTCTGTCCAGCAGAGTTGGTAATGGTATTGTTGAATACAACAATGGTAGAAGACTTTCTATTCCATTGGTTAAGCCACCCACCATGTAAATAACAAGTTCAATCCGATATCAGTTAAAATACAATGGATGTTTGGGTGTCAACGCATATGCAACCCAACGAGTCACAGCTTCGGTTGATGAATCAAGTTTAAAAATTCCAGTTTACCGCGTGCAGAGGATCATTTATACAAGCTCATTTCGCAAAAAAAGCATCGGAAATTCCTGACTGACTTTGTCAGAGCGATTATGGTTAATTGACGCACTGTGGTCATGAACGGCGAGCTATTTGCGAGTCGTACCGGTAAGTCAAAGACCTCTGCCTCCGGTTATTTTGAGAGTCGTCTCTGGTAGCCAAATGCCTTTTCCTGTCTTAATCGTTTATGAAACGTTTTGCAACCTCTAGAAAAATCGTAGATCTTTCCAGTGACCACTTTTATCCGAGTCATTCCTGATACAGTTCTAACGGAGCCTAACGCAGTCGCTTTTTCAACCGCAGGAGCCTCAGCCGCTAGCAATATTGGAATGTCACATTTGACTTTGAAAGCTGTAATATCGCGGAGGTGTTTGTTCGTTTGGCTTCTTTAAAGTTGTTAAGCTGCTTTTGGGTTAATCACACGTGGACAGTTAACCTTTCTGGAGAAAAGTTTCTGTGTGACCCCGCAATCGTTATATATTGCGCTCTTTCGTTTTGCAAGCTGCTTTGGACTAAGGCCAAAAATAACTTCATGATAAGACATTATTTTTAATCACGCTGTTCAATTAAAACAGGTAAAAGAATTACGTTTTTCCACAGACGAGTCAATAATCGTCATTCGACCACCTGCACCCTCCAAAAACAACATGTTATCAGAGAGAATTACATCAATACTTATGTAACCGCCGGCGGTGACCGGAGTTACACATGCATGAAAGTGCACGTCGAACAAGACTGTCATTGCAGGTCCAGGTGTTCCAACGATAAATAATAAATCCGGTACAACGTGGTCAAGTCTGTCTGGGAAATCTGCAGACCTATATCAACGTTTTGATCTAAATCCATATTAAACGGTCAAATATCATTTGATTACTATGCTATCCATAGCGGGGCTGAGTTATAGTTCGAAACGGTAGTTATTTGCAACGAAAACTGATGAATGTTGACTTCTACGGAGTTGATGATCAGCGTGAGAAATAATAGTAGCGATGTGCATCGAGAACTCATAAACAATACAAACGTTTTAATGAAGCCACCAAATGAACACCAACATCACTCCAAATTGCATCATTGCTGTTAGGCTTTCGGTATGTTGTGACTGTGTGTTTGGTTCCGAAAATGACCTTTCGAACGTTTCTGCAAACCCGATTATATGCCAGACGAATCGCGCAGAAAAAAACAATAACGAGGGTTCATGAATATGTCCTCGACGCACCGCAATAGCTGGGTCGTAAAACGTTAAATCTTCTATATCTACATTGGCAGGGGGATTTGCGAGGTGCACAGCCCTTCGTGTTGTACATTTGTATATGTCCAGCATTGATCGATTCCATGATGTCGTACGCGTACTTGGGAAGCCCATTCCAGGTGGCGCTGCCTTCCGACGAAAACATAGACGTGTTATTCTCGGAAAGATATCCAAAATGTAGTTATCGGATATCAGACCATCTCAACTAGACATGCAAGGACGCTAGTTCAATCTTGAGTATGCGGGTTTCTCCTGCAGTGGTTGGTGCAAACAGTTACATCAATTTATCGTTATAGATGGCAAGCATCTAGGTGACGCTCTGGGTTGTATTTACAACGACACACTGCTTCCAAGTATTTTTTTCTTGTACAACACGAAGCGTTTCAAAGGAAAACTCTTCGGAATTCATCATAATTGTCGTAATATACGTCATTGATGTGTTCAATGAGTTCATTTATTAACAAACTTAACATCCGCGAAGTCCATAATATCATTGGTGAGTAACCACTGACAAACGTATGCTGCCTCGTTGAAACGTCTTGTACCTTGTTGCCAGCGCGAACTTATCCCACTAGTGTTTCCAACCGATCCAAGAGATTATTTGTTTGTTGTTGGTCCACAGACACGCATTTGAACCCGGCAGGTTTGAACAATTGTTTGTTAAGGAACCTTTAAAATGCCCCAAGTCTGCGTTCGCGAGTACTGAGACCCTTTTCATATTAAGGTGGTTCCTCCTGCGATGGGAGGTACATCCTGTTTTTGAGGCTCCTCCCCATCTAAGTTTTGAAAAGCTACAACGTATTTCAAAAAAATATCTAAATAAGGTGTGGCGTTTTTTAATAAAATAATTTTCTAGTACTTAACAAGCTTTTCAGACTCAGGCCACATATGATCGTTACTACTTATTCTTTGATGTCCAACCCACTCCTTATATATCCATTGCGTGACATGTATCATTGTTGTAATTCGGTTACGTACTCGTTGGTAGTTCCTGCTCCAACATATAATGTTTTCATTCATTGGCATTAGGTAGTGTAGTGGCAAATTTTATGAAAGGGTTAAAGATAAATAAAGATTTGCTGCCGTGCCGTGTCTTAACATTTCTGAACTTTTGATTTCAACTTTGATACGTGCTAAAGTTGTTGTTCATGTGGAACAAGCGCAAATGTCTCTCCGACGTAATATTGTAAGTTCTATAATCTGTTTTAATTTGTGGTAACTGTTCTGGCGTACGCCTAATCGAGCCAGGTCGTCGTTGTGTTTTTATCAATTCGGCAATGGTACTTGCAACTTTCTTCACTTGTTCCACAGTTTCCACGGTCTTAGCAACACTCTCTTTAGCTGGTTTTAACTAGCGGTGTAAATGTTTGTTTGATGCCAGGAATGGGGCCTTCCTGTTCAGCCTGTCGCGACTTTAACATATCTTTCACAAGTCTGTATTCATCCACGTACTCGCGAAGAAGTTCCAGTTGATCGTGTAGGGCGTCGGTCAGCAACTCGGTATGGTGTCACTGGCGGACTTCATCACTGCGTACGTTTAATATGGTTATTACATTGCTTTGTCAAAACCGAATCGACAATTTCCGAAGGCTCTGGTCAAGTCAGTGAGATAACTAAACGGATGTTGTGTGAACAAACCATGCACATTCCTAAACTCCTACGCTGTTGGTCAGTGGCACACAAAATCTAATGAATGTTCGTAAAGCCATGTGAGTCCATGCCACGACCAACATGTGGCAGTTTTCTTGGATCACTTTAGACACGTTTGCGTATCGTTGTGTTACATAAACCAGATCTGTGTTTTTGCCTGTGTTTTTGTGTCGGCCTCGTAAATATATTCTCGCTGAGCTGTCTTGGTCTTCAAGCAAGACAAGATTATTCGCACTCAGATCAAGGTCATCAATGGCTAAAGCTTCATTAATTGTGGAAAATAAATCAACAGTACAAGCGCTTCCCAAAATGAGTAAATCATAACATGGTTGATCGTCCGCCACTCTGCAATCGAAGACAACCGATCCCACCTTAACCATCTCTTAATCAGATTTAACAACTATTGACATTTTCTCCGACCCGACCGTGCGAATAACAAACGCACGAACTGAGTTTGGAAACACGTCACCGTGTTTGGGTAGTCTGGGTTTTGCCTGTGCATGGAAGTAAATGACCGTAAAATAGTTTCTTCTTTGCGACGTCATGTTAAATATCAACTGTGGTATAACTCAATCTTCCCTTCATATTGTGTGTGATGTCGTGTGAAAACTAGTACAGCAAATACAACGTGAGTTCAAACATGTAATGGAAGACCCACGATCGCTCGAAATTTGTGTTTGGCGTGGAGCAAAGAATTTTACGTTTGTGAGAAGCTCAGGTTGCAAACCTTTCATTTGTAAAATATTCAATGGTGATGTCGCTACCGCGTTAACAGAGCTACTCGGAACACCAAGCAGCAAATACACTGGTGAAACACATATCCTCGGATACAATTGCTGTGGGCCTGGAACAGGGCTGGATGGACGAGTTGATTCTAACGACCAGCTGAAGCGTCGAAAAGAAAATATCAATTGTGTCAATGCTATGTTACCGACATGATCTCGCATACAAAGCATCAAGCGATAGCCATATGCGTCAGCGTACTGATATAAAGTGCTGATATACATTCCATCCATGGCTTGAACACGTTCAGTCGTACACTAGGAGAAAGAATCGTTAAATAGATAATCAACGGAGGTATGAAGTTTAAGATTCTCATTGGTGTTGAGCAAAGTCCACTCCTTGGAGGCTAAACTGTAATATAACAAACACGAATAAGGAAAGCATAGCTTCTAAGCCCCCATTGCCTGCAATATACTCCAGTCCGCGCATGCATTGGAAATTGGAAGGGTGAAATAGCCGTTGAAAAGTTGGCGATTGTAGCAAAGTTTGCCCACGGAGTTGCTCGAGTATGGTTAGCAAAACAATCGTTGTGGCAGGCTTACCTACCCGCACCAAGGGACATTTTTCGGCGATGGCTTGATGTAAAAACACCTAACGAAGTTTATCAGGCTGACCTTTTGTTTCTTCTACCTGATAGGGCACGCGGACTTACATACAAAGACGAGTTAACTATTGTAGACGTTGACAGCAGATACAAGGAAGAGGAACCGTTGATATATAAATATATATGAGCTTTAGTTTATGCTAGGTCGTTCTTTTGTGCAGAAAGAAAAGACACAAACCATAACATGGTCCTCATAATCAAAGGAGGTGGGCATTATTTTCTATTATTAAACATTTGAACTTAGATAGACCACATACTTCACGGTAATTTTTTTTTTAAAAACCAGCTTAAAAACATAAACAGAAAGCAAAACCACCATGATGCAGCAAGTTTGCCGCCTGTAGGATCCTCATTCCATCCACTGCTGCACGCCTATTTTCACAGTGCTTCCGCTTTACTAGCCAATCGACTGTCTCCTTTCCCACGAAACAATTTCGATAACGCCTAAGATGGTACATCCGATCTTTCACCAGATTGAAAGATTGTAGCTCTTGTCTGCAAGGCAATAAAAAGAAGTTCTTATAAAAGCCATAACATTATCATCTACATCTCAAGTCAGAAATGCTCAAAAGAATGTTGATGTATAGAAAAATTTCGAAACAGACAAAAAATCAACTGCGTTATGCAACGATTGACACAAGCAGATGACCTAGATATCAGGGGGTTGCAAAAGGAAATCCAGAGTATGATAAGTAAATATAAAATGTTCGAAAAAATTTCTGACGTTTATGAGCAACAGGTAGGAAGGAAGATATAACTCAAGGACAAATAAGGATGATCTAGGTAGTATAGACAAAAAAGACTTGACATCAATGGCAAACTCATGAATGAGTAGTGGCGTATGTGAAAGGACACCCTCTGTTTCCAAGTCAAAACCTTCCCTGGCTGACAGGTGATATTATGGACTGTTGATAATGCACAATTCAATCCTGGTGGGTGAGAATGTACTCTGGTTGTGAATAAATGTCTAAAAAATATTATGGAAATGGTAATGTATCATTTCTTTATATTAAGTAGCCAGCAATATTTAGGAGTGAGTGTATAAAAGACTAATTTATAATTAAAAATACCTTTTTAGACACAGACATTGATGCAGTATACAGCAGTAAGGAGTTTGTATGTAGTGAAAAAGAAATGTCAGTGATACTTATGAATAACGATTTAGTGGAAAGGAGAAGTGGATTTTTGTATAAAACTTAAAGAAATCCATCTTCGCTAGCCAAGGTTTCGATATGATAACCCTATCTATTCCTTGGCGGATCGAACAGATATTTTAGTACTTTGTCCTAGCGACAGCTATTGGATTTGACGAGTTGCCTCCCTTAGTATGTAATGTCAACTAACCAATAGCGTACAACAGCAGCGCATTGAACATCGGTCGAAAATGGTAGAGGCAATTTACTTAAAAAGGATACTTTGTAAGTTTAACATCGAAAGTATAACTACGTACCAAAGGAAAGTCATTACAGGTGTATTTGAGTGAAAGGTATTTGTACAAACACGGACAGGCACTGGCAAGCTGCTTATTTGTCAGTCAATTCAAGTTGTGTGCTCCCCCTGTCTCGATCATTTAGGAACAGTGGTCAAATTTGAACAACTTAATTTTGATTGATTGCGGTGGTTTGCCGCCACATCCAGAGAAATGCAAAGACCTGATGCATACAAATATCTGCTCGATACGCCAAGGTGTAGATAGGGTTATCATATCGGAACCTTGGCTAGCGAAGATGGTAGAAACCTAGCATGAAATGTTTTATCCTCCTCCGTGCCTCCGTGTATCTTGCTTTGTAAAGCACCATATATCTTGCAAATGACAACACTGCACAACTATATCACAAATACAGAACAAATGTTAATTAATCACCATTAATATGCATATAACTAACTTTACAAATAAGTGTCAACTCTTTTCCTATAAGTGGCCGATTCAACACACAGTAGAATCCACTGTAGAAAAGCCCCTGGATATGTACACGTATACATGTCATATTCAACGCCACTAAGCACGTTGCGCAATAATTTGTTTAACATTCACGATTAGTAACAATCTTAACATCCAAAGAGCCGGACGACCATTTTGTAAAGTATACAACTTTTTATATATCCTGCCCGATCAGTTTTTAATTATGTTAAAAAATTTCATTTTCCTGATTTGAATCACACTCTTGCTTTGCGGGAAGTGCCTTCTCATACTTGAGCAGAAACATATACCACAGCCACAGTATATCTCTCATACTTACAAGCAAATCCAATAAACATCCCATGGATGCATACATATAAGGTTTGTTAAAGATAAGTAACTAATGTCAAGTACTTTTTATTTTCTTTAGAAGGGTAAGAAGAAAGATGGGCTTATAATGCATGAAGATGTTGACTTATGCTGATTAATATTATTTACAGAACAAGGTACACGCGGCGAAAGAAAAGAGGAAAGGAAGTACGATGTAAGCAGGTAAATATATCATTGTACAGTTTTCGGAATTTTCTTTGTTCTTAACATTTCCAACCACAATTGTAGTTTCAATATGGAAAGTTGCTAACCATCGGGTTGCAGGTAAGTGTGTAATATGAGTTAGTCATGAAACCGGATCGACCTATAAGACAAGTATGGCAGCCCCATTTATATGACACAGAGTTCTTTGCAACATTGTAAGCAAGGTTTAGTGCATATGAAATATGTAACGCTCGTTGCATCGTGCTTATCCTTCATGCAACACGATAATTACCTTAGTAACGTGGTCTATTGTGTGTGTGTGTGTGTGTGTGTGTGTGTGTGTGATTTAGATTTTTAACGAAGCTTTAGTTGTTTTCCATTCACATAGATAAGATGTCGGTAGTTTGGCAGTTTTTAGTGATGTCTAGCACTGGGGCATCATGCCGCGGACATGTAGCATGATGTCCCACCAAGTCACATTATCCTGACACCAGGCCGCCAAGTCCTAACACTAACCTCTTAATGCTGAGCACCAAGCGAGGCAGCTGTTAGTATGATTATTATAAGTCGTTAGTATGACTCGAACGGGGTTCAAACCCGCGACCACAAGCATCCGAGGCGGACGCTCTAACCACTAGGCTACCGGAGCCGTCTATTTGGTCTAAATGCAACATAAAATCTGGGGCGTGCGCAAATTTTTTTTCGGGGGTGGGTTGAGGTGGCAAACATGTAGTGGGCAGCTTTTAAGTATTACGAATACAGGCAAAAACATGTTAGAGGTGAAATCCGGGGAACGAGCACATTTTTTATTTAATAGTTCATAATGTTTCTTTGATTACCCACCCACCCTGTTTAGCATATTCGCATTATCTCTAGCCTTTAATGTCGATACTAATTATACTGCAGACACTAATATCATATTTTGAGGCCTGTCATGATCATCGACAATGCACAAGCAAAGTTACTGTACAGCTTGCTCACAAACATCTTAGCTAGCCAAGGTTCCGATATGATAAACCTATCTACACCCTGGCGGATCGAACAGATCTATTGCGTTTATTCCTAGCGACATCTACTGGATTTCATGAGTTGCCTCCCTTAGTGTGTAATGCCAACTAACCAGTAAGGCAATAGCGTGGCGCATCGTACATCGGCCAAAAATGGTGGGGGCAATTGACTAAAATGGATACTTTGGAAGTTTAACATCGAAAGTATGACTATGTACCAGAGGGAAGCCATTAGAGGTGTATTTCAGTGAAAGGTATTTGTACAAAAACGGACCGGCACTGGAAAAGTGCTTATTTATCATTCCATTCAATTTCTGTGCTCCCCATGTCTCAATCATGTAGGAAAAGTGTTTCAATTTGAACAATTTAATTTTGAATGATTGCGGTGTCTTGCATCCCATGCAATTAAAAGACCCGAAGCACAGCAATATCTGCTTGATACGCCAAGGTGTGGATAGGGTTATCACATCGGAACCTTGGCTAGCGAAGATAGCTCACGAAAGGTCAGCATGTACATGGCCCATATCTAGTGTATTAGCTAATACTGACCGAGAATTTGACCTAGTTAACACTTAACGGTGTCAAGGGAGTAGATCACAGGATTACGAACATGTACAACATGAGCGTCTGCAACCTAAATATTTGAAAATTTGCTTTTATAAATGTTTGTGGATTAGGACAAAAAGCTCTTATTACCTGAGTTTTCTGAATTTATTCATTTTTATGATAGTGTTTCTTTTATTAAAACAAAGAATAAAGATATAGATGTAATCAGTATCGATGAATATAAAAAAGAAGAAAAAAAGACAGAAAGAAAGAAAGCAGACATAGATGTCTCTAACGTCACCGGGAGTATGGTAGTTCTTATGAAGGATTTTCTCTTTGATTGTGTGGATGTTGAAGAAATGGAATTATAATAAACCCTTTGGATCAAAGTTAAAAATATAGAAATAACATAATCTGATTAAAATCAGATTGAAAAATAACCGATAGTGATCCTGTTGTTGTTGGATCAGTTTTATGGAGGGGGATTACCAGGGGCGGATTAAGGCTCACTGGTGCTCTAAGCACTGGCAAATCTTGGTGCCCCCCTCCTTTCCACGTACACCTGGGAAGATAACACTAGGGTGTACCATGATCAAGAAACAGAATATTATGATCAATTTGCACTAGTTTTATCAATTTTTTTTTACAAATCTTCATTCGTTTTTTTTTTCTTTTCACCCTTTTCTCAACTTTGTGGTGCCCCCTTTGGCCCTGGTGCCCTAAGCACGTGCTTAGTCTGCTTAATGGTTAATACGCCCCTGGGGATTACCGCCATAATTATATGCATGTATTTTCTAATCTTCCTTGATTCATTATTGTAAAAGGCTGCTTGCAAGTGCTACTTTCATAATTCTATCCATGTTTATTGTATTCTTCATTGATGCAAACTGGACGTGGCAGTTTGCATATGCTACTTTCCTTCTGCATTATTGTCAATGGCTGCTTGCAAGTGCTACATTCATAATTGTAGTCATTAATTTTCTATTCTTCATTGATACAAGCTGAAAATGGCTGCTTGAAAGTGCCTAAACCTAGTTTCCTTCTGCGTCCTTGTATCTTGCAATTTTCCAACTACTGAACTGATTCTGCAATTTGTCTTATGGCAAATGTTATGTTAGTTATTACAAATTTTAACATTCCATTTATAAACTTGCTATATCACAAGTTATATAGATTTCACCTTCAAAAATCAGGACTATAATGTAGCACCAAGCACATTGCAAGTTAGAATCAAGGAAGTTAGCATAAAATAATACCTCATTATGACAACAGATGGCGCTGCGACACGTCAATTTCTTACAATACAACAACTCCCCTGACCCTAGCAACAAGAGGTCATATCACTTTACGGCATGTTTGGGCGTCTTATTTAAAATATCATTCAAATTGTATTACAGCAGCTGATGTCTCAGAGTATTAACATTCGGAAAAGAGGTGGCCTGCAGGTAGCACAAAGCAAATTAAATGTATCAAATTGTATGCAATTAGATGTACACTGCTGTCGGGCATTTCTGCGCACCTAAGGTTTTCGTTTCCAATATTGAAGCAAAACGCATACGGAATTCGAGCGATTGATAAAAATAAAATACAGCAATGCTTACCATTTGAAAAGATGCAATGGTCACCAGAATATTCTGTTCAAAATAATATTAATTTTGGACACAGAGGATACCCCCCCCCCCCGTTTTCCTGAATCGCGATATGTCGGTCTATTCTGCGCATAGCTTTGAAAATATGCCATGTTTATCCATTTGGGCCGCAGAAATGAAATACATTTACTTTGGACTGTTTCTGTTAGCAATTCAGTCGAGTAATTAGGTCAGGTTTCTAGCTAGTTTTACAAAATTCAACGTAAAAATGCCAATAAATGGCAAGAGGTATTAAACAAACTAAACCTATCTTGTAAAAAAGTTACTAAAGTTCAACATTTTATAAAAAATAAGCTATTACGTGGAACAGAAACAACAATAAATAGGATGTAATGTGATTACAACGTCTTGCTGATGGGGAAATATTACTACAGCATTTAGAAACAGACTATACGCCGTGGAATTTGTTGATAATTTATGTTTTAGCGGCAAGTAGACACGTTGGGTAGCAGACGATTTTGTATGTGTGGGACAACTTCTTGCAAAATTGGAAACTTGGATTAAAATACAGTTTTGTTTTAAGGTACACATTTCCATCTTTTATATAATGTATTTATTTGTATTATTCTAAAAGATGCATAGTAAATCGTATTTTCTTTGGGTTACAGGTTCAAGACGGTCATGGAGTGGGTCTTCACGTTGCCATTTAGAAATCACATTTTTATGTGCATTTCGAGTCTAAATGTGGGATATTTTTGTACACTTTATGAATATCACTTTTCTTAATTAATGTACGATTGTTCTTTCTGGATACAAAATGGATTTTTGACCCAAAATAGCACGTGATCCAATGTTTATAGAAATGACGTATCGTTGCGCAGAATTACCCGACGCGCAGAATTGGCCGACATGGCGGTATTTACACAACGTTATATTTCCGCTAACCCTTCCGACCCCATTTTGTTTGAACATTTTGTCCGTTTAATTTACTGCTGCCGCACGGTGGCAGAATAGGGTAGCCCCTTACAAGCAACATTTGAGGCCCTAATTTGTTTGTATATTCTCATTCACAATGTTATCCGTTTAGAGCATGTTTAATATTTTAGAGTGCAGTGCAAATTCAGCTTTTTGTATCAGTAAAGACCTCGTAAGGTTTGAGCAAAGTACAGATAATTGCACCTCGAGGCCATACTTTCATTTCTGTACTCACGAGAGAGAGAGAGAGAGAGAGAGAGAGAGAGAGTACATTACAGAGATGAGGATTCTGTTTAGTCTCTCAACTCAATGTAATTAAATTTTACTGTTAATCTGCAGTTTACAGTGGCAGTTTAATCATATATATATATATATATATATATATATATATATATATATATATATATATATATATATATATATATAACAAGAAGTAAGTTGATCGATAGTCAAATTATACAGAATTCTAATATATATATGGCATGGATGATTATGCAATAGCCAGAAAGTATTGTCACTAGTGACAAGGACGTCATATCTCCAATTTCGTTTTAAATCTCCAATTCCAAAACAACAGCAAGAGGCAAATGATTTGAAAATAGGACATCACGTACAAAGCATATATGCAACAAAAATATGTAGTTATTTCATTATGTAAGAAAAGAAATTCTAAGAGTATGAAATATATTTTCTATATGTAAACATAAAGAACACCTCCATACAATTATGAGATGCTTTATTTTGACAGATATCAAACTGGAAACTACATTTTTTTTAAAATTTAAAACCGTATTCATCCATATTCGAAGCGATATTTATTGTACAGATAAGATGACTGATTGTATGTTACCTCACTGATAAAACATCAGACTCCTTTGGTAGCAAGTATAAAAATATAATATATTGAATATAAATAACATTGCTACCGCTACCAGTAACCAGCTCAATTTGTTTGTATTATTACTGCTACGGTACAGTGCTAAAAGTGCTTGATACATTTGGATATGAAAGTAATGTAGTAGTTAAAAAGATTAATACAAATTTGTACATATATCTTCTACAGATGTGATTGTTTTCTGTTAGATGAATAAGACACCCCCCACTTAATTTTCTAAAAAAAACTTGTAAAGTTTTTAAGGCTAGTCACAGCTCAGACTGTTGTAGCATCCACCCCCACCCCCACATAAACATCTTCATTTGTCTGATTTTATCATTATTTTATCCTGTTTAAATTATACATTAATATTGTCATGACACAAAAAATATCAGCACAGTACAACTATGCAATAAAGCAAAATAAATTTAGAAAAAACAATATACAGTCCTATGTTTAACTTTTCATAGGAAATATAAGAGAAATAAAGTTTAATTTAAACCAGCATTCATAAAAACAATATTGTTAGATGAATTAGTCTGAAACAAAAATTATCATGCAGGTAGGCAATTATAAGGAACAAATACATGGATTGTCTTGTCACATTGTTCTTATAGATTTATTTGCCAATCCCTTTTGTTTTTCACTTTCACATGAATAAAACAAGAATGAAGACAAGCTTTTCACACAGTCTGGCTTTTGGATTGAACATACACTCATCATTGCAAATTTTGAAGAATTAAAACTGTAAATTCTGGATTGGCCAAGACACATTACCTTTTGTGTACCACATACATTTGTAAATTATGACTCAAGAACATTCAGGTTATATTCCCTAGTGTCTGTGTCAAGAATTAATCCCCAAAAACATTCCATTACTGCATCTGTATTCAATATATATATATATATATATATATATATATATATATATATATATATATATATATATATATATATATATATATATATATATATATATATATGCTCACTTTTTGATGAATTTATTTTGTGGGAAATAAAAACAAGTTGTTTGGACTTGCTATGAACAAAATACCATGAAAAGGATTATATTTTATTTGCTAATCTGTTATTTCTGATACTTTGCCCTTCACAAAACTGAATTTTTAAATTTGGTCTCTTATCCCTAAGGTATGTTCCTTGGAACAATGGATAAGGTAAATTTCATAATTTAAATGTCTTAATCACTCAGCAGAGAGAGAGAGAGAGAGAGAGAGAGAGAGAGAGAGAGAGAAGAAAGTAACAGCTACTTTATAAGCATACAAGTCATTTTAATGTGATTTATAGGCCCCCAAGTACTATTCCTCAGAGAAGACACAAGACTGGGCTTTATAAATTAAAGCCACACAAGTACCAGTTTGTTACTTTGTGAAAAATAGGGTCATTATGAGAAAACGGAGACCACCTGATGTAGCTGCTGGTGATGAGTGGTCAATGAACAATCAAACTGTTGTTCCTAAGTCATATAGACAGGAAATGCATAGTCTTGCCCATAAAACTCCTTAAGCTGGTCATTTTGGTGTCAATAAGACTTATCACAAGATCCTGAATCATTTTTATTTGCCGAAAATATTAAAAGTGATGTTTCTAAGTACCATAGATCTTGTAACACTTGTCGAATGATCTGTCACCCTAAAAGTAATGGGGCTAGCTCAAGACTCCGAAAACACTCTCACCTACCCAGGATACATGTATACCATTATATTGTATGAAACCTTAAAAAGGACAGTGATCAGTAAAATCCTGCATTGTATAATTATCGAGTAAGATCAGGAGAGTTTTTTTTCCCCCATATTGGTATTTATCACCAAACGAAAGATCCCATGACCATCCTAAAACAACAAAAGACCGTCCCAAAACACCATCAACTACCCAGGATACATATAGGCAATTAAATAGAATAAAACCAAATAAAAAGACAGTGATCTTTAAAATTCTACCCTGTATAATTATCGAGTAAGATCAGTAGAATTTATTCTTTTGTTGATACTTGCTGAAGACTGTCCCAAAATACACTCATCAACCCAGGATACACGTATACAATTACAGTGACTTAATGAAATATGCAGTTTTGGTGCATTCTCTCTCTTTCTTTCTCTCTCTTTTTTTGATCATAGATAATTCACTAAACTACTTTCATATTGCAAAGAACAGCACAGTTAACAAGTCAGAATCATGCGTTACTACATTCATATTTCAAAAATTCTTTAAAGCTTTTATTTAAATCTTTATTGTGACAAAGAGCAGCTGTATAATTAGAACCTAAGGGTGCTATATTTATATTTTTAAAATTCTTGAACCAAATTATTAACTTTAATTGGTTTGATAATGGTAAGAATTACAATAAATAAAAGTAAAATCTCCTGTAACATCTTTTGTCTCTGATTAGTTCCGCTTTTAGAGACAAAAGTTTTAAAGGCTGTAAACCAGTTTTAAAGCTGTTTTTTTTATATATTTAAATACATTCATAGATTGAGGTTCTGTACATTAACAATGCAAACTAAGTATTGGAAAACAATCGTACACTAAATCTAATCTTTCTAATTGCAAGTAAACATTTTTATCATGATTTTCCACAGTTTGATTAATTCGGTTTTTGGGCGAAATTTGTTCCAAAATGAAGATCGTGATAAGAATAAGAACACCTTTAAGGAATGCTTAATTTTTTAAATGTCATTTTACCTATGAACTTTTTTTTAATGTGCTATTGATGTTGCTCTGAAATATTTTATTTTCGCGGGAGCTTATGTACAAGAGTATCACAGGAAAAGATAGACGTCTGTGAGGTGCATCAAAATGGGTGACGTACAATACAATCCTTACAACCAGGGTTCGTCTGAAGAAAGCTTGTTAAGAAGAGTACGAGGGAATATATCATTGTCATTTCTGAACCTTACTAAAATAACTAATGTTTCCAAAGTAAAAAGAGATATCACTAAGAAGTAGATTTCTTAAACGGTGACGGTAAATACTTAAGTGCGTCAAAACTGGGGTTGGAAAAGATGGACCACCCTGTTGTACTGTATGCGTTTTTGTTTTCGTAAGGTGCTAGAATCACTTAGATGTTCGTGAAAGCATATGGTTTTAGAGACGATTAAAACTTTTTTTGCTAACGTACACCTTAAAAAAAGGGACTGAAAGAATTATCGACACAAAATGAATGTCGTAAAACTCCATGGGGAGCATTCATTATTTATGGTAAAGGAAAAACTTTAGAAATTTAGAGCGCCGACTGTTGTCATAATGCCATGCTAATCTCGTGTATGCCATTATGACAACAGATGGCGACACAAGTTGGACAACAAAGACGATACTGATAAAACTTAGTATTTACAGTGTTGCAAGGCCAAATCTGTATAAATACAGCAGTTGGAATGATGTAATTGTAAAGTTTATAAACAGAATATACAAAACTTGTAATAACTCATATAGCGTTTGTCATACGACAAAACTACAGAATCAGTTCAGTAGTTGGCAAATTGCAAGATACAATGACGCAGAAAGAAGGTAGATCGAAAAACTTGCAAGCAACCATTTCCAGCTTGGATCAATGAAAAATAGAAAATTAATGACTACAATTATGAATGTAGCACTTGCAAGCAGCCATGTACAATAATGCAGAAGGAAAGTAGCACATGCAAAATGCCACGTCCAATTTGCATCAATGAAGAATACAATATACATAGACAGAATTATGAAAGAGCACTTGCAAGCAGCCATTTCAAATAATGCATCAAGGAAGATTAGGAAATACACGCATATAATTATGGCGGTAATCCTCCTCCATACAGTTTATACACACCTTGAAGTTTTGGAGTATATCTCTTTAAAAAAAAAACTTTACTGTAATAGAATATGAATTGCTACATTTTTCTTATAGCTCCACTTACATTTTCTGGTTGGAGACTTTAATGCCAGAACCGCCAGTTTATCAGATATTTGTTATTTATAACTTTCTTAACAAAACCAAGTTGAAACGTTCAGTGTGTAATGATCCAACGAATTACATAGGGGGGATCAAGCGTCCAGACAAATATGGTATATCCCAGGTCAAATATTGAGAAGACTAAAATAGAAATCGGTATGGTATGCAGATATCGAATTTCGGCATGAATAATAATAATAATACGTATATTTGTAACAGAAGGATGGGGAATACAGGCGAGTTGAAAACTGCACATCCGGTGACAAGACTCTGATTGATCATTTAGCATTTGCTGTATGTGGCTTCCGGTTGTCAAACAATTTTAAAGTGCTTGATTTAAATCTCTCTTATCAGATATTTTGCATACCAAATTCGAAGTCATCAGATATTCAATGTGCTTTAGTATACCAATTTCGAAGTAATCAGACATTCACTGCGATTTAGCATACAACATTTGAAGTAATCAGATATTCAGTGATTTAGCATACTAAATTCGAAGTCATTATATATTTACTGTGATTTAGCATACAAAATTCGAAGTAATCAGACATTCACTGGGATTTAGCATGCCACATTAGATGAAATTAGCTACATGCACTTCATGATTATATCACAGAATTAAAACTAGAAGATTGTGAGATTCGAATAGAAACAATGAATTCCTGGTGAATATAAATATTCAAAATCTGAATGACGTCAACATTGAATTGGAGGAACTTCTACATAAAGATAATGTAACACGAGACTATATAAATATAATCATCAGCGATAAAAGTAACATTTTTGTTAGCTCTGCAGAACTGATGTTTTCTGGAAAAGACTTCTTGTATAGGAAAGTCCACTAAAATAGAAAAACTGCACAAAGTAAATCCAATATGCTGACAGCTGATAAACAGAATAAGAAAACTCTTGCAAATCAATACTCTAGTTATAAAAACCATTACAAAGGAAAATACCCACTTTACAAAGGACCCAGAAAGATAATGGAATTTCTTAAATATTTAAATAGTATGTTTCTTTTATACGTAAGCAATCCGGTGGCCTACTGGTTAGAGCGTCCGCCTCGGATGCGGGAGGTCGTGGGTTCGATCCCCGGCCGAGGCATACCAAAGACCTATAAAAATGGTACTAACAGCTGCCTCGCTTGGCGCTCAGCATTAAGAGGTTAGTGTTAGGACTGGTCGGCCTCGTGTCAGGATAATGTAACTGGGTGGGGCATCATGCTACGTGTCTGCGGCATGATGCCCCACTGCTAGACATCACTATAAACTGCAACATTGCAGACATCGTAGCGATATGACTGAAAAATTGTTAAAGCTACGTTAAAAATCCAAATCACATCACATCACAACACGTCTTTAATACGTTGATGTCACATTATACTTTATGTGAGTTAAATGACGCATCTGACCGCTCTGGTGGCCTAGTGGTTAGAGCGTCCGCCTCGGATGAGGGAGGTCGTGGGTTCGAACCCCGGCCGAGTCACACCAAACACTTACAAAAATGATACTAACAGCCGCCTGACTAGGCGCTCAGCTTTAAGAGGTTAGTGTTAGGACTGGTTGGTCTGGTGCCAGGATAATGTGACTGGATGGGACATCTTGCTACATGTCCGCGGCATGATGCCCCAGTGCTAGACATCACTATAAACTGCCACACTGCAGACATCGTAGCGATATGACTGAAAAAATTGTTAAAACTACGTTAAAAATCCTAATCACACACACAGCTAAATAATATTAATACAGGCAAGCATAGGCAACTGCCACCAATGCACCATCTAAAGGAAATAATCACTGGAATTAAAGTTAGAACTGCAGATTATAGGTTTCCTGATCAAACCTGTATAATGAAAGATATTATAATACTAACTACTCTCTGGTTCATATTTTCATGCTTAAAGACGAAAAATTAATACGTTATTTTCGCATTTCCATGACTAACGCTTATATGTTAAATCAGTTATTGAATTCTTGTAACACACGACACTTGAAAAATATTTGCAGGTTCTTAAATTTTCAGAATTTTGTAATCCCTGTTAACCTTTGTGTTTTTATATCAAACGATTTATGTACGTTCTGTTTCTTATGCACCTACTATGTGGTAAACTTTACAACCTGAGCGTAATAAAAATTCTGTCTTGTCTTGTCTTGGCGAGTGTTCTAAGTTTGCTAGCTTTCAGCGTCTACCGGGACACGAGAGACAAGAGCTAGCTTTCGGATCCTGATCAGACCAGACCAGTCAGACAAGAGCTAGCTTTCGGATCCTAATCAGACCAGACCAGTCAATGTGTCGACTTGCCGTGTTTCTGGCAAGCGCACTTGATTCCAATTGCCTCTGTATAACATCAATGTCTAACTGTGTCGTTTATCACGAAACGAACAAACTGAACTCAAAGGTTAAAATGTATGGCCCAGTGAAGTGATGGTTTTAATTTTTGTAAACAGTTGAAACTCAGCATACCGCATCAATAACACTTCTTTTTTCACAAAATAACATACGATCAAAGTTTGAAACACGTCCGTTCTACAAAATGTTTTTCAGTCGCCACGTGTAACTTCGATGCATGGGTACGCATGGTGGCACAAACGTGGTTGAACTAGCCAGTTTCATTATTTAAGAATATCTGTCAGATAATTGTGATACGGCATATTGGAAAATCCTATGAATGTAATAGAGTGGATGCATTTTCGCAAATTTTGTACATTGGCTGATGTACGACAATTCACTGCCATAACTGTAATCGTAACGCCTCTGGCCTTTCCTACCAATATATAAAAACAGTATTACTTAGAGATAGCAGCTATATTGTAATCAGTTTCTTTCAGAAGTTTCAATATGTCGATCACTGTATTACATTTGGCGTGTTTTCTTGGGGCGGTAAGGCCCGGATAAGTTTCAATTTTTTCCCCCTTCTTTAATTGGAGCTAGAAGACCCGGTATTACTTTTGAGGTGTTATTCTGGGGGAGGGAAGGCCCGTGCTATTGTGTTATTCTGGGGGAGGGAAAACCCGCGCTATTGAGAATGTTTCAAGTTAAAGTCTTTTTATCATTTTTAATCCTTACCCGACAATGATACAGATGAAAAGCTTTCATCGTGAGGTTCAGAAGCGTAGAGCGCCTGCTGGCGATAATCAACTGGGATCAACAAAATTAACCGAATCTGCATATCCCTGCCATTAAACCTGTACATTTTCGATTGCACTCCTACTAAGATATTTGTTTGACCCTCCCACATCAATCCCACCCAATGAACTTGTCCCTAAAATATAGCCTCATATATTGACAATGTTTAGCACAAAACTAAAGTTTTAAGTATAGTAGAAAACAATACACTACTGCGAGTGTCTATCTCAAAGAGACCAGCAAACAAAGAGAAAAAGCAAACCCTAGATGTTTTCTGACTCTATGATTCTAAAATTACTATTAATACAATAACAGAAAGTGAGTTTTCGGACTTTGACATGTTCCATGGAGTCTGATGAAATGCCATTTACGGAGACAGAAAATGCTAGTAATATACTCCTGTTTAAATTATTTCGTTTATAATGCACAACCCAAAATGATGTTCGTTATCGAATACATGATTCAAAATGGGAACTATCTGTTACATGCATAGTGGAAGTAATCTGTAGTAATCTTTCGTATGGCCTTATGTATGCAGATGAAGCATGTGTTGTCTTTTTTGCATGTATGTATGTATGTATGTATGTAGGTGGGTAGGTAGGTAGGTAGGTAGGTAGATGGGTATTGTTATGTATATTTTATTTATATTGTGCCCTTGATCTTTGTTCGTAATCGAGGGCAGAGTTTTAGCCTACATGACCATTGTCGTAGATGAGGGTTGTGTCTCCCTGATTCTTGTAAAGTTGTTTACTACAGTCTAAGTTCAAAACCTGACTCTGTTTACAGGTTAGTGAAGTTTTCCAGAAGATAATATTGCGTCATATGTCAGGTGACAGTTTATATAAAAAGAGGTTTTAGTAAACAATGATTCATTCATGCATTAAGTTCAGTCTGTGGGATCATTTAATGTTGTGTTCAGATATAATTTGAGAAGAATCAATAATTTTAAATATTGATTGGAATTATATAGTGCTCATTGACTTTATGGACTAAAGCACTACTTTAGAATTATTGTGAATTCATTCAAAGACATTCTGGATTATACCAGTGATACATACATATTATTGTACGTCGGCATATTCATGACTATTGGTGCATCAAGACATTCAAGACTGTTGGAATTCATTCGGAACATTCTGTACTTTTGGACATGTGATAGGACATCTAGGATTTTTTTTTAATTTAATTCACAATATGTCTTTTAAAATTTCATTTTGTATTCAAGGGAAACATTGTTTGTTGAATTTTACTAAACTTGCTAGTTTCGCTTCCATAGTTTAAGAGAACAGAGTCGTAACCAAATATATGTATGTGTGCAGGTAGGTAGGTAGGTGCCTTTCTGCGTATGTAGCGCCAACGTATATATGTATTACGTACGTATATACGGACCTAATTAGGTCTGATTTCCTGTCTTAAATAATCTCTTTTTCATTTATAACCTATTATGGTCTAGCCCGTCGGTGGACTGTCGGATTCGTAATCCAAAGAAGAAGGTTTGATACACGCCTAGGCAAGCCAGGGTCGGCTTCCTCTGTGTGTCAGTGGGAAGGGTATTAACTCCCACATTCTTTTCACGATGTAGTCAATAACGTGTTAAAAGTGCCAGTATAACCAATCCAAATCTAACTTGCTTTAATGGATTTTGACAATATGAATTGGCCTAACGGGTGGGTCGGTTTGGTATAGTGAAATATCACGTATAGTACGTAATGAGTTTAAAGTGGTATATTATTAACCTAAAAACATGTCATTTAAATTTTCAGGAGGAAACTGTGTTATAAAAATATATTGAAATGAGCTAAAATAGGCAATTTAATATTTTATTTTATGCGCAATAGATCAAGGCATTGGGATAGCACTGAGCTATTGCATTCTAATTTTCTTGTTGCAATAGGATCACTCTAGACGCAAGGAGCGTTACATTTTTCGTATACAATAGACCTTGCATACAGTGCATCTGGCACTCATCACAATGCCAGGAAAAAGGGGCTGCCATATTGGTCTTCTTCCAGTCAACCCGGCCCTTTGACTAACAGTCATATTACACGCGGACCTGATGGCTATCAAATTTCCATATTGAAACTACAGTTGTGGTCGGTACTGATAATAGCAAACAGAGTTACAACACATTCCTGAAATACATACTATAAAATGACTTATTTGCTTGTCAACATTTGACTTCTTTTCATCTAAATTTTCACCCCATGTACGTCTCTAAGCATTAATCCGCCAAAGGTTATATCTTCGGGTAGCATCTGTCTTTCGTTCTTAATACCTGTCTTCAGATAATGAAAAAGTACTTGCCATTAGCTACTTATTCTAAATAAACCTTATATGTATACATAAATAGGATGTATATTGAATATAATTGCAAGTATGAAAACTTTTCTAGTTATAGCATAGATTTCCGCTAGTGTGTGAGAAGGTACGTCCCGCAAAACAAGAGTGTGAATCAAATTAAGAATTTTTTTTTTTATAACAAAATTACAAACTGATCAGGTAAAATATATAAGTAGCTGCATATTTCACAAGATGGTACTTCGTACAAATCTTGTGGATGTCATGATTCTCACTAATCGTAAATGTTAAACGAAGTATTGCGCCACATGGTGAATGACCGTGAATATGACATGTATTCATGTATGTAACCATGTGGTTTTCTAAACTGGCTTCTACGGTGTGTCGAATAGGCCACGTCTTTGGAAAGAGTTGACACTTATTTGCAGAATTACTTATGTACATGTTAGCGTATATTGAGTTACAGTGTACAAGAAGGCAGTTAAATGTGGCTGGCGGCCTACATAATGGGAAAGTGTTACACCAGTCTTAGATTTGTACATGTTGCCTTCAACCTATTATCAGGATACAAAAAAAAAGTGGTTAGAGATTTAAACTCAAGATTCAACTATTAATAAAGTTTAGAAAACTGAATTAACAACTGTTGTACAACAGATCGGTCAGCGTGTGCAAAAAGTCACATAAGAGAATATGAATATTACAGACTTCATTTTTTGGGGAACATCAAACTGTTTTGGAATAAAATTAATTTATTATTATTATTATTATTATTATTATTATTATTACCCAAATAGATGGAGAGTTGTATAATTGTTTTTATCAGGAAATGCTGCTTATAGCCATTACAGGCCGTCGTACCTTTTTTAGAATTAAGGATGTTTAGGACTGACTTGAATCCATTTTATTTGCAAACAGTATGTGCAGTAAAACATTTAATGATCAGTTTCTCCAAATTTTATTCAAAATTCACTTCTCCTTGCCACTAAACTGTGTATTTATAAGTGTCAGTGGCATTTCATTTTCACTACATACATACTCCATAACGCTGTACACTGCATCAATATATGTGGACAAAAAAGTGGAATTATTTTTTTTATCTTATTCTTTCACACTCACTGCTAATTGGTACATGATAATAAACTGAAAGAAGTGGGACATCACTATTACCATAAAGTTTATCCATTTCTTGACCCCACCCACCCACCTGTACTGAATTTTGCATTACAAATAGGCCTTAATAAAACGTTTCATTCTGGCTCCGCACTCAGAACTGAACCCTTCATGACCTTTTCACACAGTCACGATATGTAACAATAATGTCTTGATGACAGGAAGTAGATAGAGTACGATGACTGCTCTTTTCTTATGGCCTAATTAAGTGTACCTCTTGTAAACAGCGACTAACGTATACACCTCATCTGCACAGTATAAAACTTATGTTAATCTTGAAAATCATCCGTATTGTGGTGGAGTTACCCTATACGGAGAAGTTGTTGAAATAAAGAGGAGTAATCAGTATATGCAGAAAATGGATGGTAGAAAAAAGAAAAAAGAAAATGTCAGTAATAAGTAATGGGAAAACTCCAACTGATATAGTTTGCCTACCTAGAGGTTAAACATCACAATCACTAAGACAGTTTCCATGGACTGTGATTTTAACGAATTCATAAATATACAGAATTCATAAATATACATTGGATATAAAATTAGGTTGATATGAAATCAGTGTTTGACACGGACTTGTCGAGCCGAATGAGCGTGAAGTGGATCACCGTAAAATCGGCTATGTTGTTGTTGTTGTTTTGGGGTTAATGTTATTTTCAACAAATGGCGGCCTGTATAACTGGTGGAGGAAGAACCTTTGTAATCCCAGAGAAGAACCACCGACCCATGGGAAGCTACTGGCAATTTTTTTCACATGCCTACATTAATGTCAGATATGCTTACAAAATATTTGGAAATCCAATGTGTCCATTTTCATCCAATCAGCGATTGTTATTCTCCAGGGCTCAATCCACTAACACACTCAAAACCACCAAAAAGACTGGATCCCTCTCTCACAGATATTCAGCAACTCACAAAACAGACTGGATCCCTCTTTTCTAAATACCCAACACCCACCAAACAATCAGGATCTCTTTCTCTGGAATACCCCAAACCAACTAAAAAGACAGGATCCATCTCTTCGAAGCAATTAGTGTCGTCAGACTCATAAAGATCTTTGGCAGTTCATCTCCTTAGCCTAAACCTGAAAAAGGTTTAGCTCATTCTTAAAGGATGTCAAGATGACTATGCTCCAAAATGGGGATTACTAGCAGTCCTGGGGAAAAATCGTACTTGAAACTATCTGTCCGTTGTGAATTATGTGATAAAAGAGTACGTGTTCTGGTACGACTTAATGCTAGAGTTAGATAGCTACTAGGGTCAACGTGGACGTGAAATTATGATAGTGATGATAATGGGCGAATAATGTGCTCAAAGTTCAGAGATTGTTTACAAATGGGGCCAGGTTTCAGGACGTGTGCTGTAATATCGGAGCTCTTTTTGTGTCTGAACGAGAATAGAATATTGACGATAATGCCTCCGATACATAGGATTAAAGTTTGAGCCGTTGTTAAACGTTGCACAAATGGCAACAAGCAACTACATGTCCATAAATCTTACACAAATGGCAACAAGCAGCTATGATGTCTCCATAAACATTACACAAATGGCAACAAGCAACTATGATGTGTCCATAAACATTGCACAAATGGCAACAAGCAACGATATGCCCATAAACATTGCAGAAATGGCAGTAAGCACCTATAATGTATCCATAAACATTGCACATATGGCAACAAGCAACTATGATGTGTCCATAAACATTACACAAATGGCAACAAGCAACTATGATGTGTCCAAAATCATTACACAAATGGCAACAAACACCTATGATGTGTACTTAAACATTACACAAATAACAGGAAGCAACTATGACCTGTCAATAAGCATTTAGACTCTTCCAATCTTTGCGGGACGAAGAATACAGTTACTGAGTTCATCGATGTTGAATCGTAATACACGTATTTTAGTAACAGATTTATGACGATACAGGTTTAAGTGTATATGTTGTTATATAATAAGTCCTATACCCTGCATTATGTTCCATTTTATGCAAACAGATTAGAACTTGTTTAAATAAAGACGAATCCACCGTTGTCGAAAACAATACCGATCTTTGCAACGACTTCAACTTATTCACATGCAGAGTTAAAGAGAATGTAGACAGAAAATTACAATTAAATCAGAGATGATGCAAACACGAATATGAAGTATTAATCAAATTTTAACTTGCAAGCATCATCGATACGCCTTTGATATTTCAATGGTATCTTTGGGATGAATGATCCTGACCTTAATTTACATTGAAATCTAAATTCAGTATCTCATTACCTGCCCTAAATTTAGTATCTCGTTACCTGCCTGTTCAAATAACCACCAGGTGCCCTAGGTGGCCTAGTGGTATAAGGCGCTCGCATTTACAGATCACCGCCATCTCACCATTATCCGCCTGGGTTCGAGTCTCGGCTCGGCCAACAACGTGGGTATGTGATAAAGCTTACCAGTAGCTTCCCGGGGCTCGGTGGCTCTTTTCAGGGTATTTCTTTCGAGTTCTTCCTCCACAAAGTATACTGGCCGCCATGTATCATGTGCTGAAAAACGTCTTTATGACCACACATCTCCGACACCCCCCATCAAATAACCCCCAGCTCAAATCATTCTAAAAAACTGTTTTGCAAATTCAGAAATATCAGTAAGATTAAGAGCAAATATAGGAAAAGTCTGTCTTATGGTAATACATATGAATGGAATACAGTATGTCTGTCATATGGTAATACATATGAATGGAATACATTATGTCTGTATTATGGTAATACATATGTATGGAATACAGTATTTCTGTCTTACAGTAATACATATGAATGGAATACAGTATGTCTTTCTTATGGTAATACATATGAATGGAATACGAGGGCATAGGGAAGATGTATTGAATGCTGTGTCCGATAGTATAAAGGCATTACTTTATCAGACCAAACAAAAATAAAAATTATTTATGACCGGACAACAGATATACTGTTGATACTCGGTGCTTACTTTGGATCAGAGAGAGAGAGAGAGAGAAAGAGAGAGAGAGACTGTTGTCTCTGTCTTTCAATATATATTCTGTTCAAAATTACCTGATATGTTCTCCAATAATAAATATTTCATTCATATCTGTAAAAATCCCAGATCTGTCTTTCATTTCCCTCATTGTCACTGCCATTTTAGGACTGAAGGACCAACTATCAACTATCCAAATGAAGTATTAAATCGATCCTCACTGAAATTTACATAATAAAAAACAGTTTCTCAACCTCGAGAAGCATGAAGTATATTCTACTATCACGCGCTAAGCTCGCAGTCCAGGTCAAACAACGTTAGCTTAAAAGATATGAGCACGCTCATGATCTCGAATCGTTAGTGAATTAAGGATATCTTATCGAGGTTTTCGCTCATTGCATGCGCAGTCAGGCTTAAATATATGGATATTTACGGTTTCGTTACAGTGCAGTATCATTTGCCCTTCCCATTAGAATATCAGATAAAATAACGTGATAACGTGTGATGTCTAAGCCATCTCCGGTATATTTTAAATAGATTGAGTGGGTACAGTCATTTCTTTATTTAAAATATCAATGGTGTAATCAGGATCCATACAGAAGGCAATGATTGCACTTTTCTGCTCAATTTCTGTAAGATGTGGTCATTAGTAGCTACATATAAACATACTTGTACTTTTATCATAAATGTGATCTAATGCAAGCAGATCTATCCGATTCGACTCAAGAATAATAATACCATGTATACGAAATTAGTATAGTGGGTCGATCTGGGGACAGTGGAAAAGCCAGTAAAAAAGGTCGTGGGCGTGTATAGGGACAAGATTTATAGGGAAAATGGAAATCGCAGTCAAAAGGGTGTTGGGCCTGTATAGGGACAGTGGGACTTATTATTATAGGGACAACAGGAATGGAACAGGTGGGGTGATGTCACGGTACTGAAGATTGGAAACAATGTTGCAAGGAGCTGACCTCAATCGGAGCATACAGCGGAAAAAACCTAGAACGTTTGGCGGGACATAGAGATATATAACACATACAACATATAACATGCAGACATAGATGGATGAATATTAATTTATCACACAAACAACTATACAACCGACAAATAACAATTTAGGTAAGAAAGCAAATCTTTTCGAGGCATATGAGTGGCCCTGAAAATGGGCCTTTGGGTATTTTCTTCTTTTTTCTCCAACTATCTCCTCACTTTCGTTTTGGTAACTGGATACCTCTATTCATGTTCAAGCCTTTCCACTGCATATATCAACTGCCTTTCAAGTTGTTAAACAAATCCATTTTCCAAACGTCTTGACTAGTCAACGCTGGCTGGCCAGACTATCAATCAGTCAATAAAAGGATTTAAGTCGCCTATGCAACTAGTGCTTTCGAGACTTGTTAAGTCTTGAATGTCGAGATTTTAAATTGGTCGGGACTGTAGGAATGGAGCCACTACAGTCCCGCTTTTATGTACGAATGTCGCACTTTTTAATTATGCTGTCTGGCAGAGGCAAGTTGGAAAGGAACCCAGGAAAAGGCGCAGACGTAACCAATCAGACAAAATTTCCAGTTCTATCAGAAATAAGCATTTTATTTCACCACAATAATCACAACGTTCAGAGTTAACCAACCAGGGAATTAAACTCCCAATCAAATTTGACCTAACATGACCGATACGAACAAGTTAGAAAACCAACAAAAGGACCCAACTCCCAATCAGACCTGACTTTACATAACTAGCAAGGGGCCCCGAGTGGCCGAGTGGTCTAAAGCGCTCTCCGTTACGGATCACTGCCATCTCACTTCTGTCTGCGTGGGTTTGAGTCTCGGATTCGGCCAATGTAGGTATGTGAGAAAGCTTGCCAGTAGCTTCTCGTGGGTCGGTGGTTCTTTCCGGGGTTTTCCCGAGTTCTTCCTCCACCATTAATACTGGCCGCCATGTATAGCCTATCGTGTGCTGAAAAATGGCGTTAAACCCAACAACAACAACAACAGCATAACTAGTTCTAATAAGTTAGAAACGATCCAGAGGTCAGATTTGACCTTACACAGCTGACGTTAGTAAGTCAGAAAACTGCCAACGACGGCTATGATTTATATACTTCAAGCATGGACGTGAAGGAAAACATCCCTTACACTCACTTCACATATTATCTACTATCCACACAAACGTACGTGAGCTCATACAAACCCAAAAAGATAATATCCACACACGGGAAGAGGGAAAAACATACACTCTACTATCCACACAAACGTACGCTAACTCATGCGAACCCCAAAATATACTATAAAAAATACCAGTATCTAATATCCACACAAACGTACACGAACGCATACAAAACCAAAAATATACTATCAAAAACCACAATATCTACTATCCACACAGAAGGGAAGTGCAAAAAACCCCACAATATCTACTGTCCACACAAACGTACGCGAACCCATACAAACCAAAAATATACTGCCAAAAACCACAATATATACTATCCACACAAACGTACGCGCACTCATACAAACACACACTCTACTATCTACACATAAGTATGCGAATTCACACACACACACACACACACACACACACACACACACACACACACACATATATATATATATATATATATATATATATATATATATATATATATATATATATATATATATATATATATATATATATATATATATATATATATATATATATATATATATATATATATATATATATATATCAGGAAAGGAGTAAGTGTTTATAATCGCACTACTCACACTCATACAAATTGGCAACTTGAATACTCTCTTTTCTAGAGATTTGGGTAGCCCTAAAAATGACTGTTGTTTTTGAACTTCAGATGCACCTGGATAATAGTTGCACCTCCCAGGTCGAGCACCACAGCTACAACGTCGACTCCAATCTTGCTCCCAATTTACAGTTGTTCTTGGGAGCGCAGACGGGGCTTGATTGGCTTCACTATCCCACTCCTCCTTTTGAGGGACTGTGAAGACATATTCCCTCAGTCTTCTCCTATGCCAGACCAGTGGATGCTGTGGTTGTCGTGGCTTCTCTCGCTGTCTTTCCAACTCATCCTCTCAGCGTTTCATCTGGGGGATCACGCTCTGGTATTGGTTGTGGCAGTTGCTGTAGCTGACGTGCTTGTGGTGGTGACAATATTGCCTGTGGAGGGGTCTACACCGAAGGGTTCCCCTCGCATACAGGTCTCAGCATGAGGTGAGGCAGGACCCTTTCCATCTCTTCCTCTTTCTTTTTCATCTCCTCCTCTTCTATTCTCACATTTTCTTTCAATGGCCTCCATAGCCAGTTCGTCAAGGAGGCGACAGGCAAACTCCAGGTACATCTGAAGTACAAGCAATTTGGTGATTCTGTTACTCATTCTTCGTAGTTCACGAATCTACGATAGCTAACCAGACTGGTTGGTCGGTCGTTTCAATTATAGTCGTATTTGCCCATACAGGCATGCACGACTGATTAATGCCCCATGTGGGGCTGATTGATTTTTTCGAGGAGGACGGTATGGAGCCGCGTCCCCCAACGCATTAGAGCACTTAAAAAGTGCTATTTGATTAGTCCGATTTTCGAGACATTGATGTCTCACATGACTCGTGGTGAGTGGGAATGGCCCACACGCACTCACGTATATAATACATATAATGGAGTGGCAAGGGTATGTCGGACTGAGTGGGTAGGAGGCGACTTACATCCGGGATCGTCTCTTTTTGTTCACCATTTTAAATGTTAAATGGTGACGTCTTCTCGTATTTATAATTTGGAAAATTATTATTTGTGCTGTTTGTAGGATGGAGGTGACATAATGGATCTTCCTAGTTTATTTTAGGGGGATTTATTTAGTCAGTTAATATTTTTGGGTTCATACCCTAGTTATCATTTTTTCCGCCTTGTGCGGGGGTGTGGGGGGGGGGGCTGATGGCTGCGTTTTAGCACCTTGTAATTCTAAGTTTGGGGTCATACTTCTTTATTATATAATTTTAGGTGCCACATTGTGTAGCTGGTCCTGATTGCTCTGGGGGTCCTGATGGCTTGGATTTAAGCCACCTTATAATGGCTAAGTTTATAGGCCAGTTTTGATTCTTATATTTAAATGACCCATCATGCTTTAAGTTGAAAGAGAGAGTAGGTAGAGATTGTTAGTATAAACGTTGAGGGCGAATTGGCTACCAACCACCTATTGCATTGCTTAGCGGACCATATTTCTGGTCTACCCTTGATGATGTTGTTGGTGATTGGTGCTGGTGTAGCATCAGCCCGCGCTTGGCGGTACACACCCCTACTTGGGTGGTAAACCGGATACTACCCGCGCACCTAAATCCCCACCCAGTCATACCAAGAGGGGCTTCCGGTGGCAACATGACCAGTTGTTTTTGTAAATGCGGGGTTTGGGAATTGACCTACTTTTATCTCTGTCGCTCCATTGCATTGCTTAACAGTTCACACTCCCGATCCACCCATTTTGCCGTAGTGGGTGATGCGTGCAGGTGCAGCATCAGCCCGCGTTTCGCGGTACACACCCTTACTTGGGCAGTAAACCGTATGCTACCCCCGCACCTAATTCCCCACCCGTTTCAATAATTGAAACTAGCAGTTAGGTGTTAAAGTTGGTGAAGATAGATACCTGGTAGGTGTATGGGGTAGGTATAGTGATAGTCAATTAATGAAATGAAATGTCAAACCGGTCTAAATATGAGAGTCAGGGTTAGATCTTTCCAGTTTTATCAATCTCCCTGAGGAAGATTAATATGGCCTCATTAGTTTGTGGGGGTTATGGATAGTTTGGTACAGTAATTCGGGGTAAGTATTAGGAGAGCCAAATTTCGTTAGCGAGCTAGTTAGCTTTTTTTCTTGGCTCTCTATATCTCGGGCATATGTTGAATACGTGCCGGAGATCTTCGTCATCAATGCAAATGGGACATTTCGCTCCATTTTCTCTATTAGCCAGAACATATTTCCACATACTACCAGCAAGTAGGGTTTTTCCTGTTTTGATTCGGTTTATGATCCGTTGATGATGTTTGTTGTTTGTTGACGGTGCTTTGATCTTGCGACTCACTGTTTTATGAATCGAGTACAGCGTGCGCCCTTTTGGGGCATGTGTTCCATTCGGTTTGCCATTTAGAGGCGATTTTTTGTGTGGATATCATGCATTATAATTCTGGACGCTGTAATCGAGCTGGGCCGGTTTTGGTTCGTTGAGTTGGTTCTTTGCTGCTAAGTCGGCCCTATCATTGCTTGGGATGTTGATATTGGACGGGACCCACATGAATTCTAAAATTTGGTATTGTTTTTCCATATTGGTAAGCAGCAAGCTTGTCCCTTTTAGGAGGTTTTCACGCCCCTTTGAGTTGCCAGTTTCCAAGGTTTTTAGTACACTAAGTGAATCGCTGAATATTAATGTTTTCCGGAAATTTTATTGGTTTGCTATCTTCAAAGCTCAAAATATGAATCAAAATTCTGCTGTATACATTGAACAATTATCCAGGAGTCTGCTTCCTATTTCCTTATTTAATTCCGGGATAGTATAGTTAGGGCTGCAGCAGTTCTGTCTGGGTTGTTTGATTTTGATCCGTCTGTGTATATTTTGACGAAGTCCTTATAAGAATTGTCCAGTATAGTCAGGATCTTTGATCTTATTTCTAATGGTTGGTCTTCCTTGGAGCCGAAAGTTGTTGCTAAGGTGTTTATGCTGGGCTTTTTGCTTGTCCATGGTGTGGCGTCTGAGTATCGTGTGGGTTCTGCATGAAGACAGCCGATTTGTAATTCTTTACATAGTGTATGGATCTTTTTTCCGGAAGGTGAATAGGGGACGAATCTCTGGCTAAATGGAATGTTGCATTTGTTAATGATGTCCCTTGTGGGATGGCTGGGGTTGTGTATAGAGATTATGGCTGCATATCTTAGTGTTAATTCTTCTCTTCTTAACGATGTTTCGCCTGTAAGGATCTGAAGTTCTTCTTTGGAGGTGTTTTTAAGTGTACCTATACATATACGCAACGCTTTTGGCTTGGATTATGTCGAGGCGTTTGAGGAGTGAGGGTTTGGCTGAGGCGTAAATCTGGCATCCATAATCCAGCTTGGACCTAATTTAGGCCTTGTAGAGCGTTACGAGTGTGTCTCGGTCTGCACCCCACTTTAGACCATTGATGTTTTTCAGGAGATTTAGGTCTCTATTACATTTGCGTATTATTTCAGTGATGTGGTGTTTCCATGAGAGATGCTGGTCGTAATACATACCTAAACATTGTGCTACTTTTTAAAATTTGATGGGTTCGCCTTGTATGTACAGGGTTGGGGTCATATAGTGTAACCTTTATGGGGAGAAAATAGAATTCCAGTTGTTTTTCCTTTTGATAGTTTGAACCCCAATTTGTCTGACAATTTGCCCATTTTCGATACATTGGCTTGTAGTTCAGTAATTAACTGTTGACTGTGGGTTGCCCGCTTTCCACATGCCACAGTCGTCAGCAAATTGCAATATATCGATTTTACTGAGGTCGACAGAGCGTTCTAGGTCATTGATTATGATATTAAATAGGGTCGGGCTTAATACACTTCCTTGGGGTTGCCATTTTCTAATACGTATTTTTCTGAATATTGATCACCTAGTTCTAATATGTCTATCGTTTAAGAAGTTTTTGATCCATTTACGCACATGGCCGTTGATTCCATAGTGGTTCAATTTGGCGATGAGACCATCAGTCCAAACTAGATCAAAGGCTTTAAAAAGTCTTGAAAAATCGCTATGAGATGTCGATCGCATCTTCGTTAGCAGTGAAAGCTAGTTTAACGCGCGACTCAAGCCTTATTAGTTGGTCCAAGGTAGGTCTTTTGTTGCGGAAGCCACTATGGGTTTTTGAGAGAAGATTGTTACTTTCGAGGTGATGTTTAATTCTGTTGTTTATCATTGTCTCCATCACCTTACATATAGTGTCGGTGAAGGAGATTGGTCTATAAGAGGATAATTCTGTTTGGTCTTTACCAGCTTTTGGGATCGAAATAAGTCTAGCTTGTTTTCACTTTTTGGGTATTTGTTCTGTCTGCCATGATTTATTAATCATGTCTAGTTAGTGTGATTTCTTCAATATTGGGTGGAACGTTTTTTTTTGTATATGTCTTATCCTAGATTGTCTTCTCCTGGAGAGATGGATTTCTTGTTTTTGACGTCAGATTTTCATTCGTCATAGGTGAAAGGGTCGTTAAGAGG
Source organism: Sinohyriopsis cumingii (assembly GCA_028554795.2). Taxonomy (NCBI): domain Eukaryota; kingdom Metazoa; phylum Mollusca; class Bivalvia; order Unionida; family Unionidae; genus Sinohyriopsis; species Sinohyriopsis cumingii. The sequence goes on from CM068824.1 coordinate 77,265,571, forward strand.
GGAAATCCTGGACTCTAGGTCAGCAAACAGATGGGGATATTTACTCTCTACTGTCGCGCTATATGCTTGGAATTGAGCAGAATGGTTATCATTCTTGCTCATTCCGGCAAAATATTTTGCTATATGTTCAGCTTTTTGTTGTTGGTTGATCACCCTTGATATTTGGGATACTGTTATTACTGTGCTTCTCATTGCTTTTGTTTTGTTCCAGACCTGTTTGGAATTGCATTTCTTGATCTCAAGGGTGGAGAAATATTTTTGCCAAGTTGTTTCCTTTGCTCTTTTGATAATAGTTTTCACTTGTTTTTCTTCGGTTTTTCATTCAGTGTAGTCTATTGATTGTCATGTGTGACAAAATTTATTGAGGTCTTTCTTTTTCTCCTTCATTATATTTTTGCAGTCGTCGTTCTACCATGGAATGGGTTGTTTTGTATTTGATCTGTTCTCAGTTTCATTAATGGGGATGCTTTGTGTGGCGGCTTTTTTATCGCTTCAATGATATTTTGGTTGTATCTGTCGATGTCGTCTTCTCGTAAATTGGCTGTAGTTATGCCGGTAAGTATGGTATTGAATGTATGCCAGTCAGCTTTGACAAGTCTCCATTTGGGTACTTTTGAGGAGGCGGCGACTGGGTTTGTAAGTTTTATAGTAATATAGGGATTCTCTATATACTTCCCAATTAGTCATAGATGCTAATTTGGGTTTGAAAATTGTTAGATCAATTGCTGATAGAGAACCAGCCTCTCGGGAGATTCTGGTTTTGGTACCATCATTTAGTATGACTAGGTTGTTGTTAAGGACCCATTCTTCACTCAATAAGCCTCTCTTGCTTTGGTGATTTCCACCCCATTTTTTGCTATTTTGCGTAGAAATAGCCACAGATCATCTACTCACCAGTTGAGCTGGTTAATTGGGCATAGTGGATTGCCAGGGTCATATATATTAAATATTTCAAATGAAAATTTACCATTGTGGATGAGTATCGATTGATACTCGAGAGTTACGGGATTGTCGGGGTCCATTGGAAATTTGGAGTGTTGTTCAAATGTTGTATTTGGGAGTAAGTCGCTGACAAAGCTGTCTAAACCACCCCTTTTTATTATCTCTCATGATGAGTTTAGTGGTCGAAAAACGGGGGATATTTGCTATATGTTTCGAATTTCGGTGAATTAGGGTTTCTTGAATACAAATTATATCTGGTTTGTGTTTGAATTGTTGAAGTTTGATCATTAATTATAGTTTGTTAATGTTTAATCCCCGACTATTCCATTGCCAAATTATTAATTTGTTTTCATTGTTTTTTTAGATAGTATATAATGGTGGTATGTGAGAAGACCTCGGAGGAGGGCGTCCTTGTGTTATCTACATTGCTTTTGCATATGTCACTTGCAATGCTCGTCATTCGGTTTTTTGGTTCGTCTGCAGTCTCGCTTTTTGCTTGAGTGCGTACCTCCTGGATGAAGGTTGCTAGGTCAGGATTGGTTGATATGATGGCATTGCTATTAACATTGCTTTCATTTTTTAATGGGTCTTTTACCTGTTTTCTTCGTCTTCTCCTAACATGTCATCTAAAATGACCAGATGGGTTTGACTGGGGTCAGACACGATTCCCTCGTCTTCGACATGAATGCCTTCCACAAACACAATGAAATCGCTTTGACTTTCTCGCAAGAGTCTGTACGCTGATTGCCACTCTTTGTAACACCACTCGATCCGTTGAGGTGGACGATCGATCAAATGATGTTTATGTTCGATCAAACGTTTGACAAATTCGATTTTGCCTGAACCACTGGGTCCGGCAATTAACATGTTAAAGGGATGACGAAAATACAAGGCCTCCCAACTAGCACGATCTAAGTGTTCGTCAATGACTTTGAAAGTGGAGGAAGAAAAAGCGGAGACAGTAGAGGTAGCCATAGTGTAGGGAATGTCACTTTCGACACGAAGACAGACAAGACACGAGTTTTTATACTTTTTTCAGGACACATTTAATTGCAAATTAAAATGGAACAATACGAAAGAGAAAAACACATAAAAGCCAAATTTTTAAGTACAGCGATAAAATACACATCAAAACGATCAAAGTGGAATATAAAAAAGTCACTGTACAACATGATTTTGGTAACAAAGGTGTCCTAGGGACAGTGTGTAATATTCTTAAGGTCTCTACATTGGGTACAGTCACACATGTGTCCTCCCAAAATGTTTTTTCGGGAATGTCTATGACAGTCCTGTCCTGAAGGGAGTGGTTGTCCTCGGTGCCGGGTTCTTCTTTTAGCACTGTCACTAACACAGATTATAAAGTTACTTTTTTCACTGGACGTTTGAATTGAGGATCACAGCTATTAAGCATACTTGGCCACTTCTTTGGTCCAAGCCTCAAAACCTCAACTTTTCCAGTCACGTACATATGTCCAGTGAGGGTGCAGGTCACAAGCTACACACACATCAACGTACAAATCTTCAGTACTGAAAGTTGACGAATTTTTTTCACGTACAGGTCGTCAAGTATCAAGATGAAAACGCAAGGTTTTTAACAAAATGAGTCTCTCGTGGACATTTAAAGGGACCACTTTCAGTGTTTTATTTGGTGGTAAATACTGTTAGTAAGAGTCCACAAGGAATTGACTGGTAAACGAAATCCCAGAACGCAAGTCACTAAGACACACACCACACGTCGACCCCAATTCATGGGACACAATTCTCGTAATAAGTGTTGGTAATCTTCCACCGTTTTAATGCTCTCATCGATTTTCTTCCATGGAATATGTTGTATCACCACTGATCACTGGCATGGTAGCCCGTTTTTATTCCTCTTTTTGTCGGAGGTAATAAGTGTACTTTTTGCACAGAGATGATCGTACTTCACTTCCAATTGTCCTTATCTTATTTAAAATCTTCTCCTAGAGCGAAAGTAATGGACATAGTGAGTAATTTCTGAACACTGCCATTCTGCGTAACGGTCAAGAGAGTTAGGACCTCTTGTAAGGTCCACTGCCTGGCGGCTTTAATTAAAAATGCTCCCTGAGCACATAAATGCCATGGGGCAATTAAATAGCCTACCGTGTAGGCATAAAGCAGAGGTACATGCTCGAAAGAGCTCAAACCTCATTAATCCAACATAGATATATAGATGTCCTCTTGGGTCCATATCTCGTCGATGGGGTCTAAGAGCCATTGGGTGAAGTCGGCTAGCGTGTTCGGTCCCCGAAAGACTTTTTTCACGTCCTCCAGGAATCTTGCTACAGTGAGGGCAATGACTAAAGATAAGCTCTTGAAATGCACTTCTCGCACGCTCAATGAGCCACACAGAAATTAGGAATGTGAATGTTGGTCTCTTGCATGCATTTGAAATCGAAAAAGATGAAATTGCCCTTCTTCTGGTCATCGTCTTCCTCTTGATCTTTGGAATGGTAATTTTGAATGTAGCATTCATGTTCCAAGTCTACGATTTGGTTAAAAATGTGACATCGTTTCTTTCCTGGACATACGTGTGCCTTGGCATTATTGGTACGTATTCTTTGTCCACAAGTAGGGCACAATCTCAGGAGTTCACAAGCACTTTTCTGCTGTGAACCTTGCGTTTTTAGATGTTGTTGTAACAAGTAGGACTGAAAAAGTACGCTGACAAGCAGGGAAATGCACTCATTTTTGTCCTTCGTCCAGACAGGGTTGAGAGACCAAACATCCCTCACATTTCAAATACAATGCTTATGTTGCTCTCGACCGTTATAGTCATAGTCACATTTCTCACAATAATAAATGTATCCCAGGAATGGGGCGATACTAGTAATGGCATCGAAATGTATACTGTGATGACAGATGTGAATGTCTTTTCCGTCTTTGAATGCTTTGCCTTGAAACAACAGAGGTCCGCGCACTTCTTGAGGGTGTACTTTCAAGCTGTAGTTTGGAGCCATTTCAGGAATGCTACAGAGTGTGTCTTTAGATATCCCCGCTTGCTGTAACAGGAGTTCTGCTTCTTTGTTGTTGGGCTCGGTTCGATTTTCGAATGTTCGCCCGGGCTGTTTTCCATTCTACCGTGGCATTCTTGTCGCCATACGTTCGTCTCACCACGATGACACGGGCTAAACACATCTAGTGTTGAGTGTTGTTAATTTGAACGAGTCTCTTTTTGGTGCTGCGAATGTCGTCCACCTTTTTGCGTTGTCCGGCCCTTTTGGGAAGAGTCACATGGGTCATGAATAGTGCCGCTTTTCTATCTAAGATGTGAACTTGTCGTTAGATTGTTGAACGTGTTGAATCTTGTCGATAACTTTGGAAGGTGTCAATTCTGATGGGTTGATAAACTCGATCCAAACGGGGGAATTCAAGCTGTCGTGATGAATGGAAAGTCTCAAGCGATAATCTTCTTTGGATTCACATTGTTGTTTCAGTGTGGTTAACAAAGAATCCCACACCTCAGTGATGAATTCTTCTGTTTTCTCCAGCGGTACATTGGACTTGAAATCTTTAAACTTCACGTGTACATGTAAATTTTCTAAATTTTCTGGACGAGCGCTTTTCGGTCTCTCGAATGTGGTAGTCATGGGTTTTTGATGATGATCTTTGCTTGTGTGTACACTATCTGGGTCTGGATTCTGGCTCACTCATGTCATCTTCAAAATCCAAGCATGAATTTGAGCCAAGACGTCAGTTACTGTGCAAGGCGATAAGTCACGTTTCTGCCTCATACTTTCTTTTCCTTTCTACACGAAATGATGCGATCGTTTCATCCTCACTGCAAAAGTCAAATGACTACATTTTAAATGCCATGGGTCCCTTTATATCCATGTCAGACCAGTGTATATATAATGGGTCAGTGTCTTCCCTCCTAGTATTCATTTCACTCTCAAACCGTTCAGAACGATAGAAGAGCCCACACATATCGAACTTCTGATCAGACTTTTGTGAGGTGTCATATGAAAGTTTTCTTCAGACAAGCCAATGGACTACTCCAAGATACTTGCTATATCTGTAAGAATAAAGGGCATTGGGCTGCAGAGGGTCCAGACCGTCATAAAAGCAAGACAGGTGTCAGAAGAGACGAAAGTCAAGATAGCTGTTATCATTGTCAAGAAAAAGGACATTGGTCTCCAGAATACTCTAAAAGCAACAGGAGCAAGAGGAAGAGAGGGGATCAGAACAGAAAGAAGAGGTACCCTATCCAAAGGAAAAGCTCAGGCACGTCCAGAAAGAGAAAAAAGAGAAGAAAAGAAGACAAGGAGAAAGCGAGGAAGAATAGGAGGAAAAACCTGTGAAAGTGAAATTTTTTTAAAAAAAAACAGAGAGAATGAACAAAGACGGAGAAGAAGTCTATGAACTTTTTAAAGTGTTGTATCGTTTTGTGAATTGGATTGTAAAATTTGTACCAGAAAAGACCAGACAGAAAATGTGAGTGTCTCTTGGTTTTGATTATTTAGAACAAGGATCTACATTTGCACATTCCCAAACGTACATCAGGGGCAAAAAAGGAATTTTTAGTTTTAATTGATTTTGGCAAAATGAATGCTATCTCTTTTCGAGAGAAGTGGGTGGCCTTGAAAAGAACTGTTGGGTGTTTGTTTAAGGAAACAAACTCAGGAACGGAACGTAATCTGCTTTAACTGCCTTAAGCCTTTGCCACGGCCAAACCCTACTTCTGGATTTGCTCCTGTCGATGATGATTTGGTATAAATCGACTAGGGTTGTATGGCAGGCGTAGTAACAGGGCTGGGTTGTTTGGCTCGGGATGGTCTTTTTCTCTCGGGTCTCGTATTAAAGAAGTATGATACATTTGTTTCAGACTCCTTAACTCTGCTAAAATGTCAAAGAGTACCTACACCGTTTGACTTTCACTGTCCTCCTTCTCTCCTAGACATTATTTCTTCTCTGTTACTTCTTCCTGTCGTTTCCTTCTTGCTTCTTCTTGTTCTTGTTCTTCTTCTTCTCGCTGTTGCTGTTGAAGGAGAAAAGCTTGTTCTGCTTCTTTCTGTTGTAAAGATTTCTCCAATTCTTCTTTCTGTCTCTGCTTAAAATCCTCGACGTGTAAAGAAGGAGAAGGTGGTGATGCTACTGGTACCTTCTTGCGAAGAAGACAGAAAATCGACTAAATCCCAATTAAAATCGACCTCTTCTGGAAGTAACACTGTGTTGACTTTGGTAGCCGCTGCTATACCATCGCTTCTCGTCTCCATGGCCGGTGCACCCCAATTCATTGTCTTCTTAGTTTCCGTCATGTTTGAAAAGTGTGTCACATGGATTCACTGCGCACATACGCTAGCACATCTATATAGGAAATGTGACGTCACAGACCGCTCTTTTTCGGATTGGAAGACAGACTCAGCACTGTAACTGAATTTTGTAACGCGTGTTAGGATTGGTGAAAGAACTCAATCCATTTCGATCCGCTCTTCCATTATAAATAACCGCAGTTCACTGCATTCCCTTCACCTGTTCTCGTCACAAGATGTGGACTAATGTTGAATCATCTACTCTCGTATCGTCGATGCTGTTCCGTACGGACTTACTCATGCATGTCAAATCATCATGGACAATTATCCGGATCACAGACACGAGCGTTTGAAAAAGAAGAACCTATGTGGAGAGACTATGCTGTTTAAAGAGAGTCATCATCTACGGTCCAGAAGTCAGAAGAAGTTTGAGGAAGAGAAGAATACCTATGCGATGCACTCTGTGTTAACGAAATGATGTTAACATAAAATCAAAGGCACTTTCAGGGCCACTCATATGCCTGGAAAATATTTGCTTTCTTGCCTAAATTATTTTAGTCGGTTTTATAGTTGTTTGTGTGATAGATTAATGTTCATCCATCTATGTATGTTGCATATTGTATGTATTATATATGTCAGTGTCCCGCTAAGAGTTCTGTTTTTTCCGCTGTTTGCATCGAATGAGATCAGCTCCTTGCAACATTCTTACCAATCTTCAGTACTGTAACGTCACCCCACCTTTTCCATTCCTATTGTCCCTATATTAACAGTAAGTCCCATTGTTCCTTTACATTCCCAATACCTTTTTGACTGGGATTTCCATTGTCCCTTTAAATATTGTCCCTATACAGGCCTACGACCTTTTTGACTGGCTTTTCCAATGTCCCCAAATCTACTTACGATTGAGGAGAAGCGGTTAAGATCGCCAAACAAGTTTTCACCATATCTATAGATGAAGTCGAACGAGTCGCACATTTGTGCTGATAAATGACATGTCCTTTTCCTTCATAATTTTTATTATTTGGTCTTTTCTTTGAAGAAATATTTTTTATATCATGTCATTATAATGACAAGAAAATTATCTTCAATAACAGGCGTGAGTGTGTAAGCAACTTGTATGAAATTCAGTCTAAATTAGACATAGCTCACAAAGCCTTTTTCTGAATTCCTGTGCACAAAAGGTCATGGAAAAGATGTCTCGTGAAAATATATTTATGATAAGATTACATGCCAATGCTTAAGTACGCATAACCATGTGTAAGTCATAGGGTTATTGACACAGTTGTCAGCAACAAATGCATGTCACAGCGACCTAAAGCTCAAAATATTGAAAACCAGGCTACTGATGATGGACTTACAGTGCAATACTTCTCTTTGCACACATAGAATCTTCAGTTTGGAGAAACAATTTTAATCTGCCCCAGGTACCTCAAGGTGGAACAGTTGTTGTATGGTTTAACGCCATTTTCAGCACAAGATACGCTATACATGGCGGACCGTATAACTGGTGGAGGAAGAACCCTTGAAAACCCCGGAAAGAACCAACGACCCAAGAGAAGCTACTGGCAAGCTTTCTCACGTACACATGTTAGCCGAGCCTGAGACTCGAACCCACGCAGACAGGGGTGAGATGGCAGTGATCCGGAACGGTAAGGGCTTTAGACTACTCGGGCACTCGGGGGCCCCCAAGGTGGGACAGAAGTGGGCAAATCGTATTTTACACAATCCCATGGCACAATGAACATTAGCAAATAATGAGAACGAGAAACATTGTCACTGGAGTTGAACAGTTTGGGCATTGTATTTGATTCCACGCAAGATTTCAAAATCGTTAATGAAAACAAAAATGCTATCACATCATCCCAGCTCACATACACATATCCATACCCTGCCTTCCATACACATATCCTACCTTGCATATAAATATCCTACATTACATACACATCATGTTAACTTACATACACATTTCTTAACTTACACAACCGCTCCGGTGGCCTAGTGGTTTACATACACATCATGTTAGCTTACATACACATTTCTTAACTTACACAACCGCTCCGGTGGCCTAGTGGTTAGAGCGTCTGGTGTCAGAATAATGTGACTGGGTGGAATATCATGCTACATTAATGCGGCGTGATGCCCCAGTGCTAGACATCACTGTAAAATGCCACACTGCAGACATCGTAGCGATATGACTGAAAAATTGTTAAAGCTACGTTAAAAATCCAAGTCACACACACTTTCAACTTACATACACACTATCCTATATTACGTACACATCATTATACCTTACATGCACCCCATCCTAATGTACATAAGTATCTTACATTAACATATCCTACCTTACGTACAGATATCCTGGGGCCCCGAGTGACCGAGTTGTCTAAAGCGCTCACAGTTATAAATCACAACAGTCTCACCTCTATCTGCCTGGGTTCGAGTCTCGGGCTCAGCCAATGTGGGTACGTGAGAAAGTTTGCCAGTAGCTTCTCGCGGGTCGGTCGTTCTTTCTGGGGTTTTACTGGGTTCTCTTCCACCATTTATACTGGCCGCCATAAAAAATGGCGTTAAACCCTATAACAACAACAAAATACACATTACGTTATATACACGTATCTAAACTTACATATACATATCCCATCTTACATATACATATCCCATCTTACATACACATATCCCACCTTACATACACATATCCAGGGACGGCGCTACCATATATGCAAACTAGGCAGCCGCCTAGGGCACTGATTTCAGGGGGCGCATTTCTCCAAATCAACAACAGTTTTGAAAAATAAATAAATAAATTTCAGTTTTATTGAGGGTCGTGTTTTATCCTGGTTTATTTCATGCAGGGACAAATAATCGGGTAGATTCAGTCTGACCGAAACACCAGGCTGACCGGAACAAGCAAAATGAGTGAGTGAAAATCGCGCGTATACGAAACTTTGAGGACGTAATTACGTTCGCGTGTTTTTATAGGCCACGAGTTTTTCCGTGGAATCACGCGTATACGAAACCTTCAGTTAGCCGCGGAAACCAAATTGAGGGGGGTAACTTCTTATTTTAATGGTATAAACAAGGAAAGAAATGGCCTGTGTGGGGTATTTAAATGTCCGTCTTTATGTTGGTTTATTCTTGTCTTAATTCTGCAAATAAAATAGTATCAAGTAGTGCTTTTTGGGGGTGTCTGGACATTTGAGCACAAATGTTGAAATTTTTTTAATAAAAGTTTATTGTTTAAAAATTTTGAAATTGATAATTTCGGGGTGGGGGGGGGGGGCGCCAGAATCTAACCTTGCCTAGGGCGCCAGATAGTCTGGCGCCGGTCCTGCACATATCCCACCTTACATACACATATCCAACCTTACATACACATATCATACATTACATATACGTATCCAACCTTACATACATATATCCAACCTTACTTGATCATCATCGTACCTTAAATACACAATCTGAATAAACTTCAGTGGAAAGCTAAATTAAATTGAAACTGTTGATGTGCTTTGGTGGCCCGTGTTGTGATAACGTACCAACAGTATTTTGTTGGATCAAAATAATACAATCCAAGAAGAAAGTTTTTATTTAAAATTTCACTACAAATTCAAATCTTTGTTTCCAAGAAGAACATTTTGTATTTCCATAGATAAGTCACTTGATATAATATGAATAAATTAAATCCCCCCAAAAAAATATTTAACGAACATGATGGTCTGGATAATAGTGATGTTTTACATCAATGATGTCATCATCTAACCGACACCTGGGAAGATCACTTAGAGACAATTCTGAAATTTGACAGAGTCACTGATGGAAATTTGACAGTTAATTTATCTAAAAGTGAGCTTTGCCGTGCTTATATTACATTTCTAGGACATATCATGAGACATGGACAAGTTTAACCTATATATGGTAAGGTCAAGGATATCTCTGAATTTCCTGTGCCTGTCAGTAAAAAGCCACTGATGAGAGTTTTTGGGTATTGCTGGGTACTATCGGAAATTTTGTTCCAATGTTTCCATAATTGCTGAATCCCTGACAAACTAGTTCACCAAGAAAACGAAGTTTCATTGCCTGAAAAATGTCGGGAAACTTTTGACAAGTTAACAGTCATACATAAGAGTGCACCAGTTCTTTCAGCGCCTTATTTTAGACAATGATTTAAAATGTCTGTTGATGCAAGTTATGTTGGGGTTGGTGCAGTATTGATTCAAGAATAAAAAATGGTGTAGATCAACCAGTGTGGTAATTTCTCTAAAAAATTAAATAAGCATCAGAAAAATTATTCCACAATCGAGAAGGATTGTTTGGATTTTATGGTTGCTTTGCAACACTTTGAAGTGTATATTAGTTCAGCTCCTTCTCCGATTATTGTGTTTAGTAATCAGAACCCCTTAATTTCATTAGCAAGATCAAAAAAATCAGATTTTATTAAAGTGCAGTTTTATATTGCAGGAATACAACTTTGTCATCAGGCACGTCAAGGGAAAATACAGTCTGATAACAGATGCACTTTCACGTGTATAGAAATAGTATATTGTTTTATGAATAGTTTGTATCATTCATAAAATTTCATCTTGTGTAATTTTTATCACATGTATATTTATTGCATAAATCTTTGTCTTTATGAGGGGAGGTGTTATGTATATTTGATTTGCATTATTTGTATATAAACAAATTCAATTTTATTATATCCAACTGTAATATACAATTGCATATTAGACTTGACCTTGTCCAAATCAAGTTCATTTTCTACTTTACCTGAATTATTGATTTTATATTTTCTGTAAAAAAAACTAATACATAGCTAAATCAACCTCTATGTATGGGTGTTTAATATTAGGATCATTACTAATATTAGTCAACATATTTATTTGGTTTTGGGTTTAGGTTGTTGGAATTTGTCGCAGAAGAGAAACCGAGTGGGTCTTTGGACTAAATGAATAAGACAAACACAATGTGAGAAAGATAGAAATTTATGAAATGAATTAATAAAGAAAAGGGGCCCCGAGTGGCCGAGTGGTCTAAAGCGTTCGCCGTTACGGATCACTGCCATCTCACCTCTGTCTGCGCCGGTTCGAGTCTCAGATTCAGCCAATGTAGATATGTGAGAAAGCATGCCAGTAGCTTCTCGTGGGTCGGTGGTTCTTTCCGGGGTTTTCCCGGGTTCTTCCTCCACCATTAATACTGGCCGCCATATATGGCCTATCGTGTGCTGAAAAATGGCGTTAAACCCCACAACAACAACAACAACAATAAAGAAAAATATATGATGTAAAAATACAATGATTCTCTCACGCTCTCAACATACGATTCACTCAAATCACTCTACACAACATTCGCACATCGAAAATAAACCAAAATATTAAATCAATATGAAGTACAGATCCAAGAACCTCATGGACTGCAGATACGCTTCAAACAGTATTTTACACTATAAGAGAGATTCACATAATCTCGAATATGAACTCTATTAAGATTCAAAATAATCTTATGAACACAACTAAGATTCAAAATAATCTTATGAACACAACTAAGATTCAAAATAATCTCATGAACACAACAAAGATTCAAAATAAACTTACGAACACAAAAATGCAATTGGAACAACAATTGAACCAAACGTATGCTTCTAGACCTCTTGTACAGTCGCACGATTCCTTGGAATTGGCCCACACTCTTATGGGCCGCTTGCACCCTTTATGGATCCACCACGTGTACAGTCCATACGTATACACACGTACAGACAGCATACAGCACCCTTTTTAATTTGCTACGTCTACGTCCGTGGCACAGACATACGTACATACATACATACGTATCGACAGCACGCAGCCTTAAATACTCTGGAAACTCCAGACAGCTCTGAACAACTTTAGACATCTTCAGACAGCTCTAGTCATATTCAGTCACAATCACAGTGAGAGTCACAATCAGAATCATGGCCACAATCACAGCGACAGACACAATCAGCTACAATAAAACCAAATTGGTCATAATAATAGTTTCTGTATAATCTCTAGATATATGATAATACTTTAACCTCTAATAGTGGCTTGTAATTCAAAGTTCAAATCTGCGTTGTAATAAATGCATTATTACGCGATAAGACATTACAAACCGAATAAGCTTCGCATATCAAATGAAAATGTAAATTTAACCCTTAACCCTATGGCTGGAGAACAATGGAGAGCGTACTGTCCTTGGCGTGATCCAAAAGGACCAGTGTCGGTTTTAGAAATTGAGCTTGCTTAAATCCATAGGAGAGTGAGCAAAGGTCAGGGTAAAATACCCGTGCATATCATGTTAGTAATGTTACTTCGTCAGAAGTAATTTCTGGCGAGGTACATGTTAATACAGTCACTTACCTGGAAAAACACGTATTCACCCTAGTTATTGTTGTACGCATGTACAGCGAGAAATAGTCAAATAGTTCTAAGGCAAAACCAAGTTATTTCGTTGCCTAATTTTGTGACAGAATTCCCCTATAAATATACCTGACCTACTGGAAATACAAAGTACTTTTCCAAAATAACATTGTCTAGGCAATTTGATGAAAATCAGGGTTTGGGTTCATATACTCCGTAGTTTACGTCTGAATATGGAAACGGAGAAGAAAGTTAATTTGCCACCAAGGACTTAGAGTTAACAGTGGTATCACAGTTAAAGAAAAAGCTTCAAAAAAGAGTTGAGTTGGCTCTCTTCAGATTTGTATTTTATAATCGTCCAGGTTTTCTTCACTGGTTATCATGGCCATTTAAAAAGACTTTGTACATTTAAGGCATTATTAAAAGAACTTTTAATTCCCTTTAATTTGGATGTATGATTGATGGGTGAAATATGGTTTGTAGAATATTTAGCATAACCTTACTTCAGATTTGCATCTATAAGTAAAAATAATGCTAGCCCTGCTTGTTTATTTTCACTTTCTGAAATCTGAAGGTAAATTTTAAAAAGAGCCCATAACTTTTTATTTTTTATGTATTTTGTAATTCATTCGTTGTACTTTCATAACCTAGTAACGTTTGCTCTGGTCAAATCCTTTTTCACTATTTTAATAACTGCTAAATATATAGAATACTTCAGACTAATTCAGCTGATTTATCGAGCATATGGAATCAGCCATTTTAGTTAGCTGTGTGCTTAGATCATATGTAATTCCCACAAGTACAATATCCAAAGAAAATACATACGCAGTAAATGAAAGTAACATTCGTCAACATTCTCTCCATTATGCATGTTGCAAATGCAAGCAACTTCACCTATCATGTCACTCTTTCAGACGTACATATTATCTATAGAGCACCCCCTTGAAGAAAAAAAACTACTAGTATTTTCATATCCACTAAAAAAGGATGATAAGTAAATGTCCACAACAAACTAATGAGCTACAAAACTAGTCTATATGTGGTGGTATATTAAATACCGTATTTCCAAGAATAATGCTCGCTGATTGGCTAAAATAACTACCTCAAAATTGAACGTAAGTTTTCGTAATATGCCTATGTATGGGTAAATTGTATGCAATAGTGGCTTTGAACCTTAATCCATTTCCACCGTGTCTGTTGCTGTACAGTCACTACTGGATTTAAACGGCGGTATCTCACCGAGTCGGATTTTCATAGTGGTCACCAACAAGAGCATTTCCTGAAAAACGAGTTGCGCGACATATAATTTGTATCGCCTTTAAAGTTTCCTCTTGGATAAATCGTTTATTGTAATGACAGCAGACGTGTTTTTCCTATTTTACTACTGAAGTACAGTACTTAGGCCAGACATGAACATTACGGTACATGGGAATCAAATTAGTTTCATGTGAACTATGGCAACCATCATCAACTATTCGTGCATTTTGACAAACCTTTGAACGCATTAATATCATTCAAAGGTTCTATCCACTATCCAGGATCAGACTTAGTGCAACTGAACAATATTTATAGCCTATTAAAAATTCTATATATGATTTTAGATTCTTGAGTTTGGGTCAGATATTAGGCTTCTGTTGTCTTACGGAACATATATGGTCTCTGGCAAAGAAAGGAGTATATGAGCGGTTACTAATCGGAAAATCATTTCTGCTCATATTCATCAGAAATTATATTTCTGGTCAATCGACCTTGACCAATCACTACATCCTGCACCAATATTTCTCATCAAAGCTATTGACAAAAATGGAAATGAAACTAAATAGAGAATCTATTAGAAGATCTAGCTATAAACAATTGGCAAAATTTTACGGAATTTCAGAGCAAAACGCTCCACGAGTATCAGGAATACGCTCAGCTTTTATTAATGTTCCATTTTGGGTGTAAATCATCTGCTGTTAACTTGATGAAAGTTTTCAATAGAAATGACAAAGTTCAGAAACGTTCCGTACTTCAAGACTTGACGCAAAATGCGAGAGAAAAGTGCGGTACGGACAACTGAAAATCATACTGCATTTATAGACGCACATCATTCTAGTGGTTATTAGTGTGTGTGTGTGTGTGTGTGTGTGTGAGAGAGAGAGAGAGAGAGAGAGTATGGTTACATTGATGAGATGAAACCTAGTGTGTGTATGTGTGTGTGTGTGTGTGTGTGTGTGTGAGAGAGAGAGAGAGAGAGAGAGAGAGAGAGAGAGAGAGAGATTGGTTACATTGGTGAGATGAAACCTTTAAATACTGCATTTATATATGCACACCCTACTAGTGGTTATTAGTGTGTGTGTGTGTGTGTTTGTGTGTGTGAGAGAGAGAGAGAGAGAGAGAGAGAGTTTGGTAACATTGATGAGATGAAACCTATTGTGGGTATGTGTGTGTGTGTGTGTGTCTGAGAGAGAGAGAGAGAGAGAGAGAGAGAGAGTTTGGTTACATTGATGAGTTGAAACCTAGTGTGTGTGTGTGTGAGAGAGAGAGAGAGAGAGAGAGAGAGAGAGAGAGAGAGAGAGAGAGTTTGGTTACATTGATGAGATGAAACCTAGTGTGGGTATATGTGTGTGTGTGTGTGGGTGAGAGAGAGAGAGTTTGGTTACATTGATGAGATTAAACCTAGTGTGGGCATGTGTGTGTGGGTGTGGGTGAGAGAGAGAGAGAGAGTTTGGTTACATTGATGAGATGAAACCTAGTGTGGGTATGTGTGTATGTGTTATGAGAGAGAGAGAGAGAGAGAGAGAGAGAGAGAGAGAGAGAGAGAGAGAGAGAGAGAGTTTCGTTACATTGATGAGATGAAACATAGTGTGGGTGTGTGGGTGTTATGTGTGTGTGTGTGTGTGTGTGAGAGAGAGAGAGAGAGAGAGAGAGAGAGAGAGAGAGAGAGGGAGAGAGAGAGAGATTGGTTACATTGATGAGATAAAACCTCGTGGTTTTCTTTATTTTAAAATACAGCTGGTATGCAGTTCTATGTGCTAGGTTAACTGATGAAAATGTTTTAAAAGGAAATTCTCATTCCCAAAACATGCAGTTAATTTTGGGATTTGCGTTATATTCGTACATCTGATAAAGAAATTTAATACCTTTGCAAGAAATCTGGATCATTTAAAACCTTTATTTCGACATCTGCAAATTAATTCGAGGATTAAATTTTTTGAATTGAAAATTAACTTTTGATACCATTCATATATATGGGAGTAAAGTGCTTCTAGGATTAAAAATGGCAGACAGTTATGAAAATGGAACATCTGTGGTTTGAGAGTTATTTACAATCTCATGCAAGATGACCACAATGCGGAGATAGTAAAGCAAAACAGACATTAATCTTTGTGCTCCTTGAACTTGAAATTAGAAAGAAAAAATCTCATGTGAAGATCTCAGTGTTGATGAAAGCGTTGAGTATTTTGGCAAATGGCTACCTACTTCAGATGTGCATAATGGAACGTTTTGAGCAGAATAGAACCCTAATTGTGTGGTTTCCAATCTCCTAAAGGCTCACATAAACTTTTCTATCAAAAATGAGATATTTCAGAGTGAATGTATCCTAAAAATATGATACCGACTAGATACATCTTTAATTAGTTTAGTTAGGTGAAAGTATTGGAATTAATTCCGAACGAGAATATCTACTGCACGTTGACACTGTCTTTTTGTTCCAGCTTTAGGGACGTCTACCATAAAATCATTCATGTGTTGAAAAACAAACAAAAAATTAATAGAATATATTTTAAGTGCATATGGATTTTAAAAATTTATCAAAGAAAACATAATTGAATTTTTTTTAAAGCTTGGGATAAAAACGGTAGCAGCTGAAGAATTAATTTCATGGCACCATTTACTAAGCAGGATATCAGCAAACTAAAGGGCCTACCTAGATTTCTTTGCCAAGTTCGAAAGATTTCTGAATAATTGCACTAGTTTTGAGATACCCTATCTATGGCTTAACAAGGTAAATATGGCACGGCATAATAGTTTGGCGTATGCTGATTTTAAAAAGCGATGAAGTGATCTTTATTTGCCAACTCCCCGTCCGATGTGCTTTTTCTTCACTCGTTTCCACGGCAACCGTGTATAGAATCTAGAGCAATAAGACATTGCGTAGCTCATGTCCGTACTTAAACTAAAATTATATTTGTAAAACTGAATTAGGATATACTCTGCACTCATGAAATATCATCTGAATAGTCATCGTTGCAAGCCACCGATAAAAATCCACTACGCTCCCTTTTCACCCGTGACTGTCTGGGATAAGATTTCCTTGTTTCTTTTGACAATGCATAAACCTGCTCAACCAATCATTGCGAGCCTGAGTGAAATCACAAGCAGCCATATGTGATTAGAGAACGTAGTGGATACATACATGTGGCTTACGACGATGCAAAATAATATTGGTTTTGCACGTGAATGGCCATACACTGATATAGCGTTTCCGTTGGCGCTGTCGTCGTCGTCGTCGTCTTCACGAGGAATAATCATGTTCAGGTCCTGTGCCCAAGTTTTTTAAAGGCACATGTCTTCTACATATGTTTCTGCATTCAACTGACACATTTTAAAAATATTATTAAGAACAAGATTTTCCAATCCAAATTTGAAATCAGTGAATAATGGTACCAAAAGCTTTATTACAAATTCAAATATTTTTAGCACTATATTATGGACCCTGAAAAAAAAAGTAGCAGATGCAGCATTTTTATGCAAGATTTCAGGTTTAGGGTTTAAAAGGCGATTATAAAGCGACAATACATTTTCAAAATTTCGTTAATTATGGACATAAAAAGCATGGAAACAAAGATTAACACAGCTTTGCACTTTATTCGGCACGTCAGTCCGGAACATTATTCATTTTGTTATTTTTGTGTTATTGCAGTTTCAGATGGAGGTTTTACTTCAGAATTAAGGAGCAAAGTTTCAGTATGTTTCTCTCTAAAATACTTAAATGGTTTTAGTAACAAAATCGTACTGCTACCTGATCAACAAGTAATGACATATAGAATGTGTTATGTATATTTCTATCGTTTGTTGTTTTTTACTTTATGAGTGTTTGCTTTGTATATTTGTATTTTGTACTTGACCTTTGTTCAAAATCAAGTTAATGGTGCAGCTGACCAGTGACATTTATTTTGTAAGCAACATAAAACGAAGTTAATATTCCTCTATCATTGTGGATTAAATAATCAGATCATTATTAATTGTAAAATTTGTTACTGCAATTTGAGTTAAATATTCAGTCTGAGACATTAGAAACGTCCAGAATTTAAATTTCCCATTAAGTTGACAGAGTATTTTCAGAAAATGGGAATTGCGACCTAGGTGAAGCAGAGGGGTATATAATCTTTCTTTACCAAAGAATTATTCATTCTTGCCTAAACATCTAAAGCGCAATCGTTCTTATTGTTGTCTTTAGTTTATAATTTGGGTGAATTTTTTTTTATTCAATGTGATTTACTGGAATTACAATGTACTCAATAGTATTCTTGGACTTAAACGTTAATTTGGAATAACAATGAATTCAGATCAGAACAATTTGGATTATATTATTGTGATACATCAAAAGACTGTTAACGCATCACGTCATTCCAGGCCACTGGCACATTAGCACGTTCGAGACTACAGGCACATCAGCACATTCACTATTGGATTTTATTTTGGAAGAGCACTGGAATTCAATTAGAACATCATTCATTTTGACTTGTGATATAACTTTTAGGACTATTTGAGATTTAAATCACAATATTATAAGTTCGTTTTATATTTTCACTTTGTATTACAGGGAAATAAATTATTTGTTGAATCGACCTATCCGGTGGCCTAGTGGTTAGAGTGTCATCCTCGGATGTGGAGGTCGCATTAAGATGCTAGTGTTAGGAGTGGTCGGCCTGGTATCAGAATAATGTGACTGGGTGGGACATGATGCTACATGTCTGTGGAATGATTCTCCAGTGCGAGACATCACCATAAACTGCCATAAAAATTTTTTTAAAGCTACGATAATATCCCCCACCCACCCCCACACATTTGTTGAATTTGAATCTTACAGAATTTGTTGGTTTGCGCTCTTTTCTGTTACTTAGTTTAAGGCCATAGTGTCATACTAAATGAGTTTGGGATCGGTATCGCCTCTTTAGTAATGTGTTTGGAATAGATTGTGGAATAGATTGTGCTATGCTATCTTTAGATTTCATTCTCACGGGCCCAGTTCATTTCGAGGTAGGCACGACGGTTTGCACACACAATCAAATCTCTTTGTCTTATATATGCAAAGAGCTATTTAAACTTTCCTACTTCTTGTTCATTTTCACGATTATAATAGAAAGGACTAACCATTTTTTAAAATTGGGTTGAAGACATAGCAAGTGGATCACCTTCATAGTTAACAGACACAGGGCTAGAAGATATAGGTTTCGTTTTATTATAGAAAAGGTAGAGGTATTTTGAAAAACCATTATCATCGCCTCTACACCGATAGATGTGCTACATATTT
Source organism: Sinohyriopsis cumingii (assembly GCA_028554795.2). Lineage (NCBI taxonomy): Eukaryota > Metazoa > Mollusca > Bivalvia > Unionida > Unionidae > Sinohyriopsis > Sinohyriopsis cumingii. Next base: position 77,284,674 of record CM068824.1, read on the forward strand.
CTACATTATTCAGAGAGTTATTGTCTATTAAAAAAGATAGTACCTTTATCTAAATAACATACGTTCGTTTTTCTCTTATGTCACATATCTGTCAATTTTACGATTTATGGCTACCGCAACAAGACATCTTTGGATTGAAGTAATTAGAATAAATTGTTCGATAAAATCCTAATATTAAGTGTTTGGAGAGTTTGCTACAACTGATCATTCCAAACAGTTACAGCCATTTCTTGATTGCAATCTCTTGCCGTGTATTTGTTCAATCCGTCAGATATTCGTGCCCATACTCAAAAACTGTGTGTTTCTCTTTTGCCTGTCGATAAAGAGCTCTCCGATCAACAAAGAAAATGAAATATCCTTAAAAAAATCGATTCGCACCATGAATATGCTAAGATGGACAAAGCTACATGCGGTTCTTTTTCCCATGTCGAACTTAATTACTGAAGATGTTCCAGCCCGCAACCAAGTGACTCACATTAATGAAGAGAACGTTGACCATGAGTGACCATGCCGCGTATTAACTGACAGTGCGAATATCAACGATTTATGTATTGCGTCCTTTCGAGAATCAATGATGAACGATATGAGTTATAAATAATCATGGCAAAAGTGAAATAATAATGGAAAATACACCAGCAATAAAAAAAATTATTAAAAAATGCAACCTTTTCTTTGTTGACGATTGACATTCTTGACTTCGAACTGTATGACATGTAGAGTATCGAGTCTGAAAGGTGCATGCCCATAGCTTGACATTTACATAGGAACAAATGCAAACAATACCGAATCTATGTTAAGAATTTTGAAATAAGGAGAGGTCATATTTGGCGGCCTGCGCATGACGCAAAATTACCATTAAATTTTCTTCGGCAGAGCTATGATGTACCGCTTATAATACATGTTGGTTTTGTCAAATTACATTGAATAGTTTAACAGCTATAATCCAGATGAAAATCTCTCTCTCTCTCTCTCTCTCTCTCTCTCTCTCTCTCTCTCATCAGACGGAATAATAACCTAAGTATCTCACAATTGTCATGGTACAAATTAATTTGGTAGCTTTTATTTTTATCTGAAGACTCCAAAAATACCACGGGATCCGTCAATTGTAACATTTCCTTCGTTTCTAGACAAACAAAAATGGTTGTTATCAAACGATCGAAGATCTTTTGACTGTTGTATGAAGTAGCCAAAAATATCTCAGCTTGCCCAAAACGAGGCTCAGTTAGGATTGATTCCAAGGAGCCTCTTTACAATATTGCCATGCAAAAGAAATAATGAGAATCGGTTCGCGCCTCTGGGGATGAAAATCTTACTCATTTGCTGCTCTTAATACCTTCTTACTTACGCTGTACGTGTTGTGATTATACAAGGTGTGATTATTCCCCCCCCATTCTGGAATCGTGGCAAGTGAATGCCCAGCTGATTAAAGTGATTATTTAAAAGATATAGTGATCTGTAAGTGCTTTCTTAAAATGGAAGGAAGCAGACGACACATTATCTTTGATAAGAAGAGGATCGGATGAAAAGAATACAGGATGAAAAATATGAACTCTCGTAAAAGGTAAGTTACCTATTTGAAAATGTTACCGTCATACCATCTGTGTAGGGGTAAAATTCATTAATGAGCCACCATACTATAGATGCCGATAAATACAACTTTCACTTATCTATTATTATTATTATTATTATTAAGGCACAATACTAAAACATCAATTGATCGAATGAACCCTTCTCGCCTAAGAGATGCACTAGCGTAACGATCGCAAATATCGGAACATTTTGTTTAAAACTTCTGACATCCCCTCCTCCTCTCTCCCCCCGCCCCCCCCCCCCCCCCGCCGCCCCGGTCTCCCTCCATCTGAGGCTGCATCCAAAGCCCAGACCTTGTATTTGTCATTAACTCACCAGTATAATACATCCCAGCCCTCACATGAACTACCTTCCCACCACACCCCAGCTGCATCTAGGATCCGAGCCATTGTTTGTGATCTTCTCTTCTTTAACATGATACCAACATATGATTATTTTCTGTAAATCGATTTATGACGAGTTCAGGTTACAATGAAATCTGACCGACGAACATTCGCTATCGCAGGACTCCGGGTGACCATGTGGTACGAAGCGGTCACCATTACCGATCACTGTCATCTAACCTCAGTCCGCGTGGGTTCGAGTCTTTGGCTCGGCAAATTTTGGAATTTTTGAAAGGGTGACAGTAGCTACCCGTGGCTCAGTGGTTCTTATCGGGGTTTTCCAGCGTTTTTCATCCACTAGTTATGCTGGCCGTCATATATAGCCTATCGTGCACTGAAAAATGGCGATAAACCCAAAACAACAACAACAACAACAACAATGATGCGAGCCATCGCAATATATCCCTACATATGAGGGTAACTAAGTAATTTCTCGATCAGTCAATCTCGTCTATTCGAATTGGGCAACAAGCTGAGCTTTCCTGCTTTCTTTACTTCAAATTGTTAGATGGATGTTTTGTATACATCTAAATACGCGTTTCCAAAGATGCGAATTTACCATTTACTACAAACGATTACATATGACAAAACGAGGTGTATACCTTAGGCTGTTTTTTAAAGGTACTTTCAAAACCTTGTTGACCATATGATGCCTAGATAATGGAAGTTAAGTGAACTTGCCAAACGCACACCGAGGCGGCTGCCCAGGGCTGGCCTAGGCAGGTATCAAACCCACGACCTATGGATTACAATTCTGACCTTGGCTACCTATGCGCAACTCGTAATGAGCCCACTATATTTTTTCAAGTTATTCCATTTGTAACTCCAGGAATATACAATGTATGAAGATAAAACTGGCCATTTTGTGTTGTATTTCATAGGAATACTCTTCACTTTGATCATTAGTCAGACAGTTTCAGCAGTAATTATGCAAATTTATCACAAAACAGGAAGCATGGAAATTAAAACACAATCTCTATATAGTCAGTAAATACTCCAAGAAAATTGCTTGAAAAAAATCAGATTAAATACTACAACTAGAAAACGATTTCATCGAGTTGTATCAGACAAGAATGCTTGCTGAGAACACATTCTCTTTGATAAATCTGTCAGCAAGTATTATTCGATACAACTACCATTATCAACATAGAATAAATCTAAGGCATACATTTCTGTATTCTCATGCATTGTGTAGACAAGCTCTCTCTCTCTCTCTCTCTCTCTCTCTCTCACACACACACACACACACACACCGCTACTTGCACAAATACTTAATACATACAAAATACCGAACTTCTACTAATTCGGACCACCTCGTCTATTTATGCCAGATAAAAACATGCATCCATTGTTTGTCGGCTTAGTAATTTACACCCAAAAAGTCATATATTTATCTCGCCGGAAATTTGGTCGCAAAAAAGTAACAACATTTTATCCTGACCACCTGGACTGTTTTTTTTTTTTTTTTTTTCTTTTTCAATTGGATTGACGGAGAAGTTAAGAATGTAAAATAGTTCGATACACTGGCAACTTTTCGGTCAATCCTGGTTTCGTAAGTAGCCGAGTTAGTTCGAAAAGCAACTCTTGGCATTCATTCGAAAAATATGATCCGTTACGAATGTACATTTAGTCTTGTATTTCGAGGCAAGGTATGCCGACAGTTTGACAGAAGAAAGTGAACACGTTTCACACTACTATCTGTAGTATGTAAATATCTAGAACGCTGTCACAGTTAATTCGAAGGCATATAAAAGTCATATGAACTAACATCAGAGTCTTTTGCACATAATTAATAAACGTTCATATTATGTAGGTACTGTAAACGTTGTTGTGTGTAAAATTCGGCTAGCGCAAAAAGGCTGATTTCGAGGGTTCATAGTACAAACAAGCGCTTGAATACAGCAAAACATATCTGATTGTAATTTTTACATGATTAATAACTATCGTCACAAATTGTATACCAATTACCCGCAAACGAATTTTTTTAAACTCGACAAACCCGTGTTTTAACACGGGTTAAAACAGCACATGCAATCAAAATGTTTGAATACGGTTGACACAAAAAATTGCACTTATCAAACCAGCTAAAACCGGCCTGAACAATTTAAGATTGCTCTGTGAATGTGTCTGCCTGTATGTATACAACTATCGTTTTCTGTACTGTCTACCCATTCATCTACCTTCTTATATGTCCATCTGTGTGTCTGTATTACGTGCATGTGGATGTAATGTTGCGTAACTCCATCCACACTGAAGATATACTAGCATTCTAGTTTTTTATCTCTTGGTGGGTGGGATGAGGGGTGAAATGTTGATTTACAGAGGGAATGCATCCCGAAATAAGTTCGTAGAGTTGTTAGTTTGCTGTAATATTTATTTATTTACTTTTTTATGTATTTCAATCATTCAGACAGTCAGTCACTAATTTACTTAGGTAATTGGGTCCGTAGGTAATTGGGTATGTAAGTAATTAGGTACGTAGGTAATTAGGGACATAGGTAGATCGTTCAGTAGTTTATTTCCTTTGCAAGTTCATATCTCACTGAGTTACCAGATTAGTTTGCATCTAGCGGGCAAGAAGTTTTACAACATCGGTACTAAATCCTTTCCAAAGCGAAATATTTGTAATAAACAACATTATTTCACTAAGGAAATAGACACACTCATGACACAAATGAGAGAGAGACAGAGAGAGACAGTGTGTGTGTGTGTGTGTGTGTGTGTGTGTGTGTGTGTGTGTGTGTGTAGGGGAGTAGTTTAAAAATGGCAAATTGAGATTTTCACTTGAAAGTCACATTTTGTATTGTATAACCTCATCACTAACCTACAGGTTTAAGAGCAAGTGTATTGAAATAATGCTACTTGTACTGAAAGACTTTTACCCAGCATCACAACCAGGGAGAAAAGATTTGTAGGCCGATCTTGTGAAAGAGGCCGATTACTTTACCTAGGCCTTCTGAAACTGGGACTAAAACTTATTTACCATGCCCTCTGCGCCGGCATGGCCAGCCCAAAATGCGCTTGCCCACATCAGAGGTTGTGCCCCCGCAAGGTCAACTTCAGTTCTTTTCAAGGTTTTAACGCAGGGCGCAGTAGGAATTGCGGAGTTTTTTTTATCACGCGTCCTGAAAACGACGCGAAATAACGACGAATGCCTTAATGTGACTAGTGGATGTACGTGCGCGGTGGATGGTAACCGTACCGTAGTTAAAAACTTTGGGCGATTCATGGTGTGAAATATTACCGTTAAAGAGTCGAGTGAACCGAGCTGAAGGCAAGGACAATGTCTTTTTTTTTGCGGCATGTACAAGGATCTTTGTCTAACCGATGAGAACAGTCCTGCACGTTGGCGGTTATAGCACCGGATACTATCCTGTCGGACACTTTAATATTACTCTCGATTTTGAGATTCTGGCGGACCGCATGCCCTTGTACCAGTCGCCACTGACAGGATTGCCTTCAAGCTAACATTCAACAACTACAGACGCGTGGTCAGAAGCACCAACACAATAGAGTAAATCTAAAACTACCGGAACTGGCCAGGGTGATAAAAACTACTGCATAGTCGAAGTTCCTATTTACTATACGCGGGTGAAGGATAGTTCGCAACAAAAGTAACACCGTATGGAACATCAACATGTTCATCCTGCGAAAAAGCTTACAAGGCATCGTTAATCTGTTCGAGGACGCGGATACCAGCTGCAACGATGTCATCGACACAGCTGTTGTGCAACCCTGTAATGAAGGAGGTGCTGGTGACCATTGAAGATGTCCCCAAACAGGCTGTACGCCTAGGAGCAAACTCGCTCTATATAAGCCATTTTTATCGAAACGAGCTTGCCTTGGTTTTGGATATGAGAACAAGAGGACCATACCTTCCACGGCTCTGACCAGGAGATCGAAAATTTAAGCAAGGGGATTACGCTGAGATCGAAAAGTAAAGTTCGTATTCATGTTCTCCGCGCTAAGATGAGAGCTTCACTTGGGGCGTCACTGGTCAGCCTCTACATCTGTTGCCTCGGCAGATCCTTACAAATCGTTGCTGATGTTAAGCCGGTGAGCGATCTTAGAAACGACTCACTTGTCCAGGCGTCGCTGTCAGGTGTCTGTACCCACGTATATTTTAAGGACTGCCCTTATTTAGCTCCGGTAGCTGCCGGTATGATCACCTTCAAGCATGCAGTCTTTACTGCGTTTGGCGTATACCGGCATCCAGATTGCCTTAGCTGAAACTGGCTGTTACGTGTTTAGGCTCGAATAAACAGTAACTCAGAAAGAGTGAAACCAACAAGCTTTTTAAAATTTAGCAAATAACTTATTTTCCTAGAAAATTCTGTTAAAATGAAAAAAGCAGAAGAACTTGCGGTTTCAAGAATCAGACCCAAAAATAATCAAAGAATAATCCACGAATTAAATTGCAAAAGTCCTAGTAATAAATGTTCTAATAATTTCAAGTTCGAATCCTGATGGAAAATCCAAGATGAATGACGATGACATATGCTGTAGTCAGTACTGTGCTTATCTACAGTTCTTTGTAGAAATACAAATAATGGCACTCCGGTGTTGGAAATCCAATCGCTAATATCTAATAAGTGCATGAAATCTTACAAAATTCTAATAAGATTTCGAAACGCACACTAATCTCTAATTGGACGACATGAACGTAACACATCAAAAAAGCCTAACGATTTTACCACCGCACGCTAATCTCGAATTGCAGGATAAACCCCCGTCCCTGCTGGGGTAAAGGTGTTTTGTCTCCGCCTGCATGGGGCTTGAGACGATGCGATGTTGACGGGTGGGGGTGGGGGTGGGGGGCGACCAAGACGCTTTCGTGTAGGCATGCGCCTCGACCTTGACCGCTTGGGGAGAAAAAGTTTCAGCCCTGTTCAAACATCGGAGCACAAATCTTTTGGTCCCGGTTGTACCTCAGAGTAAAAGCATCTCAAACCCTATACACAAATAAGCCTTATTGTATTGAAAAATCTGCTTTAAATATATTTGATAGTGATGTTTTTTTCTTCTTTCAGAATAAGAAAATGTGACTCTCATGGAAAAATATAAAACCTCCATTTTCCATATGATGGGAATATATCAGTGGTGTTAAACTAGTTGTGATTTCATTCATAGTACATATGGTCAAACTGTTGCGTGACTCCACTTTTTTTTCTCGGATGTTGACCTCAAACCTTATGATACTGGGGGTTGGGTTGTCTGTAAATTTAGTCTCTGCTGGTGAGGTTAGTGATAAGGTATGTTAGATTGAGATTTTGATAGCCATATAAACATTTGTGTCACTGAATAATACTTTGTTTAAATTTTCTGGCGTAGTTGCTCTAGTTTAATGATATGTTCGTTCATTTGTATTTGAGTTCATTCTTATTTTCTTTCCTCTTTTTTTAACTACACTAGACTCTTTTATATTCGAGTCTCACAACAGAATAGATGTTTACTTTATTCTATCATCACTTACAAGATTTCCAGATGATACCTTTCCAAGGAGCGTTACACACCTATTCCTGGCAAACGGTTGCCTTGCCCTCTCGAGGTAAACCCTGAATCTAAAATATTTGAGTGTTCTTAGACGGTCTGACCCAATATTATTCACCCTCCCGCATATTATCAGAATATTTTTTTTCTTATAATGCTGAACGTTTCACTACCTTCATAACTTTGAAGTCTATGCTGTGCCTTGCAAAGTGTAAGGCAATATTTCTGGTCACGAATGTAATCTGTTTCCTAAACGTCGACCTTGGTAATATGAGAGAGAGAGAGAGAGAGAGAGAGAAAGAGCATTTACGTTACATCTAGTGGCAAGAAGCTATGGTCGTACAAAAATAGTTATGACTTCGCCGTTTAAATTTAGTCCAAGTGTACTTTTGCAAATAAATTTTAACAAATATATGAATTTTATGTTTCTTGATAAATTGTGCAGAAAAAAACTGAATGCCACGTTATTTTAGAGTACACAGAAATTCATTTGTGGTCGCAAGCTATGTTTGTATTCTTCGAGAAACGAGAAAAGATTTAATTCTGTGTGTGTGTGTGTGTGTGTGTGTGTGAAAGCATAACCTGACAAACAGGTCTGAAACAGCCCTAGCTCTTTCGGAATCTGCCGATTTCATTCTCAAGGGCACAAAGTTACATAGACTGATTACAAAAACGAGACTAGAACAAAATACACAAACGTTATCACTTTACAGAATCTATACAATTTTTTAGCTGTTGATATTTACAAATACTGTACAATAACAAGATGATAATACAAAGAGCAAGGCTGTGCTACACTACTCGTTATTATGCGTCTTACAAAGTAGTTTGCTAGTCGGAAAGGGAAAAGAATAATGTAGCCTAATTGTTGACATACGTAGGTCAGCAATGAAAATTGCGTTATAGGATTGTTAACAGCCTTCCAAATAGTGGTTTCTTGTTAGCCCCGATATAGCATATGATGGGCTACAAGTAGTGGTTTCTTGTTAGCCCCGATATAGCATATGATGGGCTACAAGTAGTGGTTTCTTGTTAGCCCCGATATAGTATATGATGGGCTAGTGTTTGCTTAAACCTAGATGTTTTGTTCTATATTATTATTGTAAACCTGTGTTGCGACCGATTATAATAAAATCAACAAAGTTATATGCATTTTTTATGTTTGAGTGTAAATAAATAAAAAGAGGAATGGATGTTGGGATCATCGGTCTGAGGAATAAAATTAATGCCAGGAAAATGTTATTTTGGCATCTTTTGTAGGAAATGTATTGTTATCAAAACACGAGAATTTGCCGGTTTGGATATATTACTTATTCCGCTGAGCTTGAGTGGTTAACAGCTGGCGAATCCAGGATGCTTATACTTTTTCCTCACGTTCCACCCATATAGCTCTCAGTATATCGCATCATTACAAAAAACACTAGCCAACCAATGAATTTTTCGAACTGATAAACATCATCTTTCCTTTCAGAATCAGTAGTAGCATTCTACAGACCTCAAAGTCTGAGAGACATGTTAATCAGATCAAAGTTAAAGCCACTCTCAAATCAAACAACTGTCATGAATAGGGGCGGAGCCAGAAATATCTCTTTTCCCCCTTTTTTCTTTCTTTTTTGAGAAAGAGGTTGGGGTTGGAGGGAAGCGTACACAAGGGTCGGCCTGTGGGATGGAAGCCCTTTTATGGGCCATAGTGTGTGTCACGTTTGCCTGCCCGCGATTACGTAAGTCAGGAACAAAGGAATGGATTAGCGCCATGTATATGTAGACCATGCGTCTATCGTAGTGATTCGTGTGTGTACAAGAGCCCACATCGTTAGGTGTCAAAACTAACGTGTAGACGTTGGAAGCTTTGTTTTAAGAACAAAGGACCCTCCATGCTGTTGTAAATCTCCCCGCTTTGACAGATGGCCTGATGCTCGTCTGTTAAATTGGACCGACTGGGGTAGAATTGATATCCAATCGGAACTGAGGAAGGGTGGGGCCATCAATTCGAACCAGAATTTAACAGTCATTTGGGCTGGGAACGAATTAGTCATTGTGAAGCATCGTGCTGAGAAGTTGTAGCAATAACTCCGAGGAAGCCACTCGTGAATTGGCGGGAAAAGAAACCTTAGTACATTCAAGGACAGAAAGCTTCGTAAAGGTCAGTGAGTTATTTGCTCGATTGTTGCAGAATGTTACGGCATTGTAATTGTAATTATGTGCAGTATGTATGTTTACTTACTAGAATTGTTAGTACGTAGAAATTACCTTTGTATTGTTTAATTTACATGCGTACTTGAGAAATGAGCTATGATTATGTAGATTGCTAGCTCGTAGTCAGAATTAATATTGTAATTCGCTATCTGGTTACTTCGTGGCAAATTAGTGTATTTATTTATGTGATATTCTAGATTTTGCAATTGTTGAATTAAATTGTAACTTTGGAAATGGTTGCAGTGTGTAAATTTAAATAATATGGATATTTGAATATTTGTGCACACTTGTGGGAGTGTAATGTACAGAAATGCGTCTGATTGTTGTGATATTGTTCAGAATAATGAGATTAAGAATATATTGATGTGACGCAATTTAGTGATGTCTGTATGATAAGTAGGATACCGCTCTTTATTTCAACGTTGTTTTCTATAAGAACGTGTGTGGTTTTCGATGTGCATCAATGCGTGAGCGAAGATGTAGATAGCCTTTATCTGATGATTGATTGTTGATTTAGTGTGAGCGAGATGGCTAACGAAACATGCTAACGTCCTTGTGTTTTCACAGGAAGCTTTTGGGGACAGAACTACCGGGTAGTCAAGTCCCGAGTATCAGAGAGACAGGATAGAACAAGGCAGTAGGCAGAGAACAAGCCCAGTTGCTAGAGAAAGAGAGAGAGAGAGAAGGGGGAGGAGAAAAGGAGACAAAAGGGGAAGAGGATAGGAAGAATCAGAGTACGGAGAACGCCGGAAGGAGGAAAGGAATTAGCAGAGTAGGGCACAGATGAGTAGAAACCAAGTACAGGGAAAAGCCATCTCACACTATAATCACGTTATGAAATAGGTTGTTACATGGTCGAGAGGAAGAAGATTGGTTGAGAAATTAATATCGTTTAAATTGTATTAAATTGTTATTCTTTTGAATTTCACCTTTGTGTTCTTAATAATTTAATTGTCGGTATTGCTGACTGGGGGCTCGGAGCTGTATCTCTCTCTACCACTAATTTCACTTCCTACAAAAACGAGCCAGGGTGGGAATTCCATAGTAATTCAAATAAATATTGGGAGCACCCCACCCCAACTCATAACAGAAAGTTCGTTGAACGCCACAGGGTGGTGCCCCTGTAAGCTCCTGCATTCCAAGCATCTCCAGGGTATAACTTGACCCATCTAATTGTAAATAAAACATATTCTATGAAGTTTTCTTCTGTTTCGTGCTCATTTCATGTTAGGCCCGCCCAGACTCAGCCACCACCCCCCCTTCCGTCTTTTGTGAAATAAATGCATTGTAAAAGCAAAATATGTGAGAGCTAGAGTTTATGGTTCCCCATCCAAAGTCTGTGGTTTCCTTCTAGTTTTCCATTTTTTTCTAAGTAGTGAAAGGGGACGATTCAGGGACAATGGGAATTAGCATTACAAACCCCCCCCCCCCCCCCCCGGGAATGTTTAGCGACTATGTAAATTTAACATTAACCACCCTGGGACTGTTTAGCGACTATGTAAATTTAACATGGACGAAAAATCGTGGGACTGTTTAGCGACAAGGGAAATTAACATGGGAAATAGATTTTGGGACTGTTGAGCGACAAAGGGGAATTGAACATGGGGATATGGGACTGTATAGAGTCAAAGGAATTTAAACAGGGTGGGACTGTATAGAGTCAAGGGAAATCTAACATGGGATTTTTTTTTTTAAAATAAAAAAAAAGAAAAAAAAGGGGTAGGCAATTGAAAGTCAATCTCTTTTCGAGACCTATGAGTGGCCCTGAAAAGGGCCTTTGGGTTTATGTTAATGTATCCATTAACATAAAGGGCACCGCATTGGTCTTCTTCTTGTCCTTAGGCTGCGTCTCACTGTAGGACCGTAAATCAGGACTCTTTTGAGGCATCCTTGTCTTTCTACGTAGATCCTACGTATCCACAGACTGGTGTCTGTCCTGTGGACAAATGTTCACTTGGATCGGACATACATTTGTATGTCCGTCCGGAACATCATTGAAGACACAAGCGTAGAAGATTGCACATCGGTCCACATCTTGAGCCACCGAGAACAGGTGAATCAATGCAGTTGTTGTTGTTGTTGTTGTTGTGGGGTTTAACGCCATTTTTCAGCACGATAGGCTATACATGGCGGCCAGTATTAATGGTGGAGGAAGAACCCGGAAAACCCCGGAAAGAACCACCGACCCACGAGAAGCTACTGGCAAGCTTTCTCACATGCCCACATTGGCTGAATCTTTGACTCGAACCGCCGCAGACAGAGGTGAGATGGCAGTGATCCGTAACGAAGAGCGCTTTAGACCACTCGGCCACTCGGGGCCCCGAATCAATGCAGTGAACTGCACTTATTTATAGGTAGAGGTAGGATTGAAACGGATTGAGTTTGTTGACCAATCCAAACACGCGTTACAAAATTCAGTCAGCCCGCATCCAATTCGAAGAGAGCAGTCTGTGACGTCACGTGGTCTATATAGATTCGCTAGCGCCTGTGTGCAGTCAATCTATGCGACAGTGATTCAACATGACGGAAACTCAGAAAACGATCCATTGGGGTGCACCAGCAGTGGAGACCGCCCAAGGGAACCCGGACTTACTTTCAGAAGAGGTAAATTGGGATTTTGTGGATTTTCTTACCTCGCAAGAATTTGTTCCGGAACCTTCGTCACCTTCATTACCGCAATTGGAGAATTTTAGACAGAGACAGAAAGAAGAATTGGAGAAATTTATGCAACGACAAAAGGAAGCGGAACAAGCTTTTCTCCTACAGCAACAGCAGCAAGAAGAAGAGGTAAGAAAAAAACAACAACACGAAGAAGTAGCAACAAAGAAACAAGAGGGTGAAAATCAAACGGTCACGGTACTGTTGGACATTTTAGCGGAGTTAAGAAGTCTGAAACAAATGTATCAGACTTCTTCATTACGACCGAAGAGAATACGACCTGACCGAGCTAAACACGTCAACCCTGTGACTAAGCCTACCGTACCACCCTTAGTGATTTCAACCCAATCATCATCATCAACAGTACGCAGTCCAGAAGTAGGCCTTGGCCGTGGCAAAGGCTTAAGGCAGTTAAAGTTGATTGCTTAAACTCACCCCTACACCAAAAACCAAAGGCCCTTTTCAGGGCCACCCACTTCTCTCGAAAAGAGATAGACTTTCAATTGCCAATAACTCAAAAATCAACAAAAAAACCCCCCATTTTACCCCTATAGTACGTGTATATGAGTGCGTGAGTGTAGCTTCTTATTTAAAATCAAAACTCAAAGACACTTACCTTTTTATAGCTAATTTATTCTTTTATCAATAGTTACAATCCAATTCACAATTCACAACAGAGCACTTTAAAAAGTTCTTCCACTCCTTCCCTCTCATTGTTAAGTCTCTCTGTTTTTTAAATTTCTTCACCGTCACATTCTTTTCCTCCTCTTCCTCTTCACTTTCTTTCCTTCTTCTCCTGTTTTTTTTTCTTTACCTGGCTGCTTTCTTCCTCTGAAGAATCCCTCTCTTCTGAAGAAGAATCCCTCTCTTCTGAAGAAGAATCCCTCTTTTCTTCTGACTCCTCTTGTTTCTTTTTTGGGCAATCTGGAGACCAATGTCCTTTTTATTGACAATAATAACAGGTATCTTGACTTTTGTCTTTTCTAGCCCTTTTTTTTCTTTTATGATGGTCTGGACACTCTGAAGACCAATGCCCTTTCTTCTGACAGATATAGCAAGTATCTTGACTTTTATCTCGAAAGGAAGGAGAGTAGTCCGTCGGCTGGTCTGAAGAGAATTTTCTAATGACCCCTCGCAAAGCTCTGATGAAACGTTCGATTTGGCTAGTCTCTTCCATCGTTGTGCTCGGTTAGAGAGTGAAATGAATAGTGAAAGGACAAGACACACACCCTTTTATATACGCTGGTTTGCTAGGACTATAAATTAGCCCATGGTGTTTAAACTTGAGTCATTTGACGTTTTTCACTCAAGATGAAACGATCCAATTCATTCGAGAAGAAAGAAGAAGTAAGTAAGAGGCAGAAACGTGATCTATCGCCCCGTACCAGGGCTGAAGTCTTGGCACAAATTTATGCCAGTGATTTTGAAGAGGACATGAGTGAACCAGAATCCAAACCCTCTAAACAAAGTTCACCACCCTTAGTCAACCCTGAAAAGTACTATTCCATTCGAGAGACGGAAAAGCGCTCCCCTAGAAAATTTAGAACCACGGCTTACAAATACACAGTGAAGTTTAAAGATTTCAAGTCCGAAGTACCGTTAGAGAAAGCAGAAGGGTTCATCACTGGGGTGTGGGATTCTTTGCTCACCGCACTCAAGCGACAATGTCAACCCAAAGAAGACGATCGCTTGAGACTTTCCATACAACACGACGGTTTGAAATCCCCTGTTTGGATCGAGTTTAGCAGACCCGCAGAACTAACTGCTTCCAAAGTCATGGACAAGATTCAACACGTGCAACAATCTAATGACCAGTTTGACATCACCGATGGAAAAGCCACACTGGACATGACCCACGTCTCTCCTCCTCAAGGGACCGGACAACGCAATAAGGTGTTACTGGTGAACGACCTTCGCAGCACCAAAAAGAGTCTCGTCCAAATTCACAATTCTCAAGACCAGATGTGTTTAGCCCGAGCCATCGTGGTGGGACGAACCTATGCCAACAAGAACGACACGACAGAATGGAAAAGAGCCTGGAAAACTATTCAACGATCGGACCGAGCCAAACAACGAAACGAAGCAGAACTCCTGTTGCAACAAGCCGGACTGTCCAAAGACACACCCTGCGGCATTCCTGAAATGCAAAAATTGCAAGATGTCCTAGCTCCACGCTACACCTTGAAAGTGCACCCTCAAGAAGTGCGCGGACCTCTGTTGTTTCGAGGCCAAGACTTTAAGGACGGAAAATACATTCATGTCTATTATCACGATGAACATTTCGATACCATTACCAGTATCACTGCATTCCTGGGATATGGTTATTACTGTGAGAAATGTGACCATGGTTATAATAATCGAGAGCAACACAAACATTGCGGATTGAAATGCTCAGGATGTTTGGCCTCTCCACCCTGTCTGAGCGAAGGACAAGAAAGAGTACATTGTCCTGCTTGTCTGCGCACGTTTGTCAGCCCTGCCTGTTACCAACAACATCTGAAGACGCATGGTTCATAGCAGAAATGTGCTTGTCAACTCCTGAGATTGTGCCCTACCTGTGGACAAGGCCTACGTGCCAATAATGTCAAGGCACACGTATGTCAAGGAAAGAAAAAATGTCACATTTGTCATCACATCGTGGACTTGGAACACCAGTGCTACGTGCAAAAATACCAACCCCAACCAGAGAAAGGGTACGGTCGCAAGAAGAAAGGCAATTTCATCTTTTTTGATTTCGAATGCATGCAAGAGACTGGCATTCACATTCCTAATATCTGCGTGGCTCATCGAGCGTGCGAGAAGTGCATTCAGGAACCTATCTTCAGTCATTGCCCTCACTGCAGCAAGATTCCCGGAGGGCGTGAAAAAATCTTTCGAGGACCGAACACGTTAGCCGATTTTGCACAATGGGTCTTAGACCCCATCGACAAGACGTGGAGCCAAGAGGACATCGAACGTTACGGAGATTGTCATCGTCATGCCACGGTGATGGCTCACAATTTCTCCGGATACGATGGACAGTTTCTTTTGAGATACTATACGGAACAAGGCACCGAGCGTCCTAAAGTCACTTTGAACGGAGCCAAAATCATTTTCATGCAAGTGGGACAAGTACAGTTTAAAGATTCGATGAGTTCCTTGTCCATGCCTTTGAGTCGAATGCCTAAAACGTTTGGAATGACAGAAATGGCTAAAGGGTACTTTCCACACTTTTTCAATACGGAAGCCAATCAACACGCCGTTCTACCCCATTTACCTGAGGCTCACTATTACGACCCCGACAGCATGCGTACCGAACAACGAGAAGCTTTCTACGCTTTTTACCAGGCTCACGCCTCGGACCCTTTCGACTTTCAGTAAGAAATGTTAAAGTATTGTCGTTCCGACGTGGACATTTTACGACGTTGCTGTGGAAAATTTCGAGAACTGTTTATGGAACACGGAGGGGTCGATCCTTTGAAAGAAGCTTGCACCATTGCCAAAGCGTGTTCCTTAGTGTATCGACAACGATTCATGCCTGAAAACACCGTAGATGTCATCAGTCCTCAAACGACCAACTATGTCAAACGTCAATATTCGGTCAAAGCCCTACGTTGGTTACATTACTTGTGCGACAAGGAAGACAAATGGATTCAGCATGCCCGCAACGGAGGGGGCGAAAAGACCATCGGAACGCATTCGGTCGATGGCTGGGACTTAGAAAACCCCAAGATCGTGTATGAGTTGAACGGTTGCCTATTTCACGGATGTCCCGTCTGTTACCCTGACCGTGGCACTAAAAATCAGTTTTTACAACGAACCATGGAAGACTTGTACCAGGCCACTTGTCAGCGACGCCTAAAGTTAGAACAGGAAGGATATCAAGTGGTGGAAATGTGGGAACACGAATACGATCACCGTTTGAAAACCGATCCCGAGTTTAAACGCCTCGTGGAAAGTTACCAGTTGATGGATCCCCTGAACCCGAGGGATAGTTTGTACGGAGGAAGGACCATTGCCACCTGTTTGCTGTATCAAGCCGACGAAGAGAAAGGAGAAGAAATCAAATACTTGGACGTGTGTTCGCTGTATCCCTACGTGTGCAAATATTGTCGCTTTCCTGCAGGGCACCCACAATTGTTGACGGAACACATCAACCTGAAAAACGTTCGACAATACGAAGGCTTGATCAAGTGCAAAGTTTTGCCTCCCAAGGACTTGTACCATCCCGTCTTACCTCACCATTGCCAAGGCAAACTGATGTTTCCTTTGTGCCGTACTTGTGCCAAAACGTGTAACCAAGATCAGCCTTGTCAGCACACCCAGGAAGAACGGGCTTTGACGGGAACCGAGGTCAGCGTAGAATTGTTCAAAGCTCTGGACATGGGATACCAACTGTTAGAAGTGTACGAAATTTGTCACTTTCCCAAGACACAACAATGCCACAAGGGTGACCCCAGTCAGAAAGGCATTTTCGCCGACTACGTGGATGCCTTTTTGAAACTGAAGCAAGAAGCCAGCGGCTATCCTTCCTGGTGTCACACTCCCGAAGACCAAATACAATTCAAAGAGAAATACTATGAACAAGAAGGCATCTCTTTAGACCACATCGAGAAAAACGAAGGCAGGCGATCGTTTGCCAAAGTGATGTTAAATTGCTTGTGGGGTAAAATGGCACAACGACCGTGTTTACCCAAGACGGAGTATTTGACAGAACCTTCCCGTTACTTCCAGATGATTCACGTCAAAACCAAATACATGAAACACGTGGACGTCGTTCGCGAGGATTTGATCTTGGTCAATTACGAAGAAGATCTGGACTTTGCACAAGACGACCCTTTTGGAAATGTCATCATGGCGGCTTACGTGACAGCTCATGCTCGCTTAAAATTGTACGAAGCTTTAGAACTGTTAGGGGAACGCGTCCTGTACTTTGACAGGGACAGTTGCATTTACATCCATCACCCGAGTCAACAGCACCCTGACATGGAAGGAGACCGTTTAGGAGCCTGGACAGACGAGCATCCCGACGACAAGATTCTAAGTTTCGTCAGTGGCGGTCCAAAAAATTACGGCTACGAATACCGGGACAAACAAGGAGAAGTGCACACGAAGTGTAAAGTGAAAGGATTGACTCTGAATTATCGTACCAGTCGAGTGGTGAACTTTGGCGTATTGAAAGAAGCCTTGCAGTCTGGAAAAGATCAACAGTTTAAAGTGACCACCTATCAACCGAACAAGATTGTACATTTACCCACTCACCACATCGTCAGTCGACCCTTGGAAAAAGTCTATCAAATCGTGTACCAGAAGCGAGTGCGACTTCCCAATCATTTCACCTTACCGTATGGACACGTCGGTATTGGTCTGTATATAAAAAGGAACCCTAGGCAAGATCAATAGTTCATTGTGACTACCAAGACCAAGCGAACAAGATGAATACTTTCAGAGAAACACAAAACAAGTTCAGACAGGCACAATTCAAGGTTGGGGACTCTGAAGTAGAATGCGATTGTGAGCCTTGCGATGGGAACGATGCTGTACGTTGTGACCTTAGCGATGCCGTAAAGCATGATGGGAACTTTAGTGTCACTACCTCTATCATGGAAAGTGATGCTGTGCGTGCCAAACTTGAGGGATGTGAAAGCGATGCCACTCGTCCTCTTGGACATTTTACTGGGTTTCGTTTTAAAGGTGGATGTTCACCTTCACGTCTACCTCCCTACGGATGTCATCCAGCCCTGAGCAAACTCCTGTCCATGTCACCCAACCCTCATCGAAAAGAACCTGTGAAAGACGAATATTCGTTTCCTGTGCGTTTGTCGTAATACTGCGACTTTGAAAATCGTCTTCAATCGTTCAAGGAAAATGGCCTAAGTATCTGGGAGGACCGACCCCTGAAGAATTAGCCAGAGCCGGATTGTTCTGCTTGGGCGAAGGAGATAAAGTCAAGTGCTTCAGTTGCGGTGTGTCACTTCACCACTGGGAACCACAAGATTCGGCCTACCTAGAACATGCTCGTTGGTCACCGAATTGTCATTACTTACCCTTAGTGGGACCGAGACATTGAAGTAACTTACCATGTCGTTGACGAAGAAGACGAAACCAGATTGGCTAGGAGTCAAATGTTGGACATCACCGAGACCAGTATTTAAACTTCATTTCAAAAACGATAATGAATCATTACCTAAAGAACTGCAAGAGAAGATTTACAAAGAAGTTTGGCAGGGACTTGCCAGAGTAAATTTCAGTGGGTCACTGTAGAACTTTTGTGCCGAGAAATTCACAAGAGGAAAGTGAAAAAAGTCAACCAGTGTGTTAGATTTCTTTGGGTCAAGTGTGCATTCGTCCTATTATATTACTCTAGACCGTTTACATCAAAAGAGTTCAGTGACATTCTTGGACGTTACCCTGAATGGCAGTGGTCAGAAATTACTCACTATGTGGATTACTTTTTGCTTTAGGAGAAGATTGTGAATTGTACGGACTGACCTATTCATGGATACTTTACAAGAGAACATTCGTGCTTTGCCTGTGGAGTTGAGAGAACGCATTTACCGAGAGCTGGTGAAAATACAAGTGAAACGTAAGGAACAGTTGCATCCGTTACGTCGCCGGTGTTTGAACCAATGGTACCTGAATGATATAAGAGAACTGATTCGTCAGAAATTGTTTCAGTGGTCAGACCTTGTTCAATACTTCCAGGGCCCCGATGATCCACGTGTTGATCATTTTGGTTACTTCGAGATTCACCTAGTGCAACGCATTGAGGAGGACAAGTTAAAGGATTACCAACATATTTTACGTGGAATCTACTTAGTGGAAGAGGAAACTCCTAAACAAACTCTGAAGTTTAGGTTACAGTATGCAAGATTTAGATTCCCCACTGGAGAACGAAGATCTCTGGCTAGAAAGTACGTGTATTGTTTCCGAAACAAAGAGACTATAAAAACAGGCTGCCATGCCACGACTTATGTCGCATGTAATTGAACAGATTCCGTGGAAGGAACTCAATGACCATATTCAAACCGTGGATCATTACCATCGATTATTACAAGAACTGTATCCATTCAATTTGGGTCGACAAGTGGTGTGTGTCTTAGTGACTTGTTTTCTGGGATTTCGTTTACCAGCCGATTCTTTGTGGACTCTTTACGAACAGTATTTACCACCCCATTCAACATGAAAGTGGTGCCTTTAAATGTTCACGAGAGACTCCTTTTGCTCAAAGCCTTACGTTTTCATCTGGATACTTCTCGACCTCTACGGGAAAAAAAGATTCGTCAACTTTTAGCTACCGAAGACGTGTATGACAATGTATGTGTAGCTTGTGACTTACACCAGCCATTGGACAGATGTCCGTGCCTGGAAAAAATGGAATTTTGAGACTTGGACCCAAGAAGTGGCCCAGTATGCACGAGAGTTGTTCAAGGAAAAAAGTCACTTTTCAACCTGTGTTAGTGACGGTGCCAGAAGAACCCGTCACCCAGGACAGGACTGTCGTGGACAGGCCTGAAAGACCCTTTCGGGACGACACTTGTGTGACCTTACCCCCCCTATAGAACTGGTCAGAACATTACCCAAAACATGTTGTACAGACACTTGTTTTTATTCCACGTTAATGATTTTCATGTGCATTTTATCGTTGTACTTAAGCCTTTGACTTTTATGTATTTTTGTCTTTCGTATTCATTTTTAAAACATTCAATAAACGTGTTCTGAAAAAAGTATATAAACTCTTGTCTTGTTTGTTTTCGTGTCACAAGTGACATTCCTGACACTATGGCTACCTCTGTTGTCTGTGCTCCCTCTTACTCCACTGTCAAAGTCATCGACGAACACTTAGATCGTGCCAGTTGGGAGGCTTTGTATCTTCGCCATCCCTTTAACATGCTCATTGCTGGACCTGGCGGTTCAGGCAAAACCGAATTCGTCAAACGTTTGATCGAACATAAACATCATTTGATCGATCGACCACCTCAGCGGATCGTGTGGTGTTACAAAGAGTGGCAACCGGCGTACAGCCTCTTGCGAGAAAGTCAAGGCGATTCCATCGTGTTTGTGGAAGGCATTCCTAAAGAAGACGACGGCATCGTCTCTGACTCCCGTCAAACCCATTTGGTCATTTTTGACGACATGTTAGGAGAAGACGAAGAAGAAATTAAACTGTGGTTCACGCGCAAAGGGCATCACGGTAATGCCAGTGTCGTTTACATCACCCAAAATGTGTTTCAACAAAGTAAAGCCCATCGCACCATCAGTCTCAATGCGCATTACGTGGTCTTGTTTAAAAGCCCTCGAGATAAATCGCAAGTGCAAGTCTTAACCAAACAGTTACGAACGCCTTGGCTGACTCAGGCGTACGACGATGCCACTCAAACTCCACACGCCTATTTACTCGTCGATTTGAAACCGACAACCCCCGAGGATTTGCGATTTCGTACCCACTTGTTTCACCACTGGTGCCAAGACGGAGGGCCTGTCCTGTACACGTCTCCGTCCTCGACTTAACTTCACTCTACAAAAAAATCTATAAAAACCTCAGACCCTTTTCGTCTGTCTCACACAACGTCAACATGACGTCCCTTCAGTCGCATCTTCCCGTCAAATTGATTCGTGCCTTGTATGGCATCAGTCGAGAAAAAAATCCACAAATACGAGCTCGTGTCTTAGAAGCTAGTCTCAAAGAAGTCTTACGATGGTTCACGGTGACGGCACGTCAATTACTCCAAGGAATCATTCAGATTCCTCATCAAACCAAACGCTTTTTTGATCGAAACAAAGTCGCTTTGACCCAACTGGCCGATCCCCGCATCGACACTCAAACCAAAAAACAAATCATTTTGAAACCTGGAGGGAGCGGTACTCTAGGAGGGGTCATCATTCGCTCTCTCTTAAGATGGGATCCTAATGCCCCCAAACTTCTCCCCAAGAAAAAAGTCAAACGAAGCTCCAAGAAAAAGACCAGGTCCCCAAGGAGAACTTCTCCAGTGGCGGGACCCTCCTCTTACCAGACACCACCCCGGAAAAAGAAAAGAAGCCCGAAGAAAAAGAAACCGAGAAAAAGTCCCCAGAAAAAGAAAAGTCCACAGAAGAAAACTAGTCGCAAGAGAGGCACTTCGGTCAGGACGCAACCTTACACTCGCAAACCACGACCTGCCACGGCGGTGACCGCGTCTCCGGCATCCTCACGTTCATCCACTTCTCCGTTGATGACACCAAGAACTGAAGAGTACTTGGAGACGTTGATCACACCAAGAACGTCTCCGTTGATGACCCCAAGAACTTCCCCAGTGGCAGGACCCTCCAATTTAGTGACAGTGGCTGCTGCTCACAAAGTACCTTCTCCCAATATCAAAGTTCAAGAAAGATCGGGCATGTTACAAAGTTTACTGGATTTGTCCAAGCAAGAACTGGCTCGATTTAGTCCGTTGCGAACACCTGCACGACGTGTCATGCCTGTCCTCAAGTTGATACGACGTAAAGACAATCAGTGGCGACGCGTTCCAGTATAAAAAAGGCCTGTGACCAAGTCGGGGTATCAGTGTTTTTGGTGCTGAAGACTCAAAGATGTCACCCTCCAGAAAACATCCCTCTTCTAAACAGCCCCAAGGAAAGAAAAGAAAAGGACTGCCTCCTCGTTTAGTCAAACATGGGGACATGTTATCTGTCCTGTCCAAAGCTTCTCCACCTCTACGAAAAAAACTCATTCAATCGGCCTCCAAAGAGGTCATCGATACCGTGTGCGAATGCTGTTTGAACGTCTTGAAAGGCACGATCCCTTTGTCCAAACACCAGAAACAATGCTTAGGCAAACATCGTCACGTTCTTCGCCAAATGGTTCAAAAGAAAATTCCCATTCGTCAAAAGAAGAAGATGTTGGTCCAACGTGGAGGCATTTTACCCCTCTTTTATAGGCCCCTTACTGAAAGGAGTCTTGGGAACCATGTTGGGAGGACTGGTGGGAGGAAGATAAAAAGGTCCTCTGAAGTCCCAAGATCTCAGAATCGACCCCTGACAACCCCATGGAAGGACGAAAACTAGCTTTAGTGCCTTACAAACGATGGATGGAATACCATCGTTGGCAAGAACAAAGCACCCCGCATTTACCTCCCAATCCCAATTTGAGCGAGATGTCCCAGTTACAACACGAATTGCAGTCCTTGATGGATCGCCAAGATTTGTCCGAAACAGAAAAATAGCAAAAGTAGGGTCAACTCTTGCAAAGACTGCAACTCTTTCACCAGAAAGCTTTAGACGAAACAGCTCTACCCACTCTGAAAGATTTTAAGACCTTAATGAAAAGTCCAGCACCATCATCACTACCACCACCACCACTACTACCATCCCCAGGGGTCACCAGAGATGTTACCCCACGAAGACCTGAGGAAGAAGAGATGCGAGAAGTGTTTCAAACACCGTCAGCAGCACCCATTTCAAGTAAGACTTCAGCATCCTTGTTGACCCCGTCCCCCACACCCCAACGAGAAGAAATGAAAGCTTGGGTTAAAAAGATGATGTCCACTCCTCCTTCGACAGAAGTGAAAAAGAAAGAAGGGAAGCCAGAAGTGAAAAAAGAAAAGAAGACCAAAGCCATTCCATTGCCACCTCCACCACCACTACCTTCGACTTCTACTCCCGTAGCCCATCGGACACGTAAATCCGTTTCTAAACCACCCTTTCGACCCACCCAAAGTAGCATCACCGAAGAGTGGGTGACTTATTAACACACAAACAAACACAAAAAATAGAAAAAGTCTTAGCCAGCATTTACTACGATCCCTCCATTCCTGCAGGTTACGCAGGAGTTCAAAAATTGCAACGTGCTGCCAAAACTCGACTGAAAAGTCTCCGTTTACCTCAAGTGCAACGATGGTTACAAGAACAAGCTACCTACACTTTACACAAACCCATTCGACGCAAGTTTTCCAGAAGTCGCACCCGAGTGGAAGGCATCGATCATCAATGGCAAGCCGATTTAGCCGATGTCTCTCATTTGGCCAGCTACAATCGTGGCTACAAATATTTGTTTTGTGTCATCGACGTCTTTTCCAAATTTGCCTGGGTCGTGCCCTTGACTTCCAAATCGAGCAGCAAGTTAGTGCGAGCCCTGCAACGAGTGTTGAAACAAAGCGGTCGTCACCCTCCTCGATGGCAAACGGACATAGGTACCGAATTTCTGAACCAAGCTTTCCAAAAAGAATTAAAGAAACGTGACATTCATTTTTTTACCACCGAGAATCCCGAAACCAAAGCCAGCATCGTGGAACGTTTTCAACGCACTTTGAAAGAACGCATGTGGAAATATTTTACGCATCACCACACTCTGAAGTACATCGACATCTTACCACACCTGGTGCAAGCGTACAACCAATCTTACCATCGAAGCATTGGACGTGCCCCGCAAGAAGTGACTCCCGACAACGAAGTGCTGGTGTTTGAGCGCCTGTTTGGTACGTCCCCGACGAGGGCTGTCCCCAAGAAAAGTGGAGTGTTGGCCGTAGGAGATTGGGTGCGCATTAGCAAAACCAAACGCACTTTCGACAAAGGTTACTTACCTAACTGGACGACCGAATTGTTTCGTGTCACTGGACGAGTGCATGGCCGTCATCCTGTCGTCTATAAATTGGAAGACATGAACGGAGTAGTGCTCAAAGGAACGTTTTATTTGCCCGAGTTACAACGTGTCACCAAAAAAGAAGACGACGTGTACGACATCGAAAGCATTCTCGAACGCAGAACCCGTAAAGTGGGTAAACGACGTGTCAAAGAAGTCAAAGTACGTTGGAAAGGATATCCACCTAGTTTTGATTCTTGGATCGACGCTTCGCAAGTCATCGACTATAAAAAGAAGTGACCATCATGCCCTTTCACACAGACGCAGCTACGTCGACCACTCCTTTACCCAGTTCTTCTCTGCAAGATTTACAAAAACAACCTTTGTGGGTGTGGTGTAGAGAACGTGTGCCTAAAACGCAAATCGTCTTTTTCTGCCAAATCTTTGTGGTGTATTGTGTCATCGGGGCAGCCATTGCCAATCTGAGTTTGCAACATGGAGACAAACAACTGTGGACTATTTTATTGAGCAGTTGCATCGGTTACCTGCTTCCCAATCCCTCCCTGAAATTCTCCTCGAACGGGAACCACGGGAACCTTGTGTCCAGTGCCAGTGTCAGTCACCACTCCAATAACAACAACAACCCCATTTTGGGCGGAGACACGCCTCTGACGTCCAGTAGCCCCTCGGACAGCCACAGAACTCTGGAATTATGAGTCACCAAAACCAATTTTGCTTAACCTTACCCAGTGACAGTTCCATGGAGGTGTTTCCCAATAACACGTTGTGCTGTTACACGGCCAAATTACCTCAAGCCATCCTATTAGATCACGAAGCCCATTGGGAAGTGGCTTTGGTGGAAATGATTCACCCAACACAAATCAGAAACATCACTGAAACTCAAAACTTTTTTGAGGTGGAAATCCTGAACGAACAATTGCAACTAATCATGAATGACATCGTGTTTTCAGGGGACACAAAACCATTCAGCAATCCACTCTTCAGTATCTACACCTTGAAAATTCCGCCAGGGTTTTATTTTAGTGGTCAACATTTGGTGGATACCATTGCTTCCAGGTTCCAGTTAACCTTTGGCAAAGCACTGAACAGAGCCAAAAAAAGTGTCACCCTGGAGTACCATAAAGTGGCTCGTCGCTTACTGATGAAATTTCAGGATACCCAAACGTTGTCCCTCAGGTTCAATGGTAGTTTGTTTGAAATTTTGGGTGGACATGCAGGAATGGTTGCAAGCAATTGGAGCCCCAAGATCAACAGTAATATGGATTTTTACAAAGCTTTTGGAAACCCGGTAGAACTGAACCAAGGACTGAATTTGATCTTTGTGTATTCCGATGTGGTGGAGTATAACGTGGTGGGACACACCTCCGTACCGTTACTGCGTGTCATTCCTTTCAAAGTGGATAGTGCCACGACCAGTGACCAGGAAGGTGGAAACACTTATCACGTCCACCGCGAATTTGTACATCCTCACTATTTGCCTGTCAGCAAGTCTTATTTGGACACGGTCAACATTGCTATAAAAGGAGATCTGGGACAAAATATGTCATTCACCAAAGGAAAAGTCACGGTGAAACTCCATTTTAGAAAACGGTTCTTTCAAGATTCGTAAGTCATGTATCCAGTGTACCGAGGGGTTGCTCGACAGCGAGGACACGGTTTAGGAGATATGTTAAAATCGGCCTTTCGTTCGGTGGCCCCAGTCTTGAAACCGATGGTGACACGCGGATTGCACTCCTTGAAAGATGCGGCATTGACGCAAGGCAAAGAATTTCTCCAAAATGTCATCATCGACAAACAAAACCCTAAAGAAGCCTTCATGAGGGCTGGCAAAAATGTCTTGCTGCAGACGGGCAAAGACATTTTAGGCCGACGAGAAACACCTATAAATGCCCTGCACGCTAACGAGTCAGGCATTCAGCAAGGACAAGGCAGAAAGAGACGACGCAGAAAACACCCTTTCACCAGACTTCACACTTCTAAAGCTAGAAAGACAAAGAAAAGAAGAACCGTTCGAGACTTAGACGTTTTCGATTATTAAAGTATTGAGACGCAGAGAAAAAAATGATGCACCGAGAATGTTGCGCCTGTTCCAAGTCGGAACTGGAACTGTTTGCCATGCCCCCCACCGTGATGACGATGCAAGAATGCCAATGGGTGGAATTTCATCCCGTCTCCTCTTTGACGGATTCAGCTCCCATCGAGTTTGAAATCAAAGGACAGCCCGAAGATTACATCGATCTGAATAGCAGTTACTTGTACTTGAAAGTCAAAGTAACCGAAGTGGACGGTGACCCTCTCATTGATACGTCCAGAGTAGCTCCCGTCAACAATTTCATGCATTCCTTGTTCAGTGGAGTGGACTTGTATTTAAATAACAAACTTGTCAGCAGCAGCATGGATACTTACCCTTACCGAGCGTACCTGGAAAATCTCTTGACGTACGGAAAAGAAGCCAAAAACACTCATCTGGATGCTTGCGTGGTATGGAAGCCTGACGCATTAGGTGCAAAGTTCGACAGCACTACAATTGATGGGGATGCTCAAAATTTATCGGGATTTATAGAACGAAGAAAGAAAATTGCACTAAGTCGTAGTTTAGAACTGATGGATCGTTTACATTTGGACATGTGGTTGCAAGAGAAATATTTGCTGAACGGAGTGGATGTCCGCTTGAGACTGAATCGCAGCAGTGCCGCTTTCCATCTGTTGTCTAATACTAACGATTACAAAACTGTCATCCAAGAAGCCAGACTCTACGTGCGACGTGTGGAAGTGTTACCGAAACTAGGTAACGACATCAGTCAGACGTTGAGCAGAACGACCGCCAAGTATCCGATCCGACGAGTGGAAGTGAAAACCTTCACCATTCCTAGGGGACAGCGATCCATGATCGAAGATCATCTGTTCCAAGGACAGCTACCCAAACGTTTGATCCTTGGTATCGTCGAGAATACAGCCTTCAACGGAGCTGTCGATAAAAATCCTTTCAACTTTGGACACTTTGGCGTGTCCAAGATCGAAGTCAATCGCGATGGGAAGACCTTGTGTACCCGACCTTTCGAGCCTAACTTTACCCAGAACAATTACTTGAGATCGTACTTGTCCCTGTACGAAGCCACCGGACAGTTAGGAACCAACACCAGTCACGGCATTACGTACGAGGATTATGCAGGAGGCTATGCTTTGTGGGGTTTTGGTTTCACTCCGGACCAAGGCAGCGACGAGGGACATTTCCACCCTATAAAATCCGGCCAGATTCGAGTGGAAATTCAGTTTGCAAACCCACCCCCTGATGTAACGGTGAACGTCATCCTGTATGCAGAATTCGATAATACGATAGAAATCAACAGTTTGAGAGAAGTCATTCTAGACTATTAGAAGCTATGGAAGACTGTTATCCCTCTTTACCTAGTGGAGAAACTTTGGAGATGGAATGTGAGGAGACCGTGGAAAAAGAATCTCAAGACAAAGACGACGAAGTTATGATGAAGTCAAGATGGCCAGAACAAGAAACGCATTTAGTCTCCTGTTTTGCCAAACACTTGGTGGAAAAAATGACGTAATTGATCAAAAAAGAGTGCTATGGATGTCAAAACGATCATCCCAGTCAAATTCAACACGATAAATGCCTGATGCTGAGTCAAGAAGAAAAATTGGACGAGTATCTGGACGAAGCTTGGAGTCTCATCTCGGACGAAGTCGTGTTGCATCAGTGGTATAAAGACTTGCGTGAACATTCTTGTCCACCATTAACCACTCAAGAGATCGATCGTATCGAAGCTCTCCTGAATCAGAGTGAGGAGACGAAACGAAGAAACGGTTATTTGTCAGACATTTTCAAGCAAAAGTCAGGATCGAATTGATGACTTATTATTACCTGTGAAGAAGGAAAAAACAAAACATGGATACCTGGGAACTTTATTACCTTTTGAACCACAGTTCGTATACGGCTTCTTGGAATCCTGTCGTCTGTGCTAAAGATGAACTCCCTCATCGCAAACCTCAAGACCATCTAGCTTATGTGATCAACACGGACGACAGTCATCTCCCAGGAACCCACTGGGTAGCCGTCTACTTTCCTCAAGAAGGATGTGTGGAATAGTTCGATTCGTACGGATTGCCTCCTTTGGAAGACGATATCATTGACTTTATGAGAAGAAATGCTCAGACCACCCGATTCAATAATGTGAAATTACAAGGCACAGATTCCTTGGTGTGTGGACAATATTGTGTGTATTTTCTGCATCATCGCAGCCTGGGCTATTCCTTAGAACATTTAGTGACTCATTTTGATCCTCGTTCTTCTTCTAGAAATGATGTGAAAGTAGATCAATGGTTTTGTGACCATTATGCTTATCTTTTGTCTCTAGCTAGGAAACGTAGTGTCCATCAATGGCCTAATGACTTCCAACAGTGGAAATCACAATTTCATTCACAACGTTGCCAACCCTGTCCAAAATAATGTGTAAATTGAAAAAAATGTTTGATGTTATATTGTTGGATTATTGTTAAAAATGTTAGAGTTGTTGGTTAGTGTTAAGTGATTTTGAATAAAAAATGTTGTGTTTTGAAAAAATGCCTTTGTCTTTTGTTTGGCTATAAGAATGTTGATTCATGCTCTTTGACTTCTCTCTATCCCTCTCATGACACTCATTGAACGTTGCGGCTCGAAAACCGTAGAGGGATGTTTTCCTTCACGTCCGCGCTTTGACTTTAAGAACCGGGGTAGTTTCCAGTCTAACCATCCATTGTCGCCTCATCCTCCTACGAAGATGTGCTCCAAACTAGCTAAGCTAAACGAAGCCTACGTGAATTTGCATAGGGTCAGACACAGTCTGATACCGAAGCCAGAAGAGATAGAGAATGTGAGAATGTTAAAAGTCACTGAAGACCTGATAGAAGAGCTCTTCAGAGAAGAAGTGAACAGGGAGAAAGAAGAATGGACAGAGAAGTACAGACTTCAGAGACGGCAGCAACAGCAACAACAGCAGCAGCAGCATCAGCAGCAGCAACCTGAACCTGACAGAGGCTTTGTCGATTGTCGTATCGACGCCAAAGAGTTCTTCTTCTCTTTCAGAAGATGCAGACCTATCGACAGAAAGTCTATCCTCAGAGGACGTCGCCTTCTTAGAAACTAAAAGATTGCCATAGCAAACAAAAAAAAACAGCCCTTTTCAGGGCTACCCAATACTCTAGAAAAGAAATAACAATCGATTTGCCAATGTGTGTATGTAGAGTAGTGTGAATATAAACACTGACTCTTTTTTATAGTGTGATTGTATGTGTTTGTGTATATGATTGTGTGTTTGTAAGTGCTCACGTATGTTTGTGTGGATAGTAGATTAAGATTATGGGGTTTTTTTGCTGTTGGAGGTGTGGGGAGAGTAGATTTGGGGTTTGATTGGATTGCTTTGCGTATGTGAATAGTATATTATTTGTTTAATAAAATTGTTTAGAATAGTGATGGGCTGTATAAAAAAGTGAGTGAGTGTTTCTTTTCGGTCCGCGCGTTGTTTGGTTATGATCTAGGTAAGATCAATTTTGTTTTAGGGAGATGTTTTCCATCACGTCCGCGCTTTTAGTATAAATTGAAACTCGCTTGGCAGTCTAGCTACCCTGTTCATTCGTTAACAAGACAATGAATACCAGAATAAGCAAACTTCTTGAACTCCAGATACATCTGGAATATGTCAGGCGCCTGTTAAATGAACTGGCAGCGGAGGCCATAGTAGATGAGGGAAGAATAAAGAAGGAAGAGGAGCAGAGAAGACAGAGGGAAGAGGAGGAAAAGAAAATAGAAGAGAGGATGGCTTACAAGATACCAGAGACAGAGGATTGGGGTGCTGAAGCATATCATCCTCCCTCTGCGCTCTCAAGAAAAAAGTAAAAGGAGACTGGGGAAGAAGATGTGTGTGTGGTGCCAGGCCTGGAAGGTGCCATCATTAACCAGGTGTCACTGGAGTTCAAAAACAAACAGCCCTTTTCAGGGCTACCCAAACCTTTAGAAAAGAAATAACAATCGATTTGCCAATGTGTGTATGTAGAGTAGTGTGAATATAAACACTGACTCTTTTTTTATAGTGTTTGTGTTTGTGTTTGTAAGCGCTGACGTAGGTTTGTGTGGATAGTAGATTTGGGTTTAATTTTAATGCTTTGCGTGTGTAAATAGTAGATTAGAGGTTTGTTTATTGATGCTTCACGTATGTGGATAGTAGATCATATGAAATGAGAAAAGTAAGGGATGTTTTCCTTCACGTCCGCGCGTTTTAAGTGATAATCTAGGTAATATCAATTTTGTTTTAGATTCTACCCATCACTATCACAGCGAACAAACGTATATTTGAGCTCTGATATTGTTGAAAATTTTATTGAAATTACTTCGCAAATGGATACAGTTTTGTTATCGAATATTACACCATTTTGCTGAGAATGAATTATGTAAGGTTTCTGTGACTATTGTTTCAATATCGTTTAAATATATTCAGAATTACATAGATTGACAAACTAACGTTGTTTATTTTAGTGACGTCATTCCCATAACGTCAAGTTTGAAAACTATCTCTGAATTTGCTTGACTTGTTTACTGTTTAAAACCGGCTTGGTGTATAATTTTAAAATTTCTACTGAGTGCGGCCACCACCAACACCAATTAATATAGAAAAAAGGAACAGGACAACTTGTGTAAAGAAATAATGCTAAGAAGAGGAAACGATTAGCAACCCGGCAAGCCGTGAACAAAGGAAGTGCACAGATCTAAGGAACTCTCACAAAGGAACGATAGGAACACGCAGTAAGATAGTAATATATCAGACAAAGGAAATCCAGCCAAGCAGCCCGCCACGCAGCCATTTTGGATCATACCACCTCGTATAAAAGCTAAGTACTTTAGTACAAGGTAGGAAAATTACTAAGCCTGCGGGCAATTAAAACTCTATGCTGTTTACATCTCACTATAATATATTTTACCTTACTTGTACTAAATTCCGTATCTACTCAATTTGCCGCCTATTCTCTTAAACAGTCTCTAAGAAACATACTAGAACCGACTGGATTGAACCCACACATGATACAAGCACCAAATATCATTGTGTGATTTTCAATCATAGAGAATAAATTCGACAAATTACACAACTAACCACTACCTTTTTCTTATAATAACAACTCTAGCTGTTAGCACTGTTCCCGAAAACAGGCACTAGGAAACACACTGATACCACGCCTGGTCAGAATCTCACAAATTACAAGCACAAGCTAACCGCTGTGAGATTTTCCGATTCACGGAACGTAACAGAATCTCATCTCTCATTGTTTCTTCATAACCACAACCACTATTAACAACAATAAGTAACCTAAACCTTATTCAAAACCAAAGTAGGAATGTCTCAATCAATCACAAACAAACTTAACTTTAACACTAGAAAACAAATTCTGAGAAACAATAGGCTTGAAAAGGAAATGAAATCACATAAACCTCCCACCCCTATGACACCAAACCCGCAAATAATCACGGGGAAATTGGATCTCAGTGAAAACTCCAAGCACCTTGAACTTTGCGAGAAGAATCTCAACTTCTCATCCACTCCTGAAAGGAAAGATTTAACAACACCGCATCTAACCACCCCTGAGAGAAATGAACTAATTCAAATATCAGCAGCCGACTTAAGTATCAACTCAACTGTAAGTTTCAAAAACTTACTAGATCCATCGGCAAACAAGGACCTGGATGATACAATACCTATAGAAACACCAATATCGCCACTCCAAAAACAAGACCAGCCACCCACCCCCAAATACATGGTCATTGCACAATCCCCGGAAAAAAAACATATAGCCATGATAATAAGAAACCCACCGAAAATAGGGCCCAACTCATGTAACAAAGGAAAAACTACACCCAAAATGGGGCCCATGGTAACGATAACTCCACCCATTCATATCAGTAACAACAAACCGAAATATCATAACAGTCAGACCCCTGGACCATCAAAACCCTTAACTGAAGAACAATTACTCAGCAGCCGAAACAAAACACAAGCTAACCCAACCACTAAATCAAAACCTAACAGTCAGACCCCTGGACCATCAAAACCCTTAACTGAAGAACAATTACTCAGCAGCCGAAACAAAACACAAGCTAACCCAACCACTAAATCAAAACCTAACGTGTGGGATGGCAAGGGTAAAGGGAAGGGACCCATGTTTACCAAGAACAAACCTGCCCCCCAAAATAATTCAAACTCACACCCCCACAAAGAACCAAAGAAACAGGCCAAATTTTCATATCACCCCATAGAACACACACTTTATATCAGTAGCAACTCCAATAAACTGATAAACTTAACTGTTAACAGTCTCACACAGGCCCTCCTTAGGGTTCATCAAGGACAATTCAAAATATTTAGGCCAAACACAAGATACATAATAGTACACTGCAGCACTCGCAGTCAAATGGCCAAATTCCTAGAAATTGAAATTATTAACAACATTAGGGTTAACGTCGAAAGACACAAACAAATAGGGACAAAGAACATAATAACCAAAACACACAATAGCAACCAGACCCTCATGGCAATAAACAATAACACACGAACAAATGACTTAGCCACATACTCCCGCACGAACACCCCCACATTTAAAGCAGTTCTAAAACTCACAGGACAAAATAAAGGGATAAACAATGAAACCCTCACTGCCAAACTCAAAGACAGTGGTACCCCCATAAATAGGGCGTATAAACTCAAAAATCATTTAGGACAGGAAACCAATACAGCGATACTAGAATCAAATTCTCCACTCTCAACCATGATAAGACTAGATCACTCTGGGGCACGCCACCGCCTTGAGACATACATAAACAAACCCAGGTTCTGCAGCAACTGCCAACACTGGGGACATTTCTCTAACAGATGTAGATATACCCAACTATGCTACAAATGTGGGGGAAACCACAAAGATGTATGTTGTAGAACCACACCCAAATGTACCAACTGCAGGGGCCCGCACCTACCTAAATCCCACGAATGCCCCAACACTATCAAGGAATATCAAACCATAGATATCATGAACAACAAGCAAATCCCGTATCATGCGGCGAAAAAACTAACCCCCAGTAATAAAAATTACCACATCATGACCCCAAACAAACCAGCAACTGAAGCAACCACAGCCCAAACACCCAACCTACCAAGGTCAAACAAGGTCAAACAAGATCAAACAAGATTAAATAAACAAGATACATTCTTAATCAAATCCCACAAAGACTCACAACTCCACCCCGAAGAATCAGATAACACTAACACCAAAAACAAATCACTGTCAAACCCGACAATAGAAAAGTTACTCACAGAGATCAAAGCCGAACTTATCAACAACCACCACTACATCGTGGATAAAATAACACAGATAATAAGCATAATAAGCAAAATCGAATCAAATTTGAAGTTAACATAATAACCCTCAACACAAAAGAATCAATAAATGACCACCCCAATAATGGATTATACAACAAACCGGAACATTATAATATGGCAATGGAATGCTAGAGGCTTAATAAGTAATATCAGTGAACTCAAAGCCAAATTACAAAGCTTAGAACACAAACCAGATATTATATGCATTCAAGAAACAAAAATAACAAGTAGAACCAAACAAATACCCAAACTCCCAGGATATGCCCCAGGTCACTTCAAAAATCGAACCACGGGACAAGGAGGTGGGGGTTTAGCCATCTATATAGCAGATAACATCCCGAATGTAACAACAGTAACCATAACACCAACCCCAGGTAGCAACGAAGCATTCGAAATTCAGTCCCTCATAATTCATACAGGCAAGGGTCAAATACAAATATTCAATATTTATGACCCAGGGGGAACATCAGGCACAGCTAACTTAATTACTTACAAACAAATAAATGATCACAAACGAGTAAATCAGATCGTCATCTGTGGAGATTTCAATGCCCATAACGAGCTATGGGGGGGCGGTGTGACGGACAAAAGAGGCAAATTGATTGAAGAATGGACCGCAGAATCTAACTTAGCCATTTTAAATGACGGTACAAAAACACGCCTTAACCCAGAAAACGGTCTCATGTCCGCCATCGACCTCACCATTTGCTCGCCATCAATAACCCAGGTGGCGGACTGGAGAGTGGATCAAACTGACCCCTTGGGCAGTGATCACTTTCCAGTAATAGTCACCCTGCAGATGACGGTCCAATACAACTCGCTAAAAAGAACCCCTAGATGGATATATTCAAAAGCAGATTGGACCTCATTTAATGAAACACTAAGCAAAATAGACACCAAAAACATAGAAAATGATAATATTAATAAATATTACGAAGACCTGATTGATACCATACTAAAGGCAGCCACCACTAACATACCCAAAACCAGTGGTAACCCACATAAACAAGGAGTCCCATGGTGGAATGATGAATGCAAACAAGCCATCACTGATAAGAAAAAAGCCCTCAATAAATTCAAACGCACTAAAAACTCTATTGATTTCACTATATATAAACAAAAGGAGAAAAACCTTAAAAACATAATTAAACAGGCGAAGGAATCAACTTGGCATAATTACTGCACGAATATCAATATCACAACTAGTACCAAACAAGTCTGGGATAAGATTAGATCAATTAGAGGAAAGACAACTAACACCACTCCAAAAATAGCTGGAGCCATTACTAATAAAGAAAAGGCTGACCGACTAGCTCAGCATTTCTCAGATATGAGTAGCAACACCAACCACACCCCAGCATTTCAATTACATAGGGACAAAGTAGAAAGAACCCATAGTAATCTCTTTAAAGACCTCGGTCCCAAAGTCTCGAACCTAAATAAAGACATTACAACTTACGAATGGGACCTAGCATTGAAAACCAAAAACGAAACTAGCCCAGGGGAAGATCAAATAGGATACACAATATACAAAAATATCCCAAATAACATTAAACAAACAATTATTAAATTACTAAACCAAATATGGACCTCAGGCAAACTACCCGATAAATGGAAACACGCAATAGTAATTCCAATACCCAAGCAAGGAAAAGACCCTAACGATATTAGCTCCTACAGACCCATTTCCCTAACAAACAACATTTGTAAGATCATGGAAACCATAGTCACCAACCGACTCAAACACCACCTAGAGAGCAATAATTTAATCTCCGATAATCAATGCGGATTTAGAAACAAAAGATCCACCACGGATCAACTAATACGATTAGAAACCGCAATTAAATTGGCGTTCAACTCCAAACGCAAAGCTGATAGGAATTTAATTGCAGTATTTATTGACCTCGAAAAGGCATTCGACCTTGTATGGACCAAAGGCTTATTAGCCAAACTCAACCACTACGCCATCACAGGTCGAATGTTTAAATTCATTGAAAACTTCCTCGCTGACCGTAAAATATCAACCAGAGTCGGCGACACCTACTCTGAACCACACACACTTGAAAACGGTACACCACAAGAGAGCGTACTCAGCCCAACCCTTTTCAACATCATGATTAATGACTTGGACACCAACTTAACATCAAAACTAATTGAACTCTCACAATTTGCTGATGATAGTGGATTATGGAGAGCAGGAAACCCTTCCAACCACAAAGTAATCAGCGATATTCAAACAAGTTTAAACAAAATATGGAAATGGGCTGATAAATGGGGTTTCAAAATATCCCATGAAAAAACCATAGCAGTATTATTCACCACCAAACGTAAATTACAAAATCAGTTTCCCAAACTCACCATCCAAAATCAAGAAATTAAATTCGTAAATGTAGCACGATTTTTAGGAATGCATTATGACTCCAAGCTAAACTGGGGACACCACATAAACGAACTAGTCAAAAGGTGTAATAAAGACCTTAACCTCCTTACAACCCTTAAAGGAACCACCTGGGGATCCAATCAAGAAACCTTACTAGCTTTATATAAATCGTTAATTAGATCTAAACTAGATTACGGATGCCAAATTTACAACTCGGCACCGCAAAATAACCTCAAAAAACTAGATAGCATACAAAGAAAGGCCCTAATTATTTGCACTGGTGCACTACCATCCACATCACTAGTGGAACTTCAGATCTTAACTGGAGAACTGCCGCTCCACCTTAGAAGACAAGAACTCACCCTCAGATATGCAGCCAGGCTAACAACACACCCCGACACACACCCCACCCGGCTAGCTATAAATAAATGCAACATACCTTTTAGAACTAAATTATCACAAAACATACCAGCAGGGAAATTAGTCCATCAATTAGTTGAACAACTTCCTATAGACAAACTCCAAGCAGAAATTGCAAATCACTATGACAAAGAACCATGGATAAATATCAACCCCACAGTTAACACCCTCATTACGAAATATGGCAATAAAAACGAACAGGAACTCAAACTAAACACAATCTGTACAGAAGAAATCAACTCAAAATATTGCAACTACATTAAGATTTACACTGATGGATCCAAAATTACAGAACCACCCAGAACAGCAGCAGCTTACGTAATCCCCGAACTTAACATTAAAGTAGGAAGAAGACTACCTAACCTCTGCTCTATATACACAGCTGAATTCTGGGCCATACTTGAAGCACTCAAATGGATCAAAGAGAACAAAATACCCCAAGCGGTAATAATAAGTGACTCGCTAAGCGTCATAAACTCAATACTTAATAACAACACCAAATCAAGAGAAAACTATCTTAGGCAAACCAATTTATTGTTAAAAATACTGAACAATAATAACTTACAAGTAGAATTTATGTGGATACCATCCCATATTAACATACCAGGTAACGATATGGCAGATATAACAGCTAAACAAAAACTAAACGAAACCACTCACATCAACCTAGATTATAGCATATGCGAACTCAATAGCATATCTAAAACCCTCATTGATAATAAATGGCAGGAATTATGGAACACAAGCACTCAAGGCAGGAAACTAAAAACCATCATTAAAGAAGTATGTAGAAATAGGAAACCACCCAAAACAAAAGGCAGTGAACAAAAATTCATAAATAGAATACTCACGGGCAAAACCAAGCTGGCTAACAGCTTCGGACAGTACATAGGACCACAACCACATAACCCTAACTGCTACCACTGCAGGGTCCCAGAAGACATAGAGCATATTTTTAACAACTGCCATACACTTGAAAAAGAAAGGGCTAAGTTTAAAGTTAAACAGCATAAAATTGGATCCCCTACAACATACCCAGAATTCTTGATGAACACAAACCCCAATATTAATCTAACATTCAAAAATATCATAAGTTTTATACACGAATCCAATCTACTCAAAAAAATCTAAGAAAGTAAATCAAAGACCAGTTAAAAATATAACAAATCACTGTTTGGGAATTATGACGGCCGGCTCGGTCTCGTGGGTTCACAGACTGACACAGCCGTTCATAGCCCGAATAATAAAAACCAGTTAAGGACGAATATTACAAAATCACTGTTTGGGAATTATGACGGCCTGCTAGGTCTCGTAGGTTCACAAACTGACACAGCCGTTCATACCCCGAATAATAAAAACCAATTAAGGCCACAAAAAATTAAAATAGGAAAATAGGAATTAATTAAAACAGGACTCCATAATAACATACAAACAACCATAAAAACAAGTTTTCATTCCAAACCAATAAGATAGGGAATCAAAATAAATAAGGAATTGATGAATAAAAAAAAAAAAAAAAAAAAAAAAAAAAAAAATGCTCCTAACCGTCTCCTTATCTCTTAAACAACATCTGGCTGAACTTTTAAATCAAGCTTCCACAGCTATTTCTACTAACATACTCAGCCAAATCCAGGCAATGTTGGCAGACGACACTGAAGAATTTGAAACTTCCACGCTGGCAGCGGCCCTGGAAGTATCATCATCCAGCGGCGATGAAGCTGATGAACCTGCACCACCTAAACAGAGTGGAAAAAAGGAAGGCTCTGTCTACCGGAATATCGGACTGGGAAAGGCAATTGATGATATCAAAAAAGCGGGCCACTTCGTCAATGCCACAAGACCGGGTGTCCTAATGTGACCTCATCGCTGCCGACCAATCGTGGCGGGAGTCACATACTGCTTGGTTTGACACCTGGGGCATTTCAATCCAACTAAGAAACACGAGTGTGTGGTGTGACTATTCCCACTCATGTCTATTAGCCTTTCAGTCAGCTTGTTAAGGACTAGTTAGTCCTACACCTGAGTGGCTAAATTAAAAAGTACTCTTTGAGTACATAAAAGCCTGGGGGATGAGGCTCCTTTTCCTTCCCCCAGGAGTAATTAAAAATCACGCAGTGCGTGAATAAAAAAGTGGTACATGTTCAAAAGAACGAAAGCCACTATAATCCAACTAACTAACTAACTAATTTTGTTTTAGGGGGATGTTTTCCATGACGTCCGCGCTTTAACTATAAAGCTAACAGTGTTAGCCATTAGAACCCATTCCACGGAATAAAAACAAAGAAAATGGTGGTAGCAACAGCGTTACTGAATCATTTGATAGGCATTTATTATTGGATAGTAGATGTTACGTTTGTCATGGAAAAGATAGAGAAAGAATTCAAATTAGAAAAGTGTCTTGACTGTTTTAATAATTTGAAGGAAGCAAAGGAGATAGTAACAGGAATGATGGAAGAAGAGGAAAAGAGACTGAGAGGATTGATTGACCCGCCTTATGTAAGAGTGGGAAGTTTAAAGGAAGCACTTGAAAATCTCATCGAAGTTAGGTGCTTCTTAGAAAAGATATTGAATTGGACGGAGTGGCGATACGTAAAATGGGGGTTGGACCAGCTGACAAAAACGGAAGAAGTAATGAGGAAAGTGATGACGGAAGAGGTAAAGAACATCAAAGAAAAGTGGACTAAGGAAAGAAAAGAAGAAGAAAATAGAAAGAGAAAAGAAAGCTTTGAGAAACTCAACAATAACTGGATACGAATACAGGAGAAATTCCGAGCGATAGGTCATCCTGACTGGATGCCTGAATCAGAAATAAAGAAGACAGGAATAATGGCAAAAGTTAGAAGATGGCTACAGAAGTGGACGAAATAAAAGAAGAAGATGATGATGAAACCAAAGGCCCTTTTCAGGGCCACTCATAGGTCTCGAAAAGAGATTGACTTTCAATTGCCTACCCCTTTTTTTATTTTTTTTATTTTTTAAAAAAAAAAATCCCATGTTAAATTTCCCTTGACGCTATACAGTCGCACCCTGTTTAAATTCCTTTGACGCTATACAGTCCCATATTCCCATGTTCAATTCCCCTTTGTCGCTCAACAGTCCCAAAATCTATTTCCCATGTTAATTTCCCTTGTCGCTAAGCAGTCCCACGATTTTTCGTCCATGTTAAATTTACATAGTCGCTAAACAGTCCCAGGGTGGTTAATGTTAAATTTACATAGTCGCTAAACAGTCCCGGGGGGTGGGTCTGTAATGCTAATTCCCATTGTCGCTGAATCGTCCCCTTTCACTACCTTTCTATATTAAAGTCTAATTAATACCAACAATCGGGCCCGACAGTCATAAAAATTTGTTTAGAATTTCCAGTAATTGGAAATTTGAATCGATATGTGCCAATGCATCCTTTTAAATGAGTACAGAATTTTGATATCGACTATTTAAGAGTTTAATATTGTTTTTTTCTGAGTTTATCGTGGTATAAACTGTCTGTTGCCGACTTGCACAGCAAATAACGTCCGAAGAACGTTATGTAAGATGTGTGAGCTGGCAACTGACAGTTTATACTACGATAAACTCAGAAGAAACAAAAAACGTTAAACTCTTATAATTACAGTTATTTATAATTTTATTATTTATTATTGTTATTTTGTTTTGTATCAAGACATTCCCTATCAGTTTAGAGACTCTGTAACCGAATGAATTCTTGTTGAGGCGTTTGCTATGTGGCTATTTATAGAACAGGGCATCTCCATCTGCAACGTAATATCTTCGTCAATATCAAATAAAAAATTATACCAGTGGTAGGCAATCTAAGGTTTTGAATATTTTACAGCATGGTCTCAATCTTTTATTTAAATTGGCATATGTTTTCTGAGTAGATGTTCAATATTCAAAGCAAAGGATGTGTTGTTTTGTTCGACATACGAATGACTCTTGGATTTTATGCTATCATGAGTTCACTGTGACTTGTGAATCGTTATTGTCCAGACACGTGAGTAACAAATTTTCGCGTCTTTAAATCTATTTTCGTGTTGATTGACAGTTTAGGTTACTTTCAGGGGCTACTTACAAATGAAACTAAGACTATCGGTAAATGGTTATAGTGATGGGAGTCCAATAGTCAAATAGTGCAAAACTTCGACATTAACAGTTACGATTGGGGCTGTAGCAGATCTCACACCCACCCCACATCGTAACTATCAAGGTCAGCGTCTTACATTGTAGGACTATGAATCCACTTGTTATAATGCTAGTCTTTCGACCCACCCTTCTCCCAGTCCATATATCCATTTACCAATGGCTTTAAATCCATTTGTAACGAGCTGTGGTAAAAGAGCTTTATCCCCAATGTTCTTGGCAGGTTTTGAGTTTCCCAGCTTTTCTTTTTCAAATCTAGTCCAAGAAAAAATTATTTATATTCAGAAAAAAGCAAAGATGTGTTATTTGGTTCTGTCAAATCAATTTAATCAATTTTCTAAATAAAATATAAACCCACCGTTTTTATTTCGTTTTAAAGGCATGCAGAGTGTATGTGTTCCAGTTCACTGCTTACGTTAGTTACTTTGCACGTGACTCTATTTATGGAAGTTAGTATAAAGTAGTCCTCCTTACAGTTCATGCGGTCAGTTGCGTCTGATCACATAATT
The DNA here is from genome assembly GCA_028554795.2 of Sinohyriopsis cumingii. Lineage (NCBI taxonomy): Eukaryota > Metazoa > Mollusca > Bivalvia > Unionida > Unionidae > Sinohyriopsis > Sinohyriopsis cumingii. Next base: position 77,325,401 of record CM068824.1, read on the forward strand.
ATTTTCTGACCAATAGAAATCCTCCGTTCATTTATCTATTGATGCAACTGCAATTACGTCTGATACGGAAGGGCCAGGACTAGAAGTCAAGAAACTGTCTGAGCACAAAATTTAACTCGTGCTCAAATAAAAAGAAAGTGTTGCATAACCTTGCTCCGAGCAACAGTAGGATCAAGAATATTTTACCATTTTCCGAATATTTGAACTGCTACATAAATAAAAATGTGTATCTTATTGTTGGTTTCTAAATATGAATTTTCCTTACGGAATTTTGAGTCTAAGTTCAATTTCGACTGAGTAAATATATCGAGAGTTCTTACATTTTATTTTGTCATACAGTCAACATAATAATCAAATTTATTCTTTAAAAAATGAAATGGGATCCATAATCACAGCTTTTCTTGACTTTACATAAAGTGGTCTTTTTGTGGTTCCAGAGTGTCTTTCGGCAGCAAGGGATCTATGGTGGAAACCCTTATTATTGAAGATCAAACCGATCAGCAACAATATATGGGGAAGCTGTACCAAAAGATCGCTACTAAGGACAAAATGTGAGTACTATGTCAAAACATGATTTTTACCCATGTTTAAAGATTCATTCCATGCTGTACAAAATATTGAACTGGGAGGAATGGTAGCACAAGCTGGGTACATTTGTTTAGAACTAGGTCGAGAGTTTCCGAATACATCATTGTCAATCAGTTGTCTACATCTGTGCAGCATATAAAATTGTGTTAAAAACAAGAAAAACATAGATAAAGAATAATCATGCATCTACGGTGAGAGACATTCGAAAAAACTTGAAATAACTACATGCTCTGTACGCCTTTAATCTGCTCCATCTTTAAAAGTATATGGATCATAGTAAGTCGTCATATTGTCACACTTTGTTTGCATGTTCCAAACCTTTGCTAGAGCAGGGGAGACAAGCGTGAGACTTTAGGTTAAAAGCTTGAACCGAAGGATTCAGACTTTTCCATGCGCGAGAGGGAATTGTGAACCTGAGCGTTCAGAGGTTCCCGAGCGCGATGGAAAAGTTCAAGACTGAGGTTTCAAGTGCATTCAGAGAAAAAATAGAAGTTTAAGTTTGGGTTCATAGTTTCATGAGCACTAAGGAAATGTTTGAGTCCGAGGGTTAAGATATTCTCGAGCACGATGGAAAAATTGAGTTGGAGGGTTCAGAATATCCTGGGTCCTTGTTTGAGCCTGAGTATGGATAGTTTCCTGAGCACGATGGAAAAGTTTAACTCGATGGTTGAGAAGTTCTTCAGTATGACGGAAAAGTTTCAGCCCGTGTTCATAGTTTCATAAGCACTAAATAAATGTTTGAGCCCCAGGGTTCAGAGTTTCATTAGCACGAGGGAAAAGTTTGAGCCTGAGAGTTCAGAGTTTTCCTAATCAGGAGTAAAAAATCAGAGCTCGAACGTTTAGTTTACCGAAGTGTCATGACAACATTAACGAGCAGTAAACAGTGTTTGATCATTTTTATTACATGAGTACATACAAAATAAGTAACTCATTTGATCATTATTATCTCAAGAGCATCTACAAAATAAGTAACTCATTTGATCAAAATTATCTCAAGAGCACATACAAAATAAGTAATTCATTTACTTGTTACCTACAAGCAAAATTTTTTTTTAAAAAACAACAGAAACAAAGCAACTTCTCAGTCGACACATGCATTTACGATGCTTGGGTACAGCTGATGTCACGAAATCGCCTGTCAGAGCAAGCTGGAATCGTTCAGATCATGCAAGAATAGTTCTGTACGGTTTCCCAAAATTTGTTTTAAAAAAAGATCAGATTTTTTGTTGAAATGCAGTTTTCAAGAACGATCGCATTCTTTTTGTTATCATTGGTTAATTTATCTAATGTAAGGAATATATCATTTTCTCTACTGTAAGGAATTGGTCATTTATTCAGATGTAAGGAATTGGTAATTTTCCCTGATGCACGGAGCTGGTCATTTCTCTGATATAAGGAAATTCGTCATTTTATCTAATGTAATGATAGTGGTATTTGATGGTGCTATAATGCATCTATAATTTGATAATGTATGATTTTAGTTTCAGCTCTATGTTCTAAGTAGCTATTGACATCAATATGGGTCTTCCATCTACAGTCCAAACCGCGTTGATTTTAATAAGTGGTCTACCATCAATTTTAACGTTGAGATCTGAACGAGATTTCCTTTATTTTAAAGAATAAGCTATATATATGGAATTTTACACAAAACAGATTCTCGTTTGATTTGAGAATGTAGACTTCTTTTTTACGACTGGTCATCACAAGACTGTTCCTAGAAAAGAACGCAATACTTGAGTAATACAATCGACGACAGTACACATTGTAATAAGGTAAAAATATTTGTGTATGTGTGCTTAATGTACAGCAGCACGTGCCATACGTACGCAAAGGGCTGGATGTTCTGATATTAGCTACAGGCTAAGCATTATGTCGATGTGCAAGATTTTAGTACTTTTAGAAATTAGTTTGAGACTGGTGCTCAAGTACGTAGACATATAGTTCGCAATATAAATTATAAATAGTGTATATGTTCTGCCTCTAGAACATACGGAGGAGGATTTATAATATTTTGAAGATAATTTCTTGGAGGAGATTTTTTCCAAAAGAAAAAAGGAGCCGATGAGAAGAACGGACAAGTTATATTGATTCTCGTGACACAAATATACGTGATTTGGATGTTAAAAGTCACTCGGGTTGTGCATTTAGTAGCGCTCTGACCAGGAACACGTTAAACATTGCTCCAGCGCTTTTGCTCCTTCGTTATGGTCGTGAAACGTTGTTGTTACGGACATCAGTTTGTACGCCGAAAGTGTAGCACACATACTCAGTTCGACAAATACAAGATTCGGAAAGAGGTGGCTAGCATATTTTGGCAAAGTCTATGTACTCAAGCAAGATATCGGAAAGGAAGTGGCACTCTTTGTTCCTATTTGAAGAGGGCCATGTTTTATTTGGTTCATTTGTGGTCTAAACTGGCGCCGTTTGCCAGGCATTCATATTCTTGTCTTTATTTGACTTGTAATGTTCATGTCAGTAGGCCAAGCATTCATGGGACCGCTCCGGTGACCTAAGTGGTAAGAGCGTCCGCCTCAGACGCTGGAGGTCGCGGGTTCTAACCCCTGCTGAGTCAAACCAAAGACTTATAAAAATGATATAATGGCTGCCTCGCTTTGCGCCCAGCATTAAGAGGTTAGTGTTAGGACTGGTTGGCCTGGTGTCAGGATAATGTGACTGGGTGTGGCATGATGCTACATATCTTCGGCATGATGCCCCAGTGCTAGACATCACTATAAACTGCTACACATTAGACATCGTAGCGATATGACTGGAAAATTGTAAAAGTCACGTTAAAAATCCAGATCACACACCCACACACGCGCACACACAAATCACACACCCAAGCATTCGTGTTCTGATTTTTATTTCGTTTTTTTACGTTTTCATGTTTTAGTTTCATTTGAACAAAAGTTGAACCAAGTTTCCTTCTAGAATCACGTTCTCTGAAATCAGGAAAACTTCATATCCTTTTAAAATTATTTCTCTCTTTCTCATATTAGTAGCATAACTTAGGTCACGACCTTATACCTTATTAGGCTTGTATTATATACGTCATGTCGCCAAGCATTCATAGTCTAATCTTTATTCGAATTTTTTTCAAATAGAAATTTCATTTAAACAGAAAGTGAACGAAGTTTTGTCATTTTATTATGTTTTTATGTTTTATTAATCATATTTCATCCCTATTATTTAGTTTTATACCTTCTGACTCACACAGGCACCGAAAGACACCCGATGTTCGCTCCTGGGTACTGATATCAGAAAAGGACCTGAATAAGAAACATTTTTCAGACATAATTCTTGACTAAAAATATTAATATTACCAAAATTATAAATCAATATTAATCAGCATTGCTAGATGGTTTGCCGCAGACACAAAATGGCCTGTGTAATATGCCCCCCCCCCGCCCCCATTAACTGGACTTTATTGAATTAAGGCTCAAGAAAAAGCACATATAAATTTTACAACAGACAAATTTGAAATATAACCAAGAATAGCTCGTTTAATGTACAAGTGGTTAATAAAGTAATAAAGATTGGTGCTACATGCCAGATGTTCATAATTTGCAGAATGATTGTGAAATATCGTTTCCCCATATGACTAGTGAAGCTGGAATAAAACATGTATCGTACAGTCAAATGACTTAGCTGCTGTAACACCTGCATCGTCTCTGTTACTTATTGAAATTTGGTTTCTATCATACATCTTATAAACATAGTGGTTGATTCTTTTTCACTGATGTTATATATATATATATATATATATATATATATATATATATATATATATATATATATATATATATATATATATATATATATATATATATGCCTTGATATTTGGCAACATAAGTATTTTATGACTTTAAATAATCACCAAAATACATAAAAAATTAAATACCAGATATACGGTATTGTGTGGTTTTACTGCAGGCGCTCATTTCGACCTAACAGGATCAAGATGAACTTGATTCCACACGTTAGTTAGGTTCCAACAGAGAGTGATAACAAATAGTGTTGTGCAAAACTTGTTTACACTCATCGCAAACTATCATACATATTTTGGAATCTAAACTGGCACCTTCCTTGACGCTGTTTCTCTCCACTTTCCACATAAGTTTTCGACCACCTGTTTGGCACGAATTGAGGTTAACTATGCTTAGCTTAAAGTTGTGAATGAAGTTTTGATGCTTTTCGCACTCATTTTCTTACGTCACTACATACCAAAATTAGCTATGGAAAATAAGGATACGGCTTTGGGGGGATATTTGTTGTTTGTCTTTTGCCTGGCAAATTAACTCATCCGTCAATATATATATGACTATTGAAAACAAATTTATTTCCCTAAACAAGGGTGTTGTTATAAGATTGTTCGCAATTTTTAGGTGGTCACTTTCTTGAGAAACTGATAAATAATGCTGCTGGAGTTGGAGCAGCCGTGCAAATGCTGTATATCTGAGGTTGCAGCGCCAATGAGCCAATGGCGGCATGTTGGTAATCGATTATGTCAACCTTACCGAGAAAAGAGTACATTCTATTGCAAGGTCGAATTCAGTTTTACACTACAGCGTGTCGCCTCTCCAGACTCAGCTTACATATGTCTCAATTTGTCCTGCATGCCGCTTATATCCTCAAACTTGATACTGCATTCGTAATATTTTCGTCTATTTCAGAAAAGAGGTGAACGTACCTTCTCTCTGTTTCTTGCATGCAAAGGAAGAAACTGAATACGTAATGGTTGCTATGGATTGCAAACGAGCAAAGCATTTTTTGTGTGGGTATATGTGTGTGTGGTGGAGCATTTTGACAAAGAAACGACGCGCGTTCATTTGACTAAATGCCAAAATATTTGGTGATGGTTGTTTTACTCATGTCGTGATTCACTTTTGTGTCAGTAAAATAATTACCTATCTGGTTCAGTCATGGTTGGATTGACACCGTTAGGAATACCACAGTGATTCATTGCTCAGCCAAGCATAGGCAAACAATCTGACCATCTTTAATTGGTTTCATCCCAAAAAATATGTAATTATTAGCCACAATATCTACTAATAATATCATCATAAATTTAGACTTGTGATATGATTTTCTTGAGAAGATAAAGTTTGACTGACAATGAAATCCAAGAATTCTCATTCTTATAATCGTCGAGTATAGTTGTGATTATGAACCTTCTGTAGTTAAATATCACTCGGAAATGTATTTACTTATTTATTTACTTACATATCAGCTATTCTGATTTTCTGCAAACTTACTCTGCGATTGTTTTTGAACAAATTGAAGTTCATGGGGCAGAACTAAAAAATCGCGAGCCATAAAGCACAAGTTACAAACAATTACTGACACACAGCATTCTGTTTGATCTGTTATATATTTTTGCCGTGTAATAATACCAATTTTCAATATATGGTGGCTTGTATCCGAAACATGGTTGATGATTATCATGGAAAAGTTTGGAAAGAAGGCTTTAAGCTGAAAGGTAAAGTTAACGTATTGTTGAGAAAACTTGAAACTTTTTATACATCTCGGATAAAAAGATAATATACTTTCAGTCTGACATAAATGATAATTGAAACAGGATCGTTCAATGATATATAGCAAGTTGTTTAACCGGGACAATAAATCGGCCGATTACGATAACTACTAGTAAATATAAATTTTGCCTCTATATTCTCTAAACTTTTTCAGGAAAAGATATCCGACTTTAGCTAACAAACCTAATTTTATTGTATTACGTTGAATAACCAGTCTGTGAAATTTAAGTGATGTATGCCGCAATTTTACCGGCTCCATCTTTGTTTAGTGGAAGAATACATTATATAAAAATACATATCTTGAGTCTAAGTTTGAGACTGGTGCTCAAGTACGTAGGCATATACTTGGAAAGTTTTGATGGCATTGCGGGCAGAGTGACCTCATACCACTTTTTCTGTTTGGATGTCTACATTATTTAATTTCGAAGAGGGGCAAAAATCCGTAAAACAGGAAACACCATATTATCCTTCTTGTTCGGTTGTTGATAAACAAGCAGCGTTTCAACTCCCCAATAATTTTCCTGAAACTGTTCTGAATTTTATTTATAGCTTAGGATTTATGTTTACTGTCAATAGCACAGTTCTGATGAGCTTTTGCGAATGAAAAAATTCCGCTGTCTACTCCATTCTTCGTTACGCGCCACTCATGCGCCGACCAGTCTACCTTCAGCGGTGCGGTAGAGTCTTTTTGGAGTATGCATTGTTTTGTTTCCGTCTAGTTTTGACTCAGGAAAGTTTGAATACACCCGAAGATGGTTATAGTTTTCTGGGTTTAGCATTATTTTTCAGTACATTATAGGCTATATATTGCTGCCAGTATTTGGTGGAAGAAGAACCTCTGAAGAACCACCGACCCACGGGAAGCTACTGACAAGCTTTTTCACATGCACGTGTTGGCCGAGCTGAGACTCGAACCCACGTGAATAGAGGTGAGATGTCAGTGATCTGTACATTTGAAAATGTGAAGCTATATGGCTTTGGTGATGAATAGGTTCTGAGACGAGAACGTACTTCTTTTGGTAGATTTAGAGTTCCAAGTTAAATACAATGTACCAATGAAACAATTGCCTCGACAAATTATGATAAAGGTGTACATACAAAAGAAAGACGTTTGCTAAAAATCACTTCGCGTGGACAGATTGAAGATCTTACAAGCTCCGATATGTATTTCATATTATAGTTATAACAGATTCAGGACTGATTATGAAATCATCAATATATACTTGCAGAAACAAGGGCGTTTTTTTAAAAGAAAAAATGTATTAAAGAGAAGTCAGTAGGCGCACATTTGGTTATGCATGATGCAAATCAAGCACAAATTATATCATCATGTTTACATTTTAACCCTGTTTAACAAATGACAGCTCGACTCATATAAGTGGAATTTTGAACACTAAACAAATCTAAATGAACAACTAAAATTGTACATTTCGCAATAATCGTGTCATATACGCCAACCATTTGCCGTATTTTACAAGTTTTTTTTTATTTCTGTAAAGGATTCTCTGACGAAACAATGGACGACGACAAAAATATTAAATAAAAACTGCAATATAAGAACATCAGTCTGTATACTAATTGGGAATAAGGAATAAGCGATAAGTAACCGATCTGGCGTTCGTTTACAACTTTGGCAAAACTGAAAATTTACAAAACGATTGTAACGTTTGAAAATGATATGAAACAAGGATTTATATTCTGAGGACATTCGTTCATTTTATTTTTTCTCTGTACTTTTGTCAGACACTTAAGATCTGTTTGGTGGTAGTTAGGAAGGAAAACGGATTTGTGAAGTCCTGTCTGTCTAGAGAATTATGAGATGTCAAAAGCCAGCGTAAAATTGGCAATGGCGGAAAATATGTGCTACAGAAGTTCCTTTATATGTCCAGCAACTGTTGAAGTTGGGGTGCTTTTCTTGGCTTATGGATTACCATATTTTACAAGATTGGAACGTGGTCTCATTTTTTTATATAAAACAAACATAGAAACCTACTCTCAGTCCACAACTAAGGCCACCTGAACCGTTCATATTTCGCAATCTCATCATACCTTTCTGACATGTCAAACTTGACCTTATTTCATTACCTATAAGCAAGCGTATTGCTCGTTGCTTGTTCCGCTTTCATAAATGTCTAAATATTTTGTCAAATCTCAGTTTATATTTTGCATATTGATTTTTAACGTAAACAAACTATGATATTGTAATTGCGCGAAACACACATCTTGAACTTTTGATTTTACCATTGAGATAATGAATTAAAATCTCAGTCATTAAATATCGCAGAGGAAGAAAACTTGATTTGATTGTACTAGGGATTAAAGTTGAGAAGTTTCATAAAAGCAAACCCTGATGCGAAAATACACGTGTTATATGGCAGGTATGGAATTGATCCTATAACTGAACTAAAATGTTGGAACTGTATATAATCTCTGGGCTGAAATAACACTGGAAATATTTTTTGAGCGATTATTGTAATATTGCTTCCTTTCAACTTAAGTTTATAACTAAAGTATATATAAATTTAAGTAATAAGTATAAGTATAAATATAATATTTAATCATTTTTGTGCAGTATTAAATATTTTCTTATGCAAATAAACGTGATGACGCATATGATCTCAGAAAACGAATTAATGTATGAACTACAGATCCAGCCTATGTGTGGTGGTTTACTATATACCGTATGTAAATTAATTAATTTCGTTAATTGGTTTCAAATAATTACAAGAAAAAAACTACCGTTATGTTTCAGAAGAAAACTGCAAATTGGTAAATTGTACACATTCGTAGTCTTAAACCTAGAACCATTTTCATTGTTTCGCTATCGCCACACAGGTACTACTGGCTGTAGGGAGATCTCAACGGACATCTACAAAGAATTTTTGTCAAAAACTTTTATATATCTCTTTCATCAATTTAAAAGTTCCCTCTTTGACAAATTATTTTTACGATTTTCTCATCATTTGCCGATCTTACCAAGAAAGTATTTAATTTGGCCGAAAATTAACTTTACGGTACATGTTTATTAATTAGTTAACTGTACCGTATCGCAAAGGATACACACAGTGGAAAAGGATCTTGATAAAATATGCGGAAGCCATTTCTCACGTTTTTATTAGACAGTTTGGCTAAATTTGCTGGTAATTTTATGAATACGATGTATGTTATACCTGTGTTTTTTTTTACAGCACCGTGTTTTAGTCATATTGCATCGAATTCACGGGTATCCAAAGACTGCTTTTTGTGCAGTGTATCTATTTTATGAGTGGAGCTATATTAACAGTACATGCTCCCAAAATCCTGTCTGTTGTCAATTTGGGCACATATGTGTCTCATTAATAATCCTCGCTTTCAAAATTAGCATATATGATTACAGTTATTAAAAGCATAAGGACGAAAAATGTACAGTTGTAGATTTTGATAGCGGTCACTAAAAGGGAAGTTTTTGTCCAAGACGAGGTGAGCATATTTCATCGTTTTAAAAGTTTTCCCTGTCATAGGTCACAAATACGATGCAAGCTTTATTTGTCATCTTACCACAAAAGAATGGTAATTTGGCCAAATGTTAACATTACTGCCTTGGGATACAAATAGCTCTATGTGCCTTTAAAGCACATTTGATGCATTGACCTAAATATTAATGCACGAGGCACATCCTTTCTGATCGGTAGTAAAATTAATGAATACACCAGTTAAACAAAATATCCAGTTCTAGGGAAGGCTCTGGTCAAAATGCCTGAATCCAATAGATCGATAACTTTACGAAACTGTTAGCTAATGATTTAAATTTACCCCAGTTGTGATTATAAAAAGTAATTATCCCAATATATTGATATATATATATATATATATATATATATATATATATATATATATATATATATACACAAGAGTGTGTGTGTGTGGGTTCATTAGGTAAATCATTGTTAGTTTTATCTAACAAAACAATTTGCTTCAGTCATGCTGTATCAACAAAAGCTAGAAAGACTTTATGTGAGATGACATTCAATCAACTGATCCAGATCCAGATCACGATGACAGTATAGGTTGTGTTATGAGCTTGTGGCCAGGTATTATCAAAATAAGTCTTTAAGTCCTTCAGTTAAGAAAGCCAGAAAACGTTCCCGTATCTAGTTCACATTCTCATTTAGTTTCCTCTTACCCTTGCCACCCAATTTTTGATATTTTGACATTTATGTTGGGGTGTAGGGTCAGATTCCAATCCCTGTCGAAAAGTTGGAATTCGCCGACACCATTTGGTGTCGGCATGAGGTAGCCATTAACTAGCCGGCCCAGGAAACTTGAACGAACTTTCATCGCGATATACCTGCGTGGAATCGATATGAATATGATTTATTTTCTCAGAAATTGCGATCATAGCATTCGTTCTGTCTTTAATTCGCTGACAGAAAAGACGAAAGTACATCGTTGCTGAAATGTGACCGGGATCGGGCCATTTGCATTCCTAGTCACGCGACTACACAATTCTCGCTACCTACATGTCAATGACATCAGAGGTCATCCAGTCACGTTGTATCAACAATACACCAGTTTTACTGTTGTAGGAAATCAAATCAAACATGTAAATGAAAGTCATGTAATTTCTATAAACTTCTCAAAATATTTTCTTGTGAAAACAACGACCAAAAATCTGTAAATGTTGCAGCAATTTGAAGAAAACCAGATTTACTACGCAGAGAGCACATGTCAATGTATTAGTCACGTGACACCAACAAAAACATCGCTGACATGTGCTCGGTACTTCTTGAAAATGGTTTTTTCCACACTGCTGCCATACCGACATGTTTCTGGCCGTTGTTCTCAGAATAAATATGTTAAGAATTAAATGCATTACATTTATTTACTAACATTAAGTGACTTCTATATAATGTGTCCAAAATCTACGTACAACAACTTTGGAAATTTGTTTATTGTCTATATCACGTGATTATATGACCTCTGGTGTCAGCATGTAGGTTGCGAGATTTGCGTAGTCATGTGACTCGGAATGTAAATGCCCAGATCCAGGTCAACTTTAAGCAACAACGTATTTGCGAATTAAAGACATGACGAATGCTATGCTCACAATTATTGAGAAAATAAATCAAATTCCTATCGATATTCATACAGATATATCTCGATGAAAGGTCGTTCAATTTGCTGGGCCGGATAGTAAGCGGCTAACCCATGCCGACACAAAATGGTGTCGGCGAATTTCAACTTTTCGATAGGGAATGGACTGTGACCCTACGCCCCAACATAAATGTCTAAATATCAAAAATGGGGTGACAACGGTCAGAGGAAACTAAGACTAATTCTCATTATGTCTAAGGGCAAAACCCAAAACGTTCCTAAATTAGTTCCTATTCACAGTATGTCTTAGAGCATTATACCATAATGATTCAAAATTGTTCTGTAATTTGGCTCCTATTGTCAGTCTTCTTTTTGTTTTTGTTCATTCTCCATACATGTTTTCATACAATAAAGGAAACTGAATATATGTCCTTTTAGGCACTAAAAATTCGCTTGAGTCTGATTGTTCTGCTCTTAGCCGCCATTAATCTTGTGTCAAGAAAGAGCAATTAATTTAGACTGCCATGCTTTGATTTAGATTAAAAAGATTAGAGAGCGATCCAATCCCAATAACCGATGATATCTTATATAATCTGCCTATTATCGATTCGTAAAATTGACAAGCATCCAGACAGCCGATGCCATACCAGTGATCGGCCTATCATCGATCAGTATTATCGTCAAACATCCCGAGTAATGATGCCATACAAATGATCGGACTAGTATCAGTTGGTATTATGCTGCGAGAGAAATTAAGCTATGAGAACCGACACCGTACTAACGATAGGTATATTATTGACTGGTATTATTGACAATCATCAGACTTATTAGTTAGATTTGTCTCGAATAATATTGATAAATTGAAGCCTGGGATGCGATTTGTGTATGCATAGGGATCTATCATTAATAATCTAAAGGTGGTACTCTCAAAAATGTTCGGTGTGGTCCTATGGCTGCTCAGTCGCCCGTGGGGGAAGGCAGCTTCTTAAGTCCAGCGAAAAGCGACCGTACATCTTGATTCGCATGTGTAAAGCTCCGAAGCCATAGCTCCCAATGTATCCACTCCTGCTGCTTTTCTGCTCGCCCAGCGCCACAGTATTTTAAGTAATTTAAGGTATCTTGAGGGATGATGTCATGACCTGCACGTGAGTGAGTTGGCTTTCATTGAAGGTATGGTGCGCCGAGTCAACCGCACTCTCTCCAACAGGCCATTCTGAATCCAGAGGTGCAACAATGTCGAGTCGTCTAGAGACGGGCCTGGATGCAGCGGATGAACAGTGACTCCAATAGCACATGAGCTGATGACCTGCGCTGTCCATACAGCTCCTGCCGTCTTGACAAAAGAAATTGATTTTAAACCTTATATTCCAACTTAAATTTGGTTTCGTAATCATTAAAGTTTTTGAAAATTTAATTCATGATTTTAAGAGGAGCCTGCGTAATAAATCACCCCAAGCCCCCCCCCCCCACAACAACAACAAAAAGGAAAACAATAAAACAAACGTTCTTGAAGTCTGTGTAAAACTGTTGTAAACGGAAACTGCATCAGTAAGTAAAGACTAACTTTACTTCAAAACAGATTTGCTCAATATCACAAACTATTTCAAACACAGATTTTCCATGTTACATCACTGAAGTCGACTGTATTCGTATATTATTCTGATCGAAACAGGTGAGAAATAGTGTTTTTCATTTTATGTTTTGTCGCGATTTAAGCTGTTTCAACACACTTAGTGTCTATTTCACTTATGCGTATTTGCTCACCGATGAACCAAACAAATAGCAAACAGTGCTTTGTTGTTTATATTTGGCTCCTATATATCAGATGCCAGCTTGACCCTAACAACGGAAACCTTTCAGCTTGATCCTAACAACGGAAACCTTTGAGACTAGTGATAATTTGGAGATTGGATGTCTCAGTAGAGGTAACAGTTTTGGAATTTCTAATGATGCATTGTGTAAATATAGATCCTTTGTCGTAGCTAACAAAACAAGACAGAAAGGTAACGCTTACAATAATTTTGATAGAAAACATAAAATTACATTATAAACGTGCACTTTAAGAACATTAAAAAGTTTTTATCCGCTGTGATTGCTTAAAATTTTTATTTCATTTCGCTTCCGGTACAGACGTCTCTGCGAGGTAAATTAACGTACTGATGCACTGAAATGTTACTCGAGTCGCAACTGAGGAAACAGGAACGGATCCATTGATCATTTTGAATATACTTAGCGACTTCTGAGATACCCCTTGGTACTGATGCGCCCCCAGGTTATTTTAGTCTCAATCGAGGAAACAGGAACGGATCTAGTGATCATTCTGAATATACTTAGCGACTTCTGAGATACCCCTTGATGCGCCCCCAGGTTATTTCAGTCTCAACTGAGGAAACAGGAACGGATCCAGTGATCATTTTGAATATACTTAGCGACTTCTGAGATACCCCTTGGTACTGACGCGCCCCCAGGTTATTTTAGTCTCAACTGAGGAAACAGGAACGGATCCAGTGATCATTTTGAATATACCCAGAGAATTCTGAGATATTCCCTGGCACCAACGAGAAATGGCTACTAGCTGGAGTATTCTTTTATAATAAGTATTATCGTCACTTTCGAAATGTGATGCCCCACACGAATAATGAAAGATGTGATTTGATCATGGCCTTCATAAAATAACTCAGAATTGTCTCCGTAATAACGTGAAAATTTCAATCGACGATTTAGTCAGATTATACTGTATTTCTCCCAGGAGCACTGTTCGCCAATGTTAAGGTGAAAAAGTACTGATGGCATTAATTACGAAAGCAAAGTAGATTAATTCATTTCATTGAGTTCCTCTAAAAAACGGATACCTTGCATGTTGTCGCTTTATGACTATTGGTGTTCGGATATTTAAAAAGTGATTAAGCTATTGTGCCTGAAATCCGCAAAAGATAGTATGCGTCGGCTAAGCTAATTATATGATCACTACAAAATTATGAAAAGAAATATTAAAAAAATTATACATTTAAAAATTGCAGTACTTGCTTTACTGTTTGAAAGTAGATAGAAACTGTCTATGTAACACGCTGGAAGTGGATAGAAAACTGTCTATATAACACCGTGGTAGTAGACAGAAACGTGCCTAATTAACAGCCTTAAAGTAGATAGAAACCTGTCTATATAACACTCTGGTACTAGACAGAAACCTGTTTAATACCCTGAAAGTAGATTGAAGCCTGCCTATATAACACCCTGGAAGTAGATAGACACCTGCATAAATAACACTCATCAAGTAGACATAAACCTGTATAAATAACATTTTTAAAGTAGATAGAAAACCTGTATAAATAACATTTTGAAAGTAGATAGAAAACCTGTATAAATAACACTCTGGAAGTAGAAAAATCTGTCTACATATCCCTTGCATGGCAAGCCTTTAAATGAAGAGTACCTTGCCTGTCACGATGCACATACACAAAATTCTTTCTGCGATAAGCAGTGTTGCGCCTGTTGTTTTCCCTCGCACATGCCTACGTGTTGGCATCGAGATGTGTGCTCCGATTTATGTATTTGATCTTGAAATTGATAACGTTTACGTATTGCATGCCGTATTCCAGCACGTAGAAGTCTCAAATCACGTACGTGTAGATGATTTTAAAAATAGCACTAATGTTGGTTTGAAGCTGCTTTATAGGCAAGAAAAAAAAAACAATATAGGAAGTGGATTTAAATAAAAATAGGTCCTGAAAGAGATATAAAGAGTTATTTTTAAATAATATTTTTATTTATGGCGCACATTTTAAACCATATACGTTTTGACTGTCACGGATTGTCTCACTGTCACGGATTGTCTCACTATGTTACATGATTTGGATGTCCGGTGCTTCAAACAGGGACTGTTATCGTAAGGAAACTAAGGGCAAAACTAATTTAAATTAGATAATATCAGCTGATTTTCTTGATTTTCCGAATATTATAAAAAAAATTATAATTGTTTTAGTTGCCAAATGTTTACTACGAAATTTATCATACATGATAGCCAGCGAAACTTTCCACAAAGTCTGTCAAGTTTCCGACCTAGACAACACATATGTTGATATAATTGATACTAGTAAGAATTCGAGTAATTAGGGTGGAGGAATATGGAAACAAATATTCGAAGGATGAACTAATAAGCTATATATATCATCAGACTCAAACATTTAGGTGGGACGTGTCGTGTAAGGTATTGTACATTTAACTCGCCTTCTTTTTTCTTTACTGCTTGTCTTGTTTGGCTCTCTTTTGTGACTGGTTTCGACAAATGCTCAGTGAAAGCGATTTCAGAGAGAAAGAGACAGAGAGAGTATAAGCCATTCACATCTGAAAGTATCCTGCTTGGATAGCGCAGGAGGATGTTTGAAAATGTTTGTAAATAGCGAAATAATATTATCATACAGGTTAGAGAAGATTTAATTCGTACTCTAGTGATATATATATATATATATATATATATATATATATATATATATATATATATATATATATATATATATATATATATATATATATATATATATATATATATATATTTGCACCATACACCCACGTCAATTCAAGGACATTATCGCTCTACGGTGGCTCTGCAAACAGTTCGTGAATCTTTCTGATTACTTCCTACATATCTAGACTTTGCTATTTGACGCCGGTAAAGAGCTCTTACGCCCTACCACCAACTGCGTTGTGAATCTGCATTCTTGTTATCGGATACCATATTAATATAAAAAGATGTACCGTTTGAAAATTGGACTGCAAAAGCATTGTTTTATGTTGGTTATTCTATGAAAATCAATTTATTGTCAGAAATGTAGAAGGCAGATTAGTTTTCAAGGCGGAAAAGAGGAAATTCGCTTTAAATTACCAAGAAACAGCTTATAAATAACATTCTCCATCTTATGAGAAAGTAGAAGTATTGTCGCCTTTGCACAGGTGATACGCCCCCGAGGATTGTTTATCTTTTGGCGTCACTTCACAGTAGTTTTTCTACATTATGTCTGATATCATACCTAATGTTGAATAATTACTCTAAAGTAACATCACTGCATGTTCAGTCGTGCATCAGGCTTTTGAGTACCTTCAGCATGACCATGTTTATCCTGTTTCAGCATTCATGTCATTCGCATCAGGTAACGGGGCTGATAAATAGTCCTACGGTTCTGTCTACGCGAAGAGGAACGAAGATGCAAATAATTGGACCTACGGTTCTATCAACGCGGAGAGGAACGGAGAGGCAAATAATTGGTCCTACGGTTCTACCTTCGCGGAGAGGTATGAAGAGGCAGATAATTGTTCCAACGGTTCTATCTACTTGGAGATATGGCTAATGTCTACTAGTTCCAATACCAATTTTTATCGAAGACGGAAAAGCTTAGGCTAACCTAAAGATAACGTTTTCGTTAGTTATCTGAAATCAGTAAAATTTCTAGGCGATTTAATTTCTATTACTTTTAACTCTTTATCTTATACATTTATTTGATTACGTGTGAACAGGTGCGTTCTGTAGGAGTAGATGGGTTCACCCTGTTGAAGACAGAGCTTGCAATGATAAACATTGCTCTTGGATAAAATTCAAAAAGTGTATTGACTCAGATCTTGTGCCAAAGGTTGTTCTCGAAAACACATCTAAGTATCGTACCTTAATTGGCCACCCATAGTTATGAAACAGGTAGTTACTCCACTGTTTAGAAGTAATTACGATAGCGTGTGATTAACAGGTTTACATTTTATCTAACTTCTGAACAATTCGTGTCTTGTTCGTGGTGTTATTTTCATAATACAGACCTGTTTAAGTCTTTCATGGAATATACGTTTAACTTTGGTTTCTGAATTCAGTTACAAAGTAAATTCTAAGCAATATCAATTAACTTTACCTAAGTCATTTTTGATGATATGCAACAGTACCGCGCTGAGTAAAGGCGGACACGAGTTCGGATAAATATCACTGATCTTGTCCCCGAAGTGATAATTATCGTTCACATAAAATATCTCAGAAGTATTAAATTGAGACTGAATGAAACAAATTAAATGACTACTACTACCATAATCTGTGTTTTGGCAATGATTTCAATCGACACTTATAAGAATAAATTGTCTTGGAAATATCAGAAAGAGTGTACACTCTGCCGTTATATCTTCCTTATTGTCGTGCAGAATTACATTCAGTCTGGATGTTTCGACCATGTCGCAGAATCATGAAAACAAAGTAGTTCCGGAATCGAACAATTAGGGAACGGAAGAACAGTTGCTCATTTTATTATAATGTGATTTATAACAAATTCAAGAGAAACACTGACCAGTCTCTACCTCTAGAAATTGTATTTTATATGATAGTCACATTTAGTTGTGAAAATATCATTTTCACATAAGAACTTAAAATTGCTAGAGCACACCGTATTAGTACAATCACCTTTTCTCACCAATAAAGCCTGTTCGTGACTTTACAAGGTCACTCTGTTTACAATGTAACCATGTACTGCGCACTCGAAAATTGTTATTATAGTAATTCGATGCTGAACATAACACATTTTTTTACATATCAGTTAGGCATTTCTGATGCTGAAGCTATAACATGAACCGATGTTTTTAATTTTCAGGAAAGATAAAGCATGACTAATATTTTTAGGCGATACATCAGGCGATCACAGCTTCAGGACTCACGGTACTAATTCAACTCCAATGGTAAACATATGGAAACACTATCATATTCAAAATTCAATAACTTAAAATTTCTGGGTGCTGATAATGACACCTATAATTCTTCATGCACATCTAACCTTGGTGCAAGCTTATGTGTGGAGAACACCATATGACCCGCGGCACTTTGTTTACATACATGTGCATGAAACACGTGTTATTGATTCTGCACCAAATGAATCAGGTGCTACTTTCAGTATTGAGTACTCCTGAGTCAAGCCTGTAAAAATGCTAAAATTGCATCAGTAGAAATTTGTCAATATTTTTTTACATTACATATAGGATAAGCTCTCAAAAGATATTTTTCCTAAAATTTTAATTTTCATTATTAACCAATTATGGACCACCAAACCTGTAAATACTCTATTATTTCTTCACCCATTTCTAGACTGGTTCACAGTTCTTTCGTATAATTAGTACCGTGTGTCCTTCATATCCTAGCCTCCTATACCGAGCATAACGGGAGGCCAGGGTACCAGGCTAGAGGAAACGAACTATTCGGAGTTCCTCTGATGCATTCATATTATTCATAGTGTTTGAACTGAAATATTTAAATACAGTACAGATTCTGTATCGCATCAAGAAGGATAGTAATAGTATACAGATGTTTCTAATTGTACAAATCTAAAGCACATCCCTTTTCTGTTATTCTCATGACGTAGTACTGAACTAATGTATTGTAATTATCTTGCTGCATGAAACTAATCAAGATACAACGAGCGTGACATTTTTCATATACATTGGGTCTTGCATTCAATGTACGTGGCAAACATCACAATGCTAGCCAATGGGGGCTGCCATATTAGTCTTTTCCCGTCGACCCGGTTCCTTGACTGCCACTCATATTACACGCATACCTGTAACCCGATGGCTATCTAGCTTTGCATATTGAAAGCAAAGTTGTTGTTGGTCCTGATAACAGCTAAACAGCATAAATAATTACAAAACATCCTTGATATACATACTATAAAATGACTTATTTGTATGTTTACATTCTAATTCTTTTCACCTCAACTATTACGGCATATACTTTATTAAGCATTAATCCGCCAAAATTTACATGTTCGAGTATAATTAGTTTCTCGTTCTTAATACCCCTCTACAGAAAATGATAAGTACTTGCGTTAGCTACCTATCCTAAATAAACCTTATATGCATGAATACATGAGACGAATATTGAATTTAATTGCAATTATGAAAACTGTTATAGTTGTAATATGCGTTTCCGCTAATGTGTGAGTGAGAAGGCATTTTTCACAAAACTAGAGTGTGAATCAAATTAAGAAAAGGACAAATTTTAAGAAAATTACAAACTGATCAAATAAGTTATACCCGCAGTTGCATGCTTTACAAGATGGTTCTTCGTACAGTCCTGGTGGATGTCACGACTGTCACTATTCGTGAAAATTAAACGAAGTGTGTGCCCAATGACAAAGAATATGATATGTATTCATGTGCATGTCCATCTGCTCTTCCACAATGGCTTGTATGGTGTGTAAACAGGACACGGAAGAAGTCGACACTTAATTGTATGATTAGTTATGTACATATTAATGGTAATTTAGTAACATTTTTTTCCTTTTTTGTGATCAGTAGTTATATATGTTAGTGTCTCAATATATTTTTTCTACGGGCAATTTTTTGTATTTTTTTAAAACGTATATAGGCTTTAGAAAGCCAGACCAGTGAGGGTTGGGTTAGCCTTTATGTCTCTAAAAAGTCTAACTAAACGTTCAACCACGATTCTGACATGCATGTTTTTGTCTTGCGGCTTTTGAGGGGAGGGGAAGGGTTGGGCAGCGGGTCGTTTTTAAAATGGCCACCTCATTCTTCGTTACCTACTCACCTTCACAACTCTTCGTCTCCACCCGGATGGACAATTGCCACCCACCCAATATTGTTTGTTCACCGCACCTGTTGCTATTCATGCGAATACAT
This sequence comes from Sinohyriopsis cumingii, assembly GCA_028554795.2. Taxonomy (NCBI): domain Eukaryota; kingdom Metazoa; phylum Mollusca; class Bivalvia; order Unionida; family Unionidae; genus Sinohyriopsis; species Sinohyriopsis cumingii. Next base: position 77,345,248 of record CM068824.1, read on the forward strand.
AGTTTAATAGTTTACTCATTACAGGGCAGTTAACAGAATAATTGAACTAGTGGAGTACATGCGAAGTTACTTGTTAATATCAACCAGGTACATTTAGCGCCTATTATGATTATCAACAACACCCATCATGAACTATATTGCTTCTAGGAATTACTTTTTTAAATATTTGGCTCAGGGGCAACCAATTTAATCGAATAACTAAACAAGACATAGCCAAAATTCCGGAGTAGTTAGAACTGCACATTGAAACTAACAGATACTGCATTACATACACGAAACAAACGTTCTTGTCTTCACGACACATTAACCTTTAGTTTGTGGTCCATTAAACCTTTGGGTATATGAAAGTATAATCGTACTTGTAACTTTGAAATGACTGTTTCATGGTTCTGTAAATAAAGTTACTCATACATTTATCTATAATTTTTCCATTTGAATTTAGTGTGCCTTCTTGAACAATTGCCAACAGACATTTTTAAGCGGAATATTCTCCTGAGGAGAACATTAACGTACATTACAACGACGGGGTTTAATTTACTATGACAAAGAGTTGTAATTTGTCTTCACTAAAGCGACTGCTAGATGTCTCATATTGTCATCGGATACTGCCTAAATATGTTCGCCATTTTTGATTTTCTACAGACTTATTAGGCATTCATATCGTTAGATTCAATACTATTTTCTAATGACTTATGAGGCATTCACGTGGTTAGATTCAATACTATTTTCTAATGATTTATGAGGCATTCACGTGGTTAGACTCAAGACTATTTTCTAATGACTTATGAGGCATTCACGTGGTTAGATTCAATACTATTTTCTAACGACTTATGAGGCATTCACATGGTTAGACTGAAGGCTGTTTTGTAAATGAAGATTTTGTAAATACACGGGCTTATTCTTTCCGGGATCATTAAGCAATTTATTCGCAAACCTTGATAAAATGTCCATCAAGTCTGTCTCTGCCAAAATGAGCTCAAATGATTCATACCTGAATATTTCACCAAGTCGAGCACAGACAAACTTTGCAAGTTTTTGTCCAACAGTGTCAAACGACCTGGAGTATTCGCATATCTCAACCATGGCTTTCGCTAAATCAGACTTGAAAATGACGTCGGATAATTTCGCACATTGTCTGTGCTGCTCCGCTTCTGCGGAGTCGTACATCAATTTGTATATCTCATAAAATTCGAAGGAGGAGCCAATTGTATAATTGTCAAAAGCATTTCACTAATAGATTTTCTCAGTGTTATACTCACTTCCGTCGTCACAGGTCATTCTATTGTCATCATCAGTGGGTTCACATAACTTCAGCAAGTGAAACTTGTCTTGCACAATATTATGCACTCTCTTTTCCCGCTTCATGTAATATGTCTCGCCAAATTTCCGCCATTCTTTTTCTAGCACTAGTCCTAACTCGAAGCTCCGGTCACGTGTTTGAAGAATCACATATCTTTTGGCATCCAGTCCAAAATCACAAACTTTCATCGAATCGAAACAAAATACCAAAACCTATTCATTCCAGATCAAATGGAAAAGTTGTTGCAATGCGCATTCATTCACAATATGACTGCAAATTTCAGTTTTAACTAGACACACCATTTTCTTTCGAAAGTTATGTCGATAGCGCGACTAAGTTAGAATTTATCTGGGCGGAGTTATGTGTGCAGTAATAATGTTGTTGTTGTGTAATGATAAATCTGCGCTTGTGTATTTAGTTTGGAATACGGCATACATTCATTTACGTTGTTTCTTGTAGTGTATTTTGTTTATATAATTAAGCCTTAGGTACAATAAGAAAATGGGCATATAATTAAAAGGTTACTGCATTTGTATGGGAAAATATGAACTCGTTTTGTCGGATGGATATACTGCACTCCCAAGGTCGTGCAGTATTCCATCCAAAACACTCGTTCATATTTTCCCATACAAATGCAGTCACCTATAAGTACCAAATTTCCATTCCAAGATATTGCTTAATCATGTTCGGTACCAAATCACGATTCCCAAAGGTTACTCGATCATGTTCAGTACATTCAGTAAAAATCTCTATCCATACAAGTTTTTTGATCATGTTCGGTGCTAATTTCCAATTCCTAAAGGTTATTTAACCTAGGTCAGTACCAAATCCCGATTCCTAAAGGTTGTTTAATAATGTTATGTAGCAAATCATACTTCCTAAGGTTATTTGATCACGTCAAGGTTCCAATTACGATTCCTAAAGGTTATTTAATCATCTTCAGTATTATACCCCCAATTTAACAAGGTTATTTGATCATGTTAGTACCAAATCACGATTATACAAAGTTATTTCATTACCTTAAATACGAAATCCCGATTCAGTAAGGTTATTTAATCATGTTAGTACTAAATCCCGATTCAGCAAGGTTATTTAATCATATTTAGTACCAAATTCCAATTCCACAAGGTTATTTAATCATATTAAGTACCAAATCACGATTCCTAAAGGTTATTTAAACACCTTTAGTATCAAATTCAGATTCATAATGGTTATGTAATCATGTTCAGTGCCAAATCCTGATTCCACAAGGTTATTTAATCATATTCAGTACCTGATCCCGATTCCACAGAGGATATTTATTTTCCTACGTTAATACCGGATATATTTAATTGTTTGGTTCCAACAACATATTTTAACATTGACTTTGTTTTGAACACTGTAATGAGAACAATAGATTTCTTGAGATCAGACATTGGCCTTCTTTTGAACACCTAGATAAACGCAATAAATGCGTACTATTTATGTGCTTGTCCCTCGAAATGCCGGGGTTGTTTTCGACCCCCAAGAATGTAAATTCAGAAAACAAAATATTTTCGTACATTTTGTACAAAAATCGGCTCTGAATACGTAAATATGTGAATATCACCAGGGCGAACCATATGTTCAGATTATCTCAATCGGTAGAGTCACTGAAACGTTAGATGTTTCCAGATCAAAACTCAATGATCTTTTTTTCTCTTTCACTTCCTTATTAGCCTGTCAAATCATGGTGAGAAGTTTCCGCTTTTTCAAGAGAAGCAAATCTCATATATCGGTAATTGTTAGTATATTGGTGTTCATTTGTCAAACAAAAATATTGAAAAACAGACCAGTATAGCATCGTTTATTGTTTTGTTTGAGACTGTATACTATGTAGGCTAATAACATGCAGATCTACAGATAGACGAAAAATGGTAAGTTATGTGGTCACGAGGGCTAACACCTTTATCGATGCCGTCTTAGACAATGTTTCGCCCATTCAGAGCATACCCAGTACTTAATAAATAAACAGGTATTCTTTACTTGTTTCTCGAGAACATTTAGTTAATTGATGCAGATGCTTCAATACCGTTATATATTGCTCGAACTGCCCTTGGGTTAAGTGTCCAGTGTGGTGTATAACTTATTCGTATGATCGATGAGTTTGCAATATATAAAAGAGACAACACCTTATAGTCAATACAAGGCGTTGATTCACACTGCATGACGAGTGAAGCAATACAAATTGGACAAAACATAAAGCACACAGGAAATGGTGCGAATAGGTGTCTAGCTGAAAGATCACCGAAACCGTATCCGTATTATAACTAGTTGAAAGAAGACTTTAAAATCATCAGTACTATATCTAGCTGAAAGAACACATAAATATATCAGTATGTCTTTGCATGCTCTCTTTCTTTCTCAACCAATTGACTCTAGTTTAGCAATGTGTACCAAAAAAGACATACCCAGCGAAAAAAAAAAATACTTGCACAAATTTATAACAACGATGCAGTTGTTATGTGTCTGTTTCTGATGTGACTAAAACTGTGGCCGTCTGGGTTAGAAGACAAAATATCCAAAGAACTCGACTGTGTTATCCTGCCTAGCTCTTTTGCCCATGTAACAGTGGAGATGGACATGAGCAGAGTATAACACTGGTTCGATTCACCTGTGGTTGTGTCCCCCCACCACCACGATTTGGCTAAGAATAGATCCGTTCCAACTATACTTTTGGTTCTTTGTATTCAGTCCAAGAATAATACACACATTTCATTTCCATTGTCGTAGAGGTGTTTGATATATGATGTTCAGATTTAATTTTGTTTCATTCAATAAGTAAAGTATTATAAAAAAGTAAACCAGATATAGACAAACCCCATATGATGGAGAGCGAACTACGATTTGAAAGCAATGATCAGTTAGTTACTAGTGAGAGTTAGGAACAAGTACGAATGCACTGTAAATTCTATTTCAGATCAGTGACACCTTCCGTTTCTTCATAAATAAAGATTCCGTTTAAACAATTACACGTGTGCATATATATAAATTAATGAGTTTAAAGAACAAAAGAAATTTGTACCTTTTCTAACTTTTAACGATCTATTCGTCTGGAATTTCAAATACATTGAAGATGGCGCATACTCCAGTAGCTGCCACATGCATGCATTACCCAAGTCCTTCCAAATACAATACGGTATCACGTTCATGCTTATAATGTATCTCTTTCAACTTATTACAGTAGCTATTAAAGAAAAAATGTATACGAAATGTTTTTTTATAATTTAGTCTTTGTTTGAAAATTAAAGAAAAAATGTATACGAAATGTTTTTTATAATTTAGTCTTTGTTTGAATCGGCGTTTTCATTTGTACAGGATGTGAAAACTTAGAACATATTATCGTTCAAAACCGGATAATATTTTTCATGTAAAAAATTGGAATATACACTTAACGTATCAGTTAAAAATATTTAGAAAATTAATTTGTAAGTGACTGCAGACATTAAATACTGATCAGCGTCGCCAAGAATGCCCAGGAATCATTAAAGTTGCCGATACACATTAATAATGAAGTATATCGAGGAACGTGAAGAAAATATATGCATGATTTGTTTTGGGCAAATCCAGAAAAGGCTTGGGTACTGAAAACTAATTTGATCATTTTTGCACATTGCAATGGAACACCATTTCATCAAACGTACACAGAAAGTACTCTATCGATATTTAATGAACTTGGTGACGAACCGTGAAGTGTCAATTTCAGAGTGATCGAGTCTTCAGAAACATCATTAGTAGTAAAGTGGGCCACCCTAGCGACAATGGAAATTAGCATTACAGAGACCCCTGGGCCACTCTAGCGACAATGGAAATTTAACATGGAGAAAAATCGTGGGCCACTCTAGCGACAAGGGAAATTAACATGGGGAATAGACTTTGGGCTTGTCTAGCGACAAGGGAAATTGAACATGGGATTTTTTGTTTGTTTTTTTTTTTTTAAAAAAAATTTTTAAAAAAAAATTTAAAAAAAGGGGTAGGCAATGGAAAGGCTATCTCTTTTCGAGAAATATGGCTGGCCCTGAAAAGGGCCTTTGGGTTTTCTTCTTCTTCTAATTTCTTCTTTTTCTCCACCAAGTTCTTATTTTATCTCCTACACTCTTCTTCCCTTTCTTTTTTTTCTTCTCCTCCTCTTCTTTCTTCTCTTCCTCCTCTTCTTTCTTCCTCTTTTCATTTTCTTCTTCTTTTTCAATTTTTTCATTCCATTTGCGTATTCTTATTATTTCCTCTTCAGCCTCTTTCTCCTCCTTTATCTCTTTCATTACACCACTAATCTTGTCCTTTGCTTTTCTTAAGTTATTAATTTCCATCTTTACACGATGGGGACTATAGGAATAATGGTCTTCAACGAGTCTTATTAGCATCTGTTCCATTATTCCTAAGTTGTCTAAAACGTCTTGCAAGGTTTGCATTTTGTCCATTTGGTTTGACACCATCTTCTTTTTATTCTTTGCAGAATGGTTTGAACAACGAACACTGTGGGTTCTTATAGTGAATGCGCGGACGTGAAGGAAAACATCCCCTAATAACATAAAATTGATCTTACCTAGATCATGACCTAACATCGCGCGTACGTGAAGGAAAACATCCCCTACTTTCTCATTTCATATAATATAACCACAACTATACTCTCTACATACGCTAAGAATCAATAAATAAACCCATAATCTACTATTCACACAAACTTACTTCAGCATTTACAAATACAAACACACAAACACATACACTTCCACTATTAATAAAGAGTTAGTGTTTATATTCACACTACTCTACCTACACACATTGGCAAATCGATCGTTATTTCTTTTCTAGAGTATTGGGTAGCCCTGAAAAGGGCTGTTTTGTTTGGAACTTCATGGACACCTGGTTAATGGTGGCACCTTCCAGGCCTGGCGCCACATACACATCTTATCCCCCAGTTACTTTTTACCTTTTGGGGGGAGAGAGCAGAGGCAGGATATGTGGCTTCAGAATCCCAATTTTCGGTTTCTGGGATTCTGAAATTTTTTCTTCTTCTCTCCTTTTCCTCCTCCTCTTCTTTGTATCTTCTCTCCTCCTCTTTGTATCTTCTTTCCTCTTCTTCTTCTTTATATCTTCTCTCCTCCTCTTCTTTGTTTCTTCTTTCCTCCTCTCTTATCCTTCCCTCCTCGACAATGGCTTCCGCGGCCAGTTCATTTAATATGCGCCTGGCATATTCCAGATGCACATGAAGTTCCAACAGTTTCTCCAGTCTCGTGTTCATTTTTGGTGTTGATCAATCAACAAGGGTAGCTGGACTGCCGAACGAGTTTCAATTTATACTGAAAGCGCGGACGTGAAGGAAAACATCCCCTAAAAACATAAAATTCATCTTACCTAGATCATGACCAAAAAACAACAACAACGCGCGGACCTAAAAGAAACACTCACTCACTTTTTTATGCTACCCATCACTATTGTAAAATTTTTTATAAATCACTTCAATAGACTATCCACATAAGCAAAGCAATCCAATCTAACCCCAAATATACACCTCAAACACCAAAAAAGACATCATTTTAATCTACTATCCACACCAACTTACGTTAGCTCTTACAAACACAAACACACAAACACATACCCTCACATTTTTTATAAAAGAGTTAGTGTTTATTTTCACACTACTCTACCTACTCACATTGGCAAATTAATAGTTATTTCTTTTCTAGAGTATTGGGTAGCCCTGAAAAGGGCTGTTTTTTTGTTTGCTATGGCATTCTTTTTTAGTTTCTAAGAATGCGATGTCCTCTGAGGATAGACTTTCTGGCGATAGGTCTGCTTCTTCGGAAAGAGAAGAAGAACTCTTTGGTGTCGATACGGCAATCGACAAAGCCTCTGTCAGCTTCAGGTTGCTGCTGTTGTTGTTGTTGCTGCTGTTGCTGCTGTTGCTGCTGTCTCTGAAGTCTGTACTTCTCTGTCCATTCTTCTTTTTCAATGTTCATTTCTTCTCTGAAGAGCTCTTCTATCAGGTCTTCAGTGATTTTTAACATTCTCACATTCTCTATTTCTTCTGGCTTCGGTATCAGACTGTGTCTGACCCTATGCAAATTCACGTAGGCTTCGTTGAGCTTAGCTAGTTTGGAGCACATCTTCGTAGGAGGATGAGTCGACAATGGATGGTTAGACTGGGAACAAACCGGTTCTTAAAGTCAAAGCGCGGACGTGAAGGAAAACATCCCCCACACGGTTTTTCGAGCCGCAACGTTCATGAGAGGGATAGTAAGAAATGAAAGAGCATCAATCCAACATTCTTATAGCTAAACAAAAGACAAAAGCATTTTTTCAAAACACAACATTTTTTATTCAAAAATCACTTAACACTAAACAACAACAACTCTAACATTTTTTTAACAATAATCCAACACTATAACATCAAACAATTTTTTTCAAATCACAAACATTTTTTTCTCATTTTACAACCTACTTTAAACAGGGCTGACAACGTTGTGAATGAAATTGTGATTTCCACTGTTGGAAATCATTAGGCCATTGATGGACACTACGTTTCCTAGCTTGAGACAAAAGATAAGCATAATGGTCACAAAACCATCGATCTACTTTCACATCGTTTCTAGCAGAAGAACGAGGATCGAAATGAGTCACTAAATGTTCTAAGGAATAGCCCAGGCTGCGATGATGCAGAAAATACACACAGTACTGTCCACACACCAAGGAATCTGTGCCTTGTAATTTCACATTATTGAATCGGGTGGTTTGAGCATTTCTTCTCATAAAGTCGATGATATCGTCTTCCAAAGGGGGCAATCCGTACGAATCGAAATATTCCACACATCCTTCTTGAGGAAAGTAGACGGCTACCCAGTGGGTTCCTGGGAGATGACTGTCGTCCGTGTTGATCACGTAAGCTTGATGGTCTTTAGGTTTGCGATGAGGGAGTTCATCTTTAGCACAGACGACAGGATTCCAAGAAGCCGTATACGAACTGTGGTTCAAAAGGTAATAAAGTTCCCAGGTATCCATTGTTTTGTGTTTTCTTCTTCACAGGTAATAATAAGTCGTCAATTCGATCCTGACTTTTTGCTTGAAAATGTCTGACGAATAAACGGTTATTCGTTCTGTTTCCTCACTCTGATTCAGGAGAGCTTCGATACGATGGATCTCTTGAGTGGTTAATGGTGGACAAGAATGTTCACGCAAGTCTTTATACCACTGGTGCAACACGTCTTTGTTCGAGATGAGACTCCAAGCTTCGTCCAGATACTCGTCCAATTTTTCTTCTTGACTTAACATTAGGCATTTATCGTGTTGAATTTGACTGGGATGATCGTTTTGACATCCATAGCAATTTTTCTTGATCAATTCCGTCATTTTATCGACCAAGTGTTTGGCAAAACAGGAGACTAAATGGGCTTCTTGTTCTGGCCATCTCGACTTCATTATGATCACTTCTTCTTCTTCCACAGTCTCCTCACATTTCATGTCCAAAGTTTCTCCACTAGGTAAAGAGGGATAACAGTCTTCCATGACTTCTAGTAATCTAGAATGACTTCTCTCAAACTGTTGATTTCTATGGTATTGTCAAATTCTGCATACAGGATGACGTTCACTGTGTGATCTGGAGGTGGATTTGCAAACTGAAGTTCCTCACGAATCTGGCCTGATTTTATAGGGTGGAAATGTCCCTCGTCGCTGCCTTGGTCTGGAGTGAAATCAAAACCCCACAAAGCATAGCCTCCTGCATAATCGTCGTACGAAATACCGTGACTGGTGTTGGTTCCTAACTGTCCCGTGGCTTCGTACAGGGACAAGTACGATCTCAAATAATTCTTTGCGACACCAAAGTTGGGCTCAAAGGGTCGGGTACACAAGGTCTTGCCGTCGCGACTGACTTCGATCTTGGACACATTGTAATGTTGAAACTCAAAAGGATTTTGATCGTGGGTTCCGTTGAAGGCTGAATTCCTGACGATACCAACAATCAAACGTTTGGGTAACTGTCCTTGGAACAGATGATCTTCGATCATAGATCGCTGTCCAGCAGGAATGGTGAACGTTTTCACTTCTACGCGTCGTATCGGATACTTGGCAGTCGTTCTGCTCAACGTCTGACTGACGTCGTTTCCCACTTTAGGTAACACTTCCACACGACGCACGTAAAGTCGGGCTTCTTGAATGATAGTTTTGTATTCGTTGGCATGGGCCATCAAATGGAAAGTGGCACTGCTACGATTCAGTCTCAGACGGATATCCACCCCGTTGAGCAAATACTTTTCTTGTAACCACATGTCCAAATGCAAACGATCCATCAGTTCTAAACTTCGCCCTTGCAGAATTTTCTTACGACGGTCGTTAAACCCCACATTGTGAGGATTGTCATCTTCTGTCAGTACTGTGTCGCTAAACGTGCCTACACCTGCTGTGTCAGGTTTCCATACCACGCAAGCATCCAGATGAGTATTCTTGGCTTCTTTTCCGTACGTCAAGAGATTTTCCAAGAAGGCACGATATGGGTAAGTATCCATGCTGCTGCTGACCAGTTTGTTATTCAAGTACAAGTCCACTTCGCTAAATAAGGAATGCATGAAATTGTTGACAGGAGCTACTCTAGCATCGCCTCCTGGATTGGTGTTGTCCGTTTTGATCACTTTCACTTTCAAATACAGGTAACTGCTATTCAGATCGATGTAATCTTCGGGTTGTCCTTTGATTTCAAACTCGATGGGAGCTGATTCCGTCAAAGAGGAGACGGGATGAAATTCCACCCACTGGGATTCTTGCATGGTCATCATGGTGGGGGGCATGGCAAACAGGTCCAGTTCCGTCTTGGAACAAGCGCAAGACTCTCGGTGCATCATTTTTTTCTCTTTCTCAATAATCGAAAACGTCTAAGTCTCGAACGGTTCTTCTTTTCTTGGCCTTTCTCGCTTGAAGTCTGGTGAAAGGGTGTTTTCTTCGTCGTCTCTTTCTGCCTTGTCCTTGCTGAATGCCTGACTCGGTAGCGTGCAGGGCATTTATAGGTGTGTCTCGTCGGCCCAGAATGTCTTTACCCGTTTGCAGCAAGACATTTTTGCCTGCCCTCATGAAGGCTTCTTTAGGGTTTTGTTTGTCGATGATGACATTTTGGAGAAATTCTTTGCCTTGCGTCAGTGCCGCATCTTTCAAGGCGTGCAATCCGCGTGTCACCATCGGTTTCAACACCGGAGCCACCGAACGAAAGGCCGATTTCAGCATGTCTCCTAAACCGTGTCCTCGCTGTCGAGCAACCCCTCGGTACACTGGATACATGACTTACTTACGAATCGTGAGAGAACCGTTTTCGAAAATGGAGTTTCACCGTGACTTTTCCTTTGGTGAATGGAATATTTTGTCCCAAATCTCCTTTTATAGTAATGTTGACCGTGTCCAAATACGACTTGCTGACAGGCAAATAGTGAGGATGGACAAATTCGCGGTGGACGTGATAAGTGTTTCCACCTTCCTCGTCAGCGTTCGTGGCAGAATCCACTTTGAAAGGAATGACACGCAGTAACGGTACAGAGGTGTGTCCCACCACGTTATACTCCACCACATCGGAGTACACAAACATCAAATTCAGTCCTTGGTTCAGTTCTACCGGGGCACGAAATAACTTGCTAAAAGACTCGTTGTCGTAAACGATGGGTGATTCGTTTTTCTTCATCATCGCCATTCTCATGTCCATGTCTCCGCCCAACATGTCAAACAATTCAGGACAAAATAAAATGGACAGGATTTTACTCCCGTCAGATTTCATCAAGAAGCGACGAGCTGTTTTGTGGTATTCCATGGTGACACTTTTTTTGACACTTTCCAAAGCTTTCAGAAACACGACATTAAACCTGGAGGTAATGGTGCTCACCAAATGTTGACCACTAAAATAATACCCTGGGGGAATGAACAAGTGATAGGTGGTGTACTTTTGATTTTTTGTGCCAGGGGTTTTCTTGTCATATTTGCCATAGGTATCCAAGTACTGTTGCAATTGTTCGTCATGAACTTCCACATCAAAAACATTTTGATTGGGAAGGACATTGAGGACTTGGGTCGCGTGAATCATTTCCACTAAAGCCACTTCCCAATGGGCTTCGTGATCTAAGGGGATGGTCTGAGGTAATTTGACCGTGTAACAGCACAACGTGTTGTGGGGAAACACCTCCATGGAACTGTCACTGGGTAAGGTTAAGTAAAATTGGTTTTGGTGACTCATAATTCCAGAGTTCTGTGGCTGTCCGAGGGGTTATTAATGGACGTCAGAGGCGTGTCTCCGCCCAAAATGGGGTTCTGATTGTGGTTGGAGTGGTGACTGGCACTGGCACTGGACACAACGTTCCCGTTCGAGGAGAATTTCAGGGAGGGATTGGGAAGCAGGTAACCGATGCAACTGCTCAATAAAATGGTCCACAATTGTTTGTCTCCTTGTTGCAAACTCAAATTGGCAATGGCTGCCCCGATGACACAATACACCACGAAGATTTGGCAGAAAAAGACGATTTGCGTTTTAGGCACACGTTCTCCACACCACACCCACAAGGGTTGTTTTTGTAAATCTTGCACAGAAGAACTGGGTGAAGAAGGACTGGTCGACGTAGCTGCGTCTGCTGTGTGAAAGGGCACGATGGTCACTTCTTCTTTTTATAGTCGATGACTTGCGAAGCGTCGATCCAAGAATCGAAACTGGGTGGATATCCTTTCCAACGTACTTTGACTTCTTTGACACGTCGTTTGCCCACTGTACGGGTTCTGCGTTCGAGAATGCTTTCGATGTCGTACACGTCGTCTTCTTTTTTGGTGACACGTTGTAACTCGGGCAAATAAAACGTTCCTTTGAGCACTTCTCCGTTCATGTCTTCCAATTTATAGACGGCAGGATGACGGCCATGCACTCGTCCAGTGACGCGAAACAATTCGGTCGTCCAGTTAGGTAAGTAACCTTTGTCGAAAGTGCGTTTGGTTTTGCCAATGCGCACCCAATCTCCTACGGCCAACACTCCACTTTTCTTGGGGACAGCCCTCGTCGGGGACGTACCAAACAGACGCTCAAACACCAGCACTTCGTTGTCGGGAGTCACGTCTTGCGGGGCACGTCCGATGCTTCGATGGTAAGATTGGTTGTACGCTTGCACCAGGTGCGGTAAGATGTCGATGTACTTCAGAGTGTGGTGATGCGTAAAATATTTCCACATGCGTTCTTTCAAAGTGCGTTGAAAACGTTCCACGATGCTGGCTTTGGTTTCGGGATTCTCGGTGGTAAAAAAATGAATGTCACGTTTCTTTAATTCTTTTTGGAAAGCTTGGTTCAGAAATTCGGTGCCTTTGTCCGTTTGCCATCGAAGAGGGTGACGACCGCTTTGTTTCAACACCCGTTGCAGGGCTCGCACTAACTCGCTGCTCGATTTGGAAGTCAAGGGCACGACCCAGGCAAATTTGGAAAAGACGTCGATGACACAAAACAAATATTTGTAACCACGATTGTTGCTGGCCAAGTGAGAGACATCGGCTAAATCGGCTTGCCATTGATGATCGATGCCTTCCACTCGGGTGCGACTTCTGGCAAACTTGCGTCGAATGGGTTTGTGTAAAGTGTAGGTAGCTTGTTCTTGTAACCATCGTTGCACTTGAGGTAAACGGAGACTTTTCAGTCGAGTTTTGGCAGCACGATACAATTTTTGAACTCCTGCGTAACCTGCAGGATGGGAGGGATCGTAGTAAATGCTGGCTAAGACTTTTTCCATTTTTTGTGTTGGTTGGTGTGTTAATAAGACACCCACTCTTGGAGGATGCTACTCTTTTTCTCTTGGGGTACTTTCTTGGATTGCAATGCTTTGCGTGTGCGGCCGGCAATAGGTGTCGAAGAGGAGAAGGATGTCTGAGCGGGGGATATCGGTTCTTGTTTCACTTCTGTCTTCACTTCTGTCTTCACTTTCTTTTTCTCTTGTGAGGAAGAAGGGGTGGCCATCATCTTTTTAATCCATCCAATTCTGGAGGTAGGTGGTGTTGTTAACTTGCGTACTTTTTCTGGTGGAGTTTGAAACCCTTCCTCTTCTTCTCCTTTTTCTGTCTTGGTCACGGGTACTGGTGGTACTGGTGCTGGTACTGGTGATGGTGCTGGACTTTTCATCAAGGTCTTAAAAACTTTCAAAGTGGGTAGAGCTGTTTCGTCTAAAGCTTTCTGGTGAAAGAGTTGCAGTCGTTGCAAGAGGTGACCGTACTTTTGCGATTTTTCTGTTTCGGACAATTCTTGGCGATCCATCAAGGACTGCAATTCGTGTTGTAACTGGGACATCTCGCTCAAATTGGGATTGGGAGGTAAATGCGGGGTGCGTTGTTCTTGCCACCGATGGTATTCCATCCATCGTTTGTAAGGCACTAAAGCTAGTTTTCGTCCTTCCATGGGGTTGTCAGGGGTCGATTCTGAGATCTTGGGACTTTCGAAGGCCTTTTTATCTTGCTCCCACCAGTCCTCCCAACATGGTTCCCAAGACTCCTTTCAGTATGGGGCCTAGCAAGAGAGGCAAAATGCCTCCACGTTGCACTAACATCTTCTTTTTTTGACGAATGGGAATTTTCTTTCGAACCATTTGGCGAAGAACGTGACGATGTTTGCTTAAGCATTGTTTCTGGTGTTTGGACAAAGGGATCGTGCCTTTCAAAACGTTCAAACAACATTCGCACACGGTATCGATGACCTCTTTGGAGGCCGTTTGAATGAGTTTTTTTTCGTAGGGGTGGAGAAGCTTTGGACAGGACAGATAACAGGTCCCCATGTTTGGCTAAACGTGGTGGCAGTCCTTTCCTTTTCTTTCCTTGGGGTTTTCTGGAGGGTGACATCTTTGAGTCTTTAGGAGCACCTAAAAAACACTGATACCCTACTCGGTCACAGGCCTTTTTTATACTGGAACGCGTCGCCACTGATTGTCTTTACGGCGTATCAGTTTGAGGACAGGCATGACACGTCGTGCAGGGGTACGTAACGGACTAAATCGAGCCAGTTCTTGCTTGGACAAATCCAGTAAACTTTGTAACATGCCCGATCTTTCATGGACTTTGATTTTGGGAGAAGGTACTTTGTGAGCAGCAGCCACTGCCACTAAATTGGAGGGTCCTGCCACTGGGGAAGTTCTTTTGGGGGTCATCAACGGAGAAGTTCTTGGTGTGATCAACGTCTCCAAGTACTCTTCAGTTCCTGGTGACATCAACGGAGAAGTGGATAAACGTGAGGCTGCCGGAGACGCAGTCACCGCTGTGGCAGGTCGTGGTTTGCGAGTGTAAGGTTGCGTCCTGGCCGAAGTGCCTCTCTTACGACTAGTTTTCTTCTGTGGACTTTTCTTTTTCTGAGGACTTTTTCTCTGTTTCTTTTTCTTCGGGCTTCTTTTCTTTTTCCGGGGTGGTGGTGTCTGGTAAGAGGAGGGTCCTGCCACTGGAGAAGTTATTCTTCTTGGGGACCTGGTCTTTTTCTTTTTCTTCTTGGGGCTTCGTTGGACTTTTGTCTTGGGGATAACTTTGGGGGCATTAGGATCCCATCTTAAGAGTGAGCGAATGATGACCCCTCCTAGAGTACCGCTCCCTCCAGGTTTCAAAATGATTTGTTTTTTGGTTTGAGTGTCGATGCGGGAATCAGCCAGTTGGACCAAAGCGACTTTGTTTCGATCGAAAAAGCGTTTGGTTTGATGAGGAATCTGAATGATTCCTTGGAGTAATTGACGTGCCGTCACCGTGAACCATCGTAAGACTTCTTTGAGACTAGCTTCTAAGACACGAGCTCGTGTTTGTGGATCTTTTTCTCGACTGATGCCATACAAGGCACGAATCAATTTGACGGGAAGATGCGACTGAAGGGGCGTCATGTTCACACTCTGTGAGACAGACGAAAAAGGGTCTGAGGTTTTTATAGATTTTTTGATGGGGAGTGAAATGAAGTCGAGGACGGACACGTGTACAGGACAGGCCCTCCGTCTTGGCACCAGTGGTGAAACAAGTGGGTACGAAATCGCAAATCCTCGGGGGTCGTAGGTTTCAAATCGACGAGTAAATACGCGTGTGGTGTTTGAGTGGCATCGTCGTACGCCTGAGTCAGCCAAGGCGTTCCTAACTGTTTGGCTAAGACTTGCACTTGCGATTTATCTCGAGGGCTTTTAAACAAGACCACGTAATGAGCATTGAGACTGATGGTGCGATGGGCTTTACTTTGTTGAAACAAATTTTGGGTGATGTAAACGACACTGGCATTACGGTGATGCCCTTTGCGCGTGAACCACAATTTAATTTCTTCTTCGTCTTCTCCTAACATGTCGTCGAAAATGACCAAATGGGTAAACGTACAATCTTGTTCGGTTGATAAGTGGTCACTTTAAAGTTTCCATCCTCTCCCGATTGCAAGGCTTCTTTCAATACCCCAAAGTTGACCACTCGACTGGTACGATGATTCAGAGTCAGTCCTTTCACTTTGCACGTCGTGTGCACTTCTCCTTGTTTGTCCCGGTATTCGTAGCCGTAATTTTTGGGACCACCACTGACGAAACTTAGAATCTTGTCGTCGGGATGCTCGTCTGTCCAGGCTCCTAAACGGTCTCCTTCGATGTCAGGGTGATGTTGAATCGGGTGATGGATGTAAATGCAACTGTCCGTGTCAAAGTACAGGACGCGTTCTTCTAACAGTTCTAAAGCTTCGTACAATTTTAAGCGAGCATGGGCTGTCACGTAAGCCGCAATGATAACATTTCCAAAAGGGTCGTCTTGTACAAAGTCCAGATCTTCTTCGTAATTGACCAAGATCAAATCCTCTCGAACGACGTCCACGTGTTTCATGTATTTGGTTTTGTCGTGAATCATCTGGAAGTAGCGGGAAGGTTCTGTCAAATATTCCGTCTTGGGTAAACACGGTCGTTGTGCCATTTTACCCCACAAGCAATTTAACATCACTTTGGCAAACGATCGCCTGCCTTCGTTTTTCTCGATGTGGTCTAAAGTGATGCCTTCTTGTTCGTAGTATTTCTCTTTGAATTTTATTTGGTCTTCGGGAGTGTGACACCAGGAAGGATAGCCGCTGGCTTCTTGTTTCAGTTTCAAAAAGGCATCCACGTAGTCGGCGAAAATGCCTTTCTGACTGGGATCACCCTTGTGGTATTGTTGTGTCTTGGGAAAGTGGCAAATTTCGTACACTTCTAACAGTTGGTATCCCATGTCCAGAGCTTTGAACAATTCTACGCTAACCCAGGTTCCCGTCAAGGCCCGTTCTTCCTGGCTGTGCTGACAAGGCTGGTCTTGGTTGCACGTTTCGGCACAAGTACGGCACAAGGGAAACATCAGTTTGCCTTGACAATGGTGAGGTAAGACGGGATGGTATAGGTTCGTGGGAGGCAAAACTTTACACTTGATTAAGCCTTCGTATTGTCGAATGTTTTTCAGGTCGATGTGTTCCGTGAACAATTGCGGGTGCCCTACAGGAAAGCGACAATATTTGCACACGTAGGGATACAGCGAACACACGTCCAAGTATTTGATTTCTTCTCCTTTCTCTTCGTCGGCTTGGTACAGCAAACAGGTGGCATTGGTCCTTCCTCCGTACAAACTATCCCTCGGGTTCAGCGGGTCCATGAACTGGTAACTTTCCACGAGGCGTTTAAACTCGGGATCAGTTTTCATACGGTGATCGTACTCGTGTTCCCACATTTCCACCACTTGGTATCCTTCCTGTTCTAACTTTAGGCGACGCTGACAAGTGTCCTGGTACAAGTCTTCCATGGTCCGTTGTAAAAACTGATTTTTAGTGTCACGGTCAGGGTAGCAGACGGGACATCCGTGAAATAAGCAACCGTTAAACTCGTACACGATCTTGGGGTTTTCTAAGTCCCAGCCATCGACCGAATACGTTCCGATGGTCTTTTCACCCCCTCCGTTGCGGGCATGCTGAATCCATTTATCTTCCTTGTCGCACAAGTAATGTAACCAGCGTAGGGCTTTGACCGAGTATTGACGCTTGACATAGTGGGTCGTTTGAGGGCTGATGACAGCTACGGTGTTTTCAGGCATGAATCGTTGGCGGTACACTAAGGAACACGCTTTGGCAATGGTGCAAGCTTCTTTCAAAGGATCGACCCCTCCGTGTTCCATGAACAGTTCTCGAAATTTTCCACAGCAACGCCGTAAAATGTCCACGTCGGAACGACAATACTTTAGCATTTCTTCCTGAAAGTCGAAAGGGTCCGAGGCGTGAGCCTGGTACCAAGCGTAGAAAGCTTCTCGTTGTTCGGTACGCATGTTGTCGGGGTCGTAATAGTGAGCCTCAGGTAAATTGGGTAGAACAGCATGTTGACTGGCTTCCGTATTGAAAAAGTGTGGAAAGTACCCTTTAGCCATTTCTGTCATTCCAAACGTTTTAGGCATTCGACTCAAAGGCATGGCCAAATAGCTCATCGAATCTTTAAACTGTACTTGTCCCACTTGCATGAAAATGATTTTGGCTCCGTTCAAAGTCACTTTAGGACGCTCGGTGCCTTGTTCCGTATAGTACCTCAAAAGAAACTGTCCATCGTATCCGGAGAAATTGTGAGCCATCACCGTGGCATGACGATGACAATCTCCGTAACGTTCGATGTCCTCTTGGCTCCACGTCTTGTCGACGGGGTCTAAAACCCATTGGGCAAAATCGGCTAACGTGTTCGGTCCCCGAAAGATTTTTTCACGTCCTCCAGGAATCTTGCTGCAGTGAGGGCAATGACTGAAGATAGGTTCTTGAATGCACTTCTCGCACGCTCGATGAGCCACGCAGAAATTAGGGATGTGAATGCCGGTCTCTTGCATGCATTCGAAATCGAAAAAGATGAAATTGCCTTTCTTCTTGTGACCGTCCTCTTTCTCTGGCGGGGGTTGGTATTTTTGCACGTAGCATTGGTGTTCCAAGTCCACGATGTGGTGACAAATGTGACATTTTTTCTTTCCTCGACATACGTGTGCCTTGGCATTGTTGGTAAGTATGCCTTGTCCACACGTAGGGCACAATCTCAGGAGTTGACAAGCACATTTCTTCTGTGAACCTTGTGTCTTCAGATGTTGTTGGTAACAGGTAGGGCTGACAAACGTGCGCAGACAAGTCGAACAAGGCACTGGTTCTTCGCTCAGACAGGGTGGAAAGGCCAAACATCCTGGGCATTTCCATCCACAATGTTTGTGTTGCTCTCGATTGTTATAACCATAATCACATTTCTCACAATAATATCTGTATCCCAGGAATCCAGTGATACTGGTAATGGTATCGAAATGATCATTGAGATAATAAACATGAATGTATTTTCCGTCCTTAAAATGTTGGCCTCGAAACAACAGAGGCCCGCGCATTTCCTGAGGGTGCACTTTCAAGGTGTAGCGTGGAGCTAGGACAGCTTTCAATTTTTGCATCTCAGGAATGCCACAGGGTGTGTCTTTGGACAGGCCGGCTTGTTGCAACAGGAGTTCTGCTTCGTTTCGTTGTTTGGCTCGATCGGATCGTTGAATAGTTTTCCAGGTTCTTTTCCATTCTACCGTGTCGTTCTTGTTGGCATAGGTTCGTCCCACCACGATGGCTCGGGCTAAACACATCTGGTCTTGAGGGTTGTTAATTCGGACGAGACTTGTTTTGGTGTTGCGAAGGTCGTCCACCAATAACATCTTTTTGCGTCCTGTCCCTTGAGGAAGAGAGACGTGGGCCATTTTCAGTGTGGCTTTACCATCGGTGATGTCAAACTGGTCATTAGATTGTTGTACGTGTTGAATCTTGTCCATGATTTTGGAAGGGGTTAGTTCTGCGGGTCTGCTAAACTCGATCCAAACAGGGGATTTCAAACCGTCGTGATCTATGGATAGTGTCAAGCGATCGTCTTCTTTGGGTTGACATTGTCGCTTGAGTGCGGTGAGCAAAGAATCCCACATCTCGGTGATGAACCCTTCTGCTTTCTCCAAGGGTACGTCGGCCTTGAAATCTTTAAACTTCACCGTGTAGGTGTAAGCCGTGGTTCTAAATTTTCTAGAGGAGCGCTTTTCCGTCTCTCGAATGGAATAGTATTTTTCAGGGTTGACTAAGGGTGGTGAACTTGGTTTAGAGGTTTCAAATTCTGGTTCACTCATGTCCTCTTCAAAATCACTGGCATGAATTTGTGCCAAGATTTCAGCTCTGGTACGAGGCGATAGATCACGTTTCTGCCTCTTGCTTTCTTCTTCTTCTTTCTTCTCGAATGAATTAGATTGTTTCATCTTGAAAGCAAAAAGTCAAATGACTCAAGTTCAAACACCATGAGCTACTTTATAGTCATAGCAGACCAGCGTATATAAAAAGGGTGTGAGTCTTGTCCTTTCACTATTCATTTCACTCTCAAGCCGAGCACAACGATGGAAGAGACTAACCAGATGGAACGTTTCGTCAGAGCTTTGCGAGGGGTCATTAGAAAATTCTCTTCAGACCAGCCTACGGACTACTCTCCTTCCTTTCGAGATAAAAGTCAAGATACTTGCTATATCTGTCAGAAGAAAGGGCATTGGTCTTCAGAGTGTCCAGACCGTCAAAAAAGAACAAAAACAGGGACTAAAAAAGACAAAAGTCAAGATACCTGTTATTATTGTAAAGAAAAAGGACATTGGTCTCCAGATTGCCCAAAAAAGAAACAAGAGGAGTCAGAAGAAAAGAGGGATTCTTCAGAAGAAGAGAGGGATTCTTCGGAAGAAGAGAGGGATTCTTCAGAGGAAGAAGAGGAAGAAAGAAGACAATTCTATTTACAAGAGGCAAAGAAACAGGAGAAGAAGAAAAGAAGAAGGGAAGAAAATGAGGAAAAAACGGTGAAGAAATTCAAAAAACAGAGAGACTAAACAAGGAGAAAGAAGAAGTCAATGAACTTTTTATTAAAGTGTTGTGTTGTGAATTGTGAATTGGATTGTAAAAAATGGATAAAAGAATAAATTAATGATATAAGGTAAGTGTCTTTGAGTTTTGATTTTAAAATAAGAACGTACACTCACGCACTCATACAAAGACACGTACTATAGGGGTAAAATGGACTGTTTGTTTTTTTGGTTTTTTTTGAGTTATTGGCAAATTGAAATTGTATTTCTTTTCGAGAAATGTGGGTGGCCCTGAAAAGGGCCTTTTTCTTCATGGTGAAGGGGTGAGTTTAAGCAATCAACTTTAACTGCCTTAAGCCTTTGCCACGGCCAAGGCCTACTTCTGGACTGCGTAATGTTGATGATGATGATAATGATTGGGTTGAAATCACTAAGGGTGGTACGGTAGGCTTAGTCACAGGGTTGACGTGTTTAGCTCGGGAAGGTCGTATTCTCTGCGGTCGTAATAAAGAAGTCTGATACATTTGTTTCAGACTTCTTAACTCTGCTAAAATGTCCAACAGTACCGTGACCGTTTGATTTTCACCCTCTTGTTTCTTTGCTGCTACTTCTTCTTGCTGTTGTTGCTGTTGTTTTTTTCTTACCTCTTCTTCTTGCTGCTGTTGCTGTAGGAGAAAAGCTTGTTCCGCTTCCTTTTGTCGTTGTATAAATTTTTCGAATTCTTCTTTCTGTCTCTGTCTAAAATTCTCCACTTGCGGTAATGAAGAAGGTAACGAAGGTTCCGGAACAAATTCTTGCGAGGAGAGAGAATCCACAAAATCCCAATTCACCTCTTCTGAAAGTAAGTCCGGGTTCCCTTGGGCGGTCTCCCCTGTTGTTGCACCCCAATGGATCGTTTTCTGAGTTTCCGTCATGTTGAATCACTGTCGCATAGATTGACTGCACACAAGCGCTAGCGAATCTATATAGGCCACGTGACGTCACAGACTGCTCTCTTCGGATTGGATGCTGGCTGACTGAATTTTGTAACGCGTGTTCGGATTGGTGAATGAACTCAATCCGTTTCAATCCTTTCTGTCCCTATAAATAAGCGCAGTTCACTGCATTGATTCACCTGTTCTCGGAGCCTCAAGATGTGGACCGACGTTCAATCTTCAACCCTTGTGTCAACAATGATGTTCAGGACGGACATGCTCATGTATGTCCGGTCCAAGTGGACTGTTGTTGATAGGACAGATACTAGTCTATGGATGAGGAGAGTTTATATAGAAAGACAAGGATGTCTCAAGAGGGTACTTGTGTATGGACCGGCAGTTAGAAGGAGTTTAAGAAGAAGAAGAAGATGTGACAGATGCCATCTATGTTAATATTAATATTAACATAAACCCAAAGGCCCTTTTCAGGGCCAGCCATATTTCTCGAAAAGAAATAGCCTTTCCATTGCCTACCCCTTTTTTTTAAATTTTTTTTTAAAAATTTTTTTAAAAAAAAAAAAAAACAAACAAAAAATCCCATGTTCAATTTCCCTTGTTGCTAGACAAGCCCAAAGTCTATTCCCCATGTTAATTTCCCTTGTCGCTAGAGTGGCCCACGATTTTTCTCCATGTTAAATTTCCATTGTCGCTAGAGTGGCCCAGGGGTCTCTGTAATGCTAATTTCCATTGTCGCTAGGGTGGCCCACTTTACTACTATCATTAATTAGCCATCAGGAAAAACTCCGCTGTAGCTCCCAAGCCGGGATCCAGTGCACAACATGCTATATAATTATGTGTCCCTAGACTTTTTCTGGAATTTCAGAAACTCAATATAAAAATTAGGTACTGCGTGGCACCGCCGTTTTTGTACTGTCTGCACGACTGATCCATGAAAGTAACGTTTAATATTCATTGGTTTTTATCTTTGGAAGAAACAACGTCGTCCTCATTGTCATCTTCATCATCAGTATACCATATTTCTGAAATGAATTAGCCACACACGCTGGATCGCAGGACTGTTTTACGATCTCAAGGAGGGCCAAATGGACCCACATCACGATCACATATTGAAAAAGGAGAGCATGCTGGGAATGTTTAATGTGATATATTTACCAACGGTTCACCTGGTTTGGAGAAAATAGCAAAGAAAGAAAAGCCTATCCGAATAAAATAATGGAGACAGACCAGGGTAATATATTCCTGAGTCCTCATACAATTGCAGTTACAAAGTGTGCCCACGATTTCGTGCTTTTAAAAATTGAGTATGAAATTTAGAGACATATTTATGTTAATATATAGATGATCGGACTAGCTTCTGAGCCTATATCAATTCTTATTCTATTTCCTTACTCATATTGTAACTCCGTGGACTACGATTGTTTCCTTACTAATTTTTGGAACTCTGTGGACTTCGACTATTTCCTTACATTTTTGGGGGAACTTCTCGATCTACCTTTTGCCCATCAGACTTACAAACCCGAAATGACCATGCTAATATGGATATACTTTAAGAAAGCCAAACAAACCCATATTTCACCTTTTCCTTAGGTTTCAAATGAAAGCGTCTACCATAGGATAAACTGTCTTTCTAACGCGGTCAAAGAAAAGGAAATTTCGGAACAACTATCTCATAGAACGTAGCAGATTAATCTGAATACTGGTATATGCCATGGCTGCTATGTTAATATTTTAACCGCTTATATCGTGGATAATTTAGAGTGCCTGCTAATTTCAGAAGTCTATTGGATGAAGCCTGCAGAATTTTGCTCATAATACCTATCAATATCCTTGTTCAAATGCCATAGTTGCGGTAAAGAGTGGAATATCAATTTCCTTGTTCAGATAAGATACTCGTGGTAAAGAGTGGCATATCCTTCATACGATTTGTTCAACGTGAAATCTTCTTCTCATTCAGTAAATGATATAATCTTTCGCAAATGTGTATCTCACTAATATCTACGATATAAAATTTGATCAGCTAGTTCAAACGGCTTTCTTATCCTGGAGACCTAAATAATTTTGAAAAATCATCAATTACGATAAAACTAAACGCTGCTAAAATACCAGCTATTCCGCATCGAAAGTTTCGCATCATTAATGTCTTGCACTTGTGTTATTCTATGGTAATTTTAGTAGTATGAGACGAGTGGATTGTAATTATACGATATTGTCTGCATCTGCCATGAGTAATGACATTTTAATGAGCGAAACTTGTTTACATGAACCATATATTACATTATATATTTTGACGGCCTCCATCATTTCGAGTTTTCTTTGGTGAACTCAACATTAATCAGTTATCAATTTGCTGGAAAACGTCGACAAATATGTACAGTTTGCTTGTATCAATGTGTTCTCGATCCTGCAAGCTCTCTTTGTCTGACGCCATTACATACCAGAGTCAGTGATGGGGAATACCATTAAGGAGAGGTGCTTGCTACTGAAAAACCCGATCTATCATTAGGACTCTTTGAACGTGTACAAAATCATTTTCTTAGCAAAAAAAGTTTTTGGCATACGTTACGACGGATCGTATAGTTGGCTGATTATAATTATGGTACATTCTCTTTGATATAGGCGAAGATGTAGTGAAATTTGAACAAATAAGCCACATCGTCTAACGCGAAAAGGTCGTGTATCTATATTTTAAAAACATCTGCACGCAATAGTGTTGTATTCTACAAAGAGCATAGTTAAAAGAAATATTAACTAATACAATGAATAGTGTAATAATGATATCATAATGGACAATTTCGCTTACTTTTCAAAACTGGCCTACTTTTTAAAAGCTATAAATGTTCAGAGTTAAATGAATAATGTTTTTTTAAAGGAAGAAATGTTCGGTCAAGGATCACTATTTCAAAGACGAATATGTCGAAATTATTTTGCTTTTTTACCTTCAGTTTAAGCAACCGGTTTATCGCACGTACATGCATGCACTCAGATCAAGTATCACTTAACACGTGATGACACCATTTCAGATCAAATAAAGAGAAGCGTCTTATAATTGTCTGGACGAGCGTTTAATGAATATAGCGAACATTGAAATTAAAAGTTTAATTAAATCGCAATGGCAGTACCCATTATAATTCTAACGGACTAAAATACAGACAACATATTAAAAGCTAAGCAGAGGCTATATTCGCTTCGAAATCAGAGCGTTTAAGTAATTCTTATTTTCAATGAATTAATTCATAGACATTGATCAAATTTGCTAAGGAGTAAAAGTTCTGATTAATCTGCACATTGCCTGTACATAGCTATTATGGTGTAGATGGTATTCTCCGCTTTTAAAACCGCACTGCTGCTAAATATAGGCAATAAAACAGTGAGAAACCGAGAACCTGCCACTCCGCCTCATGTTCTGAAAACTTTGGAAAAAAGCCCAGACGTTCAAAAGTACTTCCTTGCCTTTTAAATACTGGCATTACTTAATTAACAGAGGTTAGAAAGTTTCGGATTCTTGAATGTTAAATCTTTACCCGAGTAAAGACTTTCGTTTTATAGAAAGCCTTGTATTGGACAAGATAGCAAGTAATGAAGGATAAAAATGTAAAGAAACACACCCCAAAAAAAACATTTTTGGAGAAAATAAAATTACTCGCGGATTTAAAATCAAGCAACAAAATGAAAATAGTTGTTACCTGCCATATCTTACCTCTTGGTACTGACCTACGCGAGCTTTTGGAAGGAGATAAATGAAGTATGCGGTCTAAGGCATTTCCATCAGCGGAACACACTATTCTCATCTTTTTTTTAAAACAATTCTTATATCTGTATAAATGGTTCTTATTCTGATCTCGTTTGCCGTATTATCTTTTGACCACAACAATTTGTGTCGCAAGAGCTGTCATGACTGAATTAAAACTATTAATATGCTGAAACTTTAGATGCAAAAATGTTCAGTTCAGTGCATTGCATATTGGCATTATCACGAAACATAATATTCATCAAATTAAAACAATATTTAATCGTTACCTTAAAAAACTTGAGAAGTCTGAAATTATTTTTGCCCGAAGAAAGATACCAGCATAGGTTAAGCTGTGTCATTCTAGCGTTCTCTTTTAATGAATAAGTCGTGAAGAAGCTACGTGGGGAAAAATGTGGATAGTTTCCTAATTACATGAAAAATCCACTCTGTTTCTAAACACACAAATTAGCACAGCGAAGACTTATTTTAACTATTTAACAAAGCTGACAGGTAATTGCGCACTGAAGGTTTCTTTACATCGGACATGATTCAGTCAAACAAATGCTAGAAATACCGACATTTTTTATACTTCTAGAAGTCAGGTATGTGCCGCGGTATTTTCTAGTATTACCGTTTCTTAGCTTGCCCAGTTCCGTTTTCAGAATGGGAGGGAAAATATAGACAGAACCTTTTTAACCGTTAATAAACCGTCAGCATTCTGGCTTGCAACTTATTCTAAAAACCTATTTGCTTCAAAGCTTTTCTTCATGTCGTAAGTTTAACTTATCTGGCCTGCTTTGTGTAAGAAGATAATTTATTATCGATAGCTTCCTTCTCGTTTCATCGTCCTCCCATCATTGGTGAGCTGTTATTTTATACTTAAGTGCAGTTCTCGAGGATGCACTTAACAGTGTTTTGTTTTTTGTCTATTCCTGCACATCCATAGAAAAGATATTTTATACAAATGGACCACAACATTTTCGACTTTGTTGACTCGGACTTAACGAGTTAATGCGATGAAATGGTCATCCATGCTGTGTGTAATAAATTTAATTCGATCTTAAATAGCTCAGTTAAAAGGTCAGTAACGAGGATTGGCATCGCTTATTGTAAACAGAAGTAAATTAATGAGCACATGCTGAGAATCTTTGGCAGAAAATCTAATAATAATACCATCGATAGATTGAAAATACTTCGTTGAAATAAAACGCCTTAGGTAATAATGAAGTTTCAATCACGTTCTCATGTAAATCTCACAACCACAAAACAAACCGTTAGCGAGAAAATATTTCACAAATGATCAAAGAATTTACAGTTAAACTTGTATTGTTGTTATTGTGTGATAAACCTAAATTTATAAATGATCAGTTAAACTTTTATTTTCAGTTTCTCTTCGTTTTCATTCCAATGAGAGGTTCGATGTAAAAAGAATGAGAAAAAAAAAAATAATTATTTGTACCAACGATGCTCCAAAAGCTGTACATTTAGTAATCAGTGCCCGTCTTCTATTAAATTGATTATTTTGCTGTTTTATTCCTGCATCCAGTAAATAAAGCTTTCATAATTTTGCTGAAACGGCAGTTATTTATATGTCCATGGATGTAACTGCAAAAAAATATATATGAAAGTCCACATTGCTCAATACGGAGCAATAGCAATAGTGAGTGTTTTTTTTTTCCCTCGTTTCACACTTTCTAACAATTGTAATATGATGGTCAAAGAGTATACTTTGACACCCTTACCATGACTCTTATTCGGTTTCTTTGGAAGGAACAGAACATAATAAATTGTTTATTTTATTTACGAGAGTTTAAAAAATTATGTTTACTATAATTTATATAAGTGCCTTTAATACTTCCTCCAGAAGGGTGAGTTAATTTTGTAGGAAAGGATGTGAGATGCTCCTGACGGAGAGGGTTTGAGTAACTCTTTAAGGAAACAATTCTTTCCATGTGTTAGGATCGAAGTCTCTTGCCAGTGTTGGAATTCTAAAGATTCATGAATGCATTGCTTCCTTTGGGGATATTTAGTACAGCAAAAAATGTCGAGGTGGAAGAGTTTTATTTTTGAAAAAGTTTCGGGCAATCGCTCATCAAGCGAGAGTGTAAGAAGGTTTCAACTTTTCTGATCACGCCATTTGCTTTTAAACTAATAAAGAAATGGAACAGTAACCATTCCTTCAGTGGAGAGACAAGAAATAGCTCGATAATATTGCGGACCTTGAAAAGAGCTGTACTTATGAAATTATGGTCAAAATCGTTTGATTTGTTTTGATGGCCTCATGTGCTGTTCCAGATAATTGTTTTTCGTTAACATAGCAAAGACTCAATTGGAGGCAGTGAGTTAAACAAAGAATATACGGTATATGAAGTTTATTTTTGGTATTCAATTATCAATCACGCCTACAACAACCAAGTCGATTATTTATTCATTTTTTTTTACAAATTATAGATATCATTCAATTGACAAAGGATGATATTGAAGACAAAGTTGAAACTATGTTTTTAATGAAAGCTCTTATTAATATTCTAATCATAGTTTCGTTTATTGACTTCAAGGTTTCGTTGATAAAGGTCGTTGAAGTACAAGGATAAAGCTAAAGATAACCACATTAAATTAAATGTTCTGTTGTATTTGACATTTAAAACTTTAGGCCTTGGAGTATGTTTTATATCAGGTTATAGTCAGATGAAGAAAGAAATAGAAATATGTCTGCATATGAAATTGAATACTCGGATTAAGGATTACTTTTGTTTGGGTTCAGGGACTTATTCGGCCGCATAGATAGATCCATGTTTCACACATGTAACTTTGATTCAGGTTCAGCTGTGCCTATTCCTTAATTTCGATTAAAAACTTGCGCGTAGGAAAGTATTATGCATTATTATATGTTCATATTTTTCTCCGTTCACTTTACATTGTCAGAATCGTGAACTAGTTTGCGATATTGAACTCACGTATAACTTCATATTGAACTCACGTGTACCCAATAGTGTACTAGGTATTACTTTGTAAACAAATCATGTACACTCTCGTAGTAGACGCTTTACGGTTTGATTGATTAAATTTGTATCTGAATGAAGTAAAGCAGATGTTTCGTGGATTGCCACATACCAGCTGCTTTGGCGCATTCCACGTTAACTTTTTTTGATACAATTTTTCGGATTTAGGCCAGCTATAAACGCCAGACAGAGTCCTTAGAAATAACATGCAGGTGACAAGGAATAAACTGTCTTCTTTAGATGGTAATAAGAATGGCAAAAAAATATACTTACAGTTTTACATCCTGAGTTTCATGAACATGTACTTTCTTAGTTCTGTAAATCCGAATTACATGAGCCATGTCATGGGTTCTCAAACTTGATTACACATTTCGAAATTGTACTTCGACTATATTCCTTTAGCAGTTACATCCTTACTGCACTCAAAATGAAATAAACATTATATTCCATAGCGTCTTTTTGATAATTGCAATTGAAAGACTTCAAATTTTTCCCACACTGTGATTTCAAATATTCAATGACAGAAGAGAAACACACTTGCAGATGTCAACACCCTTTTCCCTCGCTGCTTCAATCCGATGTATTTCATGAAGAATTGGTAGACATATCCAGTCCATAATCACGAAGTTTCGTAGAATCGACAAAGATACCAAAATCTATTCATTCCAGGTCAAATGGAAAAGTTGTTGCAATGCGCATTCATTCACAATACTACTCCAATTTTCAATTTTAATTAGACCAAAATGCCAATTTTTTCGGCCGCTTCGGTGGCCTAGTGGTTAGAGCGTCCACTTCGGAAGCGGGAGGTCGTGGGTTCGAACCCCGGCCGAGTCATGGCAAAGTCTTACAAAAATGGTACTAACAGCTGCCTCGCTTGGCGCTCAGCATTAAGAGGTTAGTGTTAGGACTGGTCGGCCTGGTGTCAGGATAATGTGACTGGGTGAGACATCATGCTACATGATGCCCCAGTGCTAAACATCACTATAAACTGCCGCACTGCAGACATCGTAGCGATATGACTGAAAAATTGTTAAAGCTACGTTACAAATCCTAATCACACACACACACACACACTCACACACCATTTTCTTTCGAAAGTTATGTCTAGCACGCGACTAAGTTCAAATTTATCTGGGTGGAGTTATGTGCGCATTGATAATGTTGTTGTGTAATGATAAATCTGCGCTTGTGTATTTAGTTTGGAATACGACATAAATTCAATTGCTTTGTTTCTTTCTGTGTATTTTATAGTGTTTATATAATTAAGCCTTTGGGTATAATAAGAAAATGAGCATATAATAAAAAGGTTGTCTGATGGATATACGGTACTCCCAAGGTCGTGCAGTATTTCCATTTGAAAAACTCGTTCATATTTTCCCATACAAATGCAGTAACCTATAATTATCACTTATAATTGGATATGTTATATCATTAAAGGTAAACATGCCTAATTCAGCATTAACGATAATGGAATTTACACTACAATATTTATGGATCAGTTTCGGTGTATGTATTTGCTTTTGACGATAATGTGATAAGGGCAATATATTGTGTAGGCAGGAAAAAGGCCAGAAGTTTCCGACTTCTCTTTCTCCGTGAAGACTTCTTGGTAGATTTTGTTGGCATCCCCGTCTAGATATAATCTAGCACAAAAACAATTGTCAGCGGTGACCTGGTTTGATTAGCAGATTGCTGTTACCACTTTGAATACACAAACGACAATTCACGGGGACAGCTAATGCTGAAGATGCTGGGACGCAATGCGAATATGTCTATCAAAAACTCAAAAGAAGTTTAGGTATAAAAATGTGTTAATCTTACCATAGCCAGAATGCATATAAAACGTGTAAATCATAACATAGCCAGAGTGCACATAAAAAGTGTTAATCATAGCGTAGCCAGAGTAAAATTAAAAAGTGTTCTTCAGAGCGTAGAGTGTTTCACTTCTTTGGTTGGGGTACGGAATGTTACGCCTGTACGGATTTCGACTCTGGTTATCGATAGACTATAAACAAAACCTCAGTTTAATGAAATTCGCAGATGATATTGAATCAGTAATAAGAACGTATTCCATGTGTTACGTTAGTTGAGGTTTTTATCGACACTGATTTCTTGTGCTTAAATATTCATTCAGTCTAGAACTTATATCCATACATTAGTGGCTAACTTTTATACTTATATCAACATGTCCTCTGGTATTTAAAGGTTATCTAGGATATCTCTTAAGGCCATCATATCACACCCTGAATTTCAAAATTTTCCAAAACGAGATAATCAGTTAACGTTTATCGTGATATCAAATGAATTGAATTCATGTTCATGGTAATTAGTTATTAAAATAATGGGATGAAAATGATATATTGTTACTTTTTACATGTTATAGTGGGGATTTTTTATAGTCACATTACTCCTAAATATCCGCTTTCTGTAATAGATGCATCTGCTTTGGGGGGGGGGGGGGGGGGCAGAAACACGGAAAGGAAATAGAGCAGGATTAAGTGATAACTGAACTGTTTGTGTTTTATGGGACGTTGTCACTGGATGTACCATACTATAGGCGTTTACCAAATTAGATCGGTTTATTAAAATAACTCGATTTGTTTAAAAAAAAGTATTCAGACAGGCTTTGCAAACACGCTTGCAAACCATATAGACTGAAAGGCAAACATGTGATTCTTAAGTAAATCAACATCTAGGTTTACAAAGAAATAGGTTTTGATGTTGGGGTTTTTAATACTTGTATTGATGCCATTTTTCTTGTATATCGGAAAGCAAACGCCGATTTTATAAGATAACTCCACTTGCAAACTATAATGTTTATTAAAATCGTTCTAAACCGAACCAAGAACTGTGCTATACTTGAACATTATCAGGTTTTGTACAAATGAATTGCCTCACAAGTTAGGAAGAAAGAGATTCAACAGATTATAATCAATATTATATTCACTTTACACATGCTGATAACATTAATATTTCATTTTCAGATTATCAGTATCATTAAGGTGAAGATGTCTAACATGGTTTTGTTATTGTTTGTGTTGGTTTTAGCGAGACCTTTAACACATTATTGGCCATATCGTGCTTAGGAAAGGTTGTAAAGTGCCTTCCCCAAGGACACACCTGACAACCAGCTGACAAGAGGCTAGGCTGGGCAGGTATCAAACCAACGACCCTTGAATTGCGACTCGGTCGCTCTATCAAATGAGCTACCGCGGCTATCTTATTTCAAAGAAAGATACTAATATGTTTTTACTGAGGTATCTGGGAATGAGTGCTATCGCTAGGCGTTTTAATTTCCAATACATTTGGTTTTGTTACGATATGATTTATTTGAAAATGTGATTCGCAATTCCATTATTTAAGATGGATAGTTTCATCTAGGTGCAAAGAGCGCTGCTGGAGATAAACAGCCTTTCCAGATGCGGTTTTAAAATGTTTATTGCATCATGTTCAGCGCCAAAACTCGGTTCTGAAGAGCTATACAGTAGACGTGAAAGCACTGCTGGTTGTATTATTACTACATTTATCTCAAATTGCTTAAATCTTTGTTTTATTTTTTCCTGAAATTGTTTGGTATTTTGGTACTAATTAGACAAGCATGATTTAAGTCACACTTTGCTTAATGTAAGTGTAAAGATTACTCATCTTGATTCAGTTTGTAGCGTCTACTAAGTGAGAATGTGTCTGAAATCTTCCCTTGCCTACGCAAGCGATGATAGACTATTTTCGAAATATGGAATCAAATGACGGACAGATACGTAGTGTTGCAGTTAACAATACACACGTGCATTTACATTTACATCTTTCAACCATGTTTTTAAGTATCTGGGTATTTCTTTTCTGTTGCATAAAAGTGCATTAACGGCCTTTACTTTAGATCCCTATAATAAGTCTGACTATTGTTGATTTCGTTTATTATGCTGTAAATTATATTTGATGTTTCACTTTGGGTTTTTTAAAACCAATTGTTGATTTTCTTTCTGTTCTGTTACTTAGTGTAAGACCATAGAGTCGTAACACAACAAAAAGCTCCCCATTTTCTTTCATTTCTCCTTGGTCTCTTTACCCGTGATAAGTTCCCATCAGATGTTGTCGCTGCCCACTTATGCGTTTCTGCTGCTTCTCAAAAGAGTGACATCCTTCTTTGGTACTCTGTAAAGCACGTTCTGCAGTTGATCACACAAATCCTTTTTGGCTTCCTGGTCTGCGAAATTCACAGGAGCATAGCAGTGCACAATGGTTATCTTTTGGAATTTTGACTGGAATCGGGCTCTTGATCCCTCTCACTGACTAGTTCCAACCCCATTAGGATTCTTTTTTCTTTCTTGTTCAACATCAATCCTGCTCCATTCCTGTGGTCGCTGTCCAAAATTGGGCGGTCTTGTGCAGATGAGGAGATGTCATGATGCCAAAGTGATTTGGTCTGATGTTGTCCATGGAACCTCACTCAGTCCTATGATCTCCAACCTGTATCTGTCCATCTCTTGGCAAGTTGTGTTGTTTTCCCAGTCTCGTGCAATGTTCTCACATTCCATGTTCCAATATTTTTAACAGTCTTAGTGGAGAGAAGATTTGTTCGCAATTCAGCTCTCTCGGGTTTGTCTGGTCTGATTAATTCGTTGCCCCTGGTTATTTTCATTGATCCAGTGAATCTGATGCTGTGTTGGTTCCTTTAGAATGGTTTTTTTATATGGTAAGGATGCTAGCCCCACACACAATCCTCCTCCTTTCTTACCTGGGCTTGAGACCTGCGGCGGCAGAGTTATTGGTAAATGTGTACATTTTTCTAAACTTCTGACAAGAATTAAAGAGGATAGCTCGATGATGACTTGAAGCGCAAGGAATTTATTAAATGTCTGTGTTTTCCAAACATGACATTGCTACAGACAGTTCCGTTATAAATATGAGTTTAAGTTGTCAGTAAAATCAATGTCAGTTCCCTAAAACTATTGTCAATTTAACTACACCATTTTAATCCTAGTATTTGGTATCTATTATATGAAGCATACTTATATATTTCTCTGTATGATTTATTATACACGCATTCCAAGCCCCCTCGCCCCCGCCCCACTAGGCGTGCTCCTACTTTATAGGTTCACATACAGAAAGTTTCAGATCTCATGTTTTCCTATTTCTTGGATTGTTATTGTTCCTATGCTACCTTTATGGCCTTGATACATAAGCCTATTACCATACAATCAATATATTATCCGACTTATGATCTTTGTATTTAATCATATTACCAGGGAATCAATATATTATATGGCTTATGACCTTGAAAAAATTCCTATTACCAGAGAATCAATAAGTTATACGGTTCATAAGTGATAATTAAATCACAGATTATTAGTATTTATGTTACACTAAGCATGGAAGGAGAAACACCACCACATCTAGTTAGAACCAACTATTGATGTTATTTTATTTACATTTACCTATATTCTGACTGATGATGTAAGATGCAGTTCATTGTGATCCTCCTATTTAGTAATAGAAGTAGTACTTATAACATCTTTTGCAATAACGGAAACAGTACGTAACGGTACTGTACATTTGAAAACGGCTGGAAAACGTACGCAAGGGTACTGTACAATTGAAAATCACTGGAAACGGTGCGCAATGGTAAAGTACGGTTGAAAACGATTGGAAACAACGGGCAGCGGTACTGTACGGTTGAAAACGACTGGAAACGTTACGAAAACGAGACTGTAATATTAGGAAAAACGTTTAGAACAGTACTAAACGGTACGATGATCCGCTAACATAAAAAATGAAATAATAGTTTGTTTTAAACGCATATATTTAGTTTAATTTAATTTCATATTCTTAAGGGCAGTAACACCCTTGATGACGAAAAACTGTTTAAAACACAACCAACAGTGGAGAACATGTGTTATTCTTTTCTAGCAAAAGGTCAATTATTACAATATAATATATATGCCATTGACAACGTGTTTACGTTATGAAAGAGTATTCAATATGTTCAATACATACATACATACATACATACATACATACATACATACACGAAGGTTGACAATTTCTTACTGATGGTAACGTTAGTAAAATGAATCAGCTCTGCAAACTGATATATAACTTGTATTGGCCTAAAGTTTCCCCTAAACGGAATTGAGGAGGAGTCAACTAACTTTACTTAAGTTTTATTGTCAGTAATTCAAGGTAACGAGAAGCTGAAAATCTTGAAAGAGTACAAAACAGTTAAAAACAATCGAGAGACGATATAGCGACTGGTGGACTGTTAGAAACGCAACGATATGCTATTAAAACGACAGATACGGCTTGGAAATGGAACGCAAAACAGGGTTGTTCAAGACGTTACAAACACTATAATCGTCGAAGAGCCGCCAGATTTTCAGTCGATTCTTTTGAAATTCACACAATTGACGTGAAGAATGCCGGTAGAGCAGACTCTTGTTTCCAGTCTACTTACATAAATTTCATACGTTTCAGAAGATCAGAGAAGAATGAATGCCACCACCACCACCCGCCCAAAGCAAGGGCACTTATATGACAACATTTCAGGTAACTCGATAAATGATGCTTTAGCTATTATCTCTTGTTAATTGATTCCCGTGCCAGCAGGAAGCCATTCTGTAAGCACATTACTGTTAAATATAAATACACCTCTTCTGGCAACGATGTCTACACGATCTCAAGACCTGGGGTATAATCAAAATGGGTAAAATATCGATCACATTTATCATTTGCGCCTTCGGTCTCAAGAAGACCTTTAGAACACACAGCCGATGTAAAAATTATGTGTATTGAAGTTGTAAAAAGGTTCAGACCTCTTTTCCTTATGCAAAAAAAAAATTCTTTGCTCTTGATAGAGAATCCAAATATAATGGTAATTCTTTTCTGAACTGAAAGATTGCAGACGCAAATACGTTTATCCGATATATGATAAGAACTGAAAGAAAGACGTTCCTTATGACTTGAAGCCGGTATAAAACAGACAATCCTCAACCTGTATTCAAGTTAACTGTTCATATCAGAGATCTAAAATACTTGGAATTAAATCTTTGCAGAAAAGATTACAGAATGCTTACATTTCAAAGGTAAAGTACCTTGGCTTATCTCGTCAGTGCACAAGGTGATTATCACTGCCATTACCACTTATTCTGATATTGTGCGTTCCAATTTATCAAGAAAAAAAGTAAAAATTATTTAAAGCTCAGAAGCATTACGCTGTATTCCAGTGAGTAAAACGTTGGTCCCGGAGTTATGGTATCAACTCTCTATTCCAATGAGTAAAACGTTTGACCCTAAGTTATGAGATCAACTCTGTATTTTAATGAGTAAACCGTTTGACCCGGAGTTATGGTATCAACTCTGTACTCGAATGAGTAAAATGTTTGTCCCGGAATTATATCATGGCTGTATTCCAATGAGTAAAATGTTTGTCGTGGAGTTATGGTATCAATTCTGTATTCAGATGAGTAAAATGTTTATCCTGGAATTATGGTATCATGGCTGTATTGATATGGGTAAAACGTTTGACATGGAGTGATCGGTTCTATTCCAGTGACTTATGGTATCAAGCAGAACTAATTCATTCATAAAATGTCTATCTCTTGATCAGAGAACTTGTCCTTAAATGCAATTCTGGGCAAAACGCTTTTTCATCGGTTTATTTCTAGGAAAACACAATTAACAAATATGAAGGTAATAAGTCATATAGCAATGAATGTTCATCTATCTAATCATCACAAGATATATTTTACTGTTTTCTGTATCCATACTGAAATAATGTTAGTTAGCACATAGTTGCAAATTTATCAGCATAGTATCTATCATTCCTGAAACGACGCTCTTTTCAAAACGTATCGTTACTGTAGACTCCACATAACAAATAGGAAAATTGTTTTCTTTGAGTTAAAATTCCTTCCGTTTATGTGACCGTTATTTTCAGGCTTGCTTTAATACCTTCTCTTGCTTAATTTATACGATATTTAAATTAGTCTCTTCTAGACAGTAGCAGTATGCTCACGTTTCTGTGAATTTTTTACCTTTTGGCAAAGCTGTTAAACTAGGTAGAAGAAAAAAAAAGACCAGCATAACACAAAACTGCATCAGAGATGTTTTTCCCCTTGAAAATTAAACTGGTATTTCAGTGGTACAGAGTACGCATCATTAACACCTAAACTCCAAACGTTCTTATGTATATCAGAAAACCGAGCCATATATACACGACGATATTTTAAAAAGGCAACTAAAACTAACGGATCGGATTGTCACAGAATTAGGCCAAAAAAATAACTTTGTTTTGCTTTAGAACTATTTGACTATTTCTCGTTGTACATGCGTACAACGTTATCTAGAGCGAATAAATGTTTTTCCATGTAAACGACTGTATTAACATGTACCTCGCCGGAAATT
Organism: Sinohyriopsis cumingii; assembly: GCA_028554795.2. Taxonomy (NCBI): domain Eukaryota; kingdom Metazoa; phylum Mollusca; class Bivalvia; order Unionida; family Unionidae; genus Sinohyriopsis; species Sinohyriopsis cumingii. The sequence continues at coordinate 77,381,434 of CM068824.1, forward strand.
ACTTGCGACGAAGGGACATTAATAACATGATATGCACGGGTATTTTACCCTGACTTTTGCTCACTCTCCTATGGATTTAAGTAAGATCAATTTCTAAAACGACACTGGTCGTTTTGGATCACGTCAAGGAGTGTACGCTTTCCATTGTTCTCCAGCCATAGAGGTAAGTGTTACATTTACATTTCATTTGATATGCGAAGCTTATTCGGTTTGTAATGTCTTATCGCGTAATAATGCATTTATTACAACGCAGATCTGAACTTTGAATTACAAGTCACTATTAGAGGTTAATGTATTAGCATATATCTAGAGATTTTACAGAAACTATTATTATGACCAGTTTGGTTTTATTGTAGCTGATTGTGACTGTCACTGAGATTGTGACTATGACTATGACTAGAGCTGACTATAGTTTACTAGAGATGTCTAGAGCTATCTGAAGCTGTTTAGAGCTGCCTGGAGTTTTCAGAGTATTTAAGGCTGCGTGCTGTCGATACGTATGTATGTATGTACATACGTCTGTGCCACGGACGTAGACGTAACAAATTCAAAAGGGTGCTGTATGCTGTTAATATGTGTATACGTATGACTGTACATGTGGTGGATCCATAAAGGGTGCGAGCGGCCGATAAGAGTGTGGGCCAACCCAAGGAATCGTGCGACTGTACAAGGGGTCTAGAAGCATACGTTTGGTTCAATTATTGTTCCAATTGCACTTTTATATTCATAAGATTATTTTGAATCTTAGTTGTGTTCATAAGATTATTTTTAATCTTAGTTGTATTCATAAGATTATTTTGAACCTTAGTTGTGTTCATAAGATTATTTTGAATCTTATTTGTGTTCATAAGATTATTTTGAATCTTAATCGGAGTTCATATTTGAAATTATGTGAATCTCTCTTGTAGTGTAGAATACTGTTTGAAGCTTATCTGCAGTCTACGAGGTTTCTTGGATCTGTACTTCATATTGATTTCATATTTTTGGTTTATTTTCAATGTGTGAATGTTGTGTACAGTGATTGGGTCAATCGTATGTTGAGAGCGTGAGAGAATCATTGTATTTTTACATCATATATTTCTCTTTATTAATTCATTTCATAAATTTCCATCTTTCTCACACTGTGTTTGTCTTATTCATTTAGTCCAAAAAACCCACTCGGTTTCTATTCTGCGACACGGATTATAAAATTTGAACAACTGATTGAACAGTTCGCAATCACGTTCGTATTTGTTTCAGAATGTGATTTAAATAATAGCTCGAGGGCAAGATATATTGTTCGGTACTCACCTGAATAGCACTTTGTATAGTTTACAGGATGAATAGATTCGAAAATATTGAGATCTTTCGCCACAGGATGCGGGTTTCAAATCACAACTATTTCGACAATATTTTCTTTGCGGAAAGAACAGTCGTGAAGGCAGGCATTCAACGGTTAACTGACCAAGAAATGTGTTGTATGAATTATAAACTGTGAGAAGAAAAGAAAAAAACATTTGGTGTAACGTAAATGGGCATTGCTGAAGTTGTCAACAAATTAAGCTATTTAGAAGGAACGGGCAATTCGTAGATGCTTGATACATGTTGATAAAATGTATCAATGTATCGCCAAACTCAAATGTCAAATTGGTAAATGTAAAGAAAATAAAGAGAAAACTAGGTATTAAAATGAAAGAGAAAAATATTTGTGGTGATTTAATGAAAATTGAAGTATATTCTCAAGCGGATTCCAGGTACAAAGATATAGTTAGGGCCTAAACAAGTACAGACCAGATACAGTTACACGCTAATATGTAGGAACAGCCTTAGCAAACTTGGAGCCTGAATTTACGACCCCCACCCCCCGTGAGCAAGGCAATCGGCCTAAGGCTGGCCCTGCTAATAGGAGTTTTTTTTCTAATGTGTCAATTTCAGATTGATGAAACCTCCAAACCTCGAGCACGGTTTCAAACAGTAGTGGTGACATCTAATTTGAAAATGTATACACTCGGTTTCTTTACATTTACCATAACAATACCTCAAATTCGGATAACTATGTTTGAAGTAGCAACTAATGGCACAGAGATTCTGGCATGTCTTCGAAAGCGATTGATAAAATTCCGTAATTTTAGACATCGGTTGCGTCTTAGAAATACATTGCTACTAAACATTCATGCAGTTCTCTTAGCCCTACCCGAAATATATCACGTGATGTACTAACTAAAACCTCACCTGCTCGGGTAGCAAATGCAAAGAAAATTGTCTTCTGGAAGGAGCGCAGAAACTTCCATCTCCGTCTTCATCAGATAAAATGAAATTAGCTCAGAAAATTCCATCTTTGTCTTCAGCGGATACATTAAAACAGTTCACCATTATAATGTCTCTTTCGTGAAAATACATGCAAACCGATTAAAGGAGAAAGAGTTTGACCTTTCTCGGACAGCGCATGAATCAGGACGTAAACGATCATTCTTGTTTATTTTTTCTCCTGTCAGTTGTATTGGGACTGGGAGTACTAATTCGTTTTCTTATTTTCTCTCTTAATATGTCAATATGATCCTTGATATTAAACAATTTGAATATGACTATTTTATCTTCATATTATATTTTATCATTTAGCAATAGATTAAAACTGTCAATAGTCAGGACATAGAGTGTATCCTTTCCATAATGTATCTCTTCGAGTTTTTTGTACCTGGCGATCACATAGTTCGTAAGAAACACAACAACTCTGCAATAAAATCCCATTCAAGAAAGAAAAGTACCAAAGTACTGGCATTATAACAAATCAAATTTAACGAATTTATGTTATGTGAATGAAAACATAGACGAGTACGCCTAGTTTGTGTCAGAAATTTAAATGTCTTTAACAAGAATGTTATGTTAAAAAAAATGAATGGCATTTCTAAATCCGTTTGACAGAATGCACGTGAACATTGGCATTTGATAGAAACAAGATGGCCGCTATCGCATAACCGGCTTGAAGCTGCTGTTCCGTTTTTTAGTGCCGTTTTCACGATATTTGTGCTTGTTGCCTGTTTTCATCTACGTTATTATGTTTATTATGTACTGGCTGTTAAATTCGCACGTGTTTCTTCATCTCCTTGTTTTGGAAATGAGAACAATTAAACTTTTTTGCATCTGTCTTGCTCCACTGTTTTTCAACAAACCACCATCACGTGATACTCGCCAGTAAACCCGTTTATGCTACGATGGACCCTCATTAATTACTTTAAATGATCACTCCTTGGCTCTCCACACTACAATGTCCTCTAGACTAAACGAACTAGGACTACATTCATCATTACCTAAATGTAAACAGAAGCGGGAAAAAAACGTTGTTTCAAAGCTGGCCGGTGTCGAACAGGAAGAAGAATTCCAGTTATCTCCCTTATTTCGGCTCCAAAAAAAAGTTCGACCGTTAATTTAGATAACCTAATTCAAATCCCAATTAATTCGTCAACCTTTGTGTCAACTATCCAAGAGACACATCTGAGTATTGCATTATTCAATGCCCATTCAGCAGGACCACCGGAAAAGCGCACAGAAATAGTTAATTTTATCAATGATCAGAATATCTACGTCTTTTTCCAGACAGAAACATGGCTGAAAACGTCAGGCGATAAGCCCAAATGCGCGGATCTAACACCCACTGGTTACTCCATCAAGTCGTTCCCCGCCACTCTGGCGGAGATTAAATTGCTGTCATCACAAAGAAATCCATAATCAAACGTCTTGACCACACCACAACTTTCAGTTTCTACCACACATCATTTGAACTAGTCCAGACTACACTCACACTGGAACAAAGGTCAGTCCATTTTTTCTGCCTACACCGCCCTCCTAGTAGGAAAAACAAGCTGACTGAATCTCTCTTTAGAGCAGTTTCCGAATCTCCTGGACTATGGAAATTCGATACGTGGCAACCTGATTATTCTTGGAGATTTCAACTTTCACTTTGACTGTCGCAGAAACCCAAATTCATCAAAATGCATAGATTCCATTAATGTTTTCAACCTCAAACAATCAGTTAACCAACCCACCCATAAACATGGTCACATTTTTGACTGGAGTCTTCATAGACCTGATGATAATATTCGACGGTCCTCCCTGGTATCCCATGAACTTGCATCAGATCACCTCTGCATTATATGCCATCTTGATGTATCAATCCCTAACCCTCCACCTTTATCTGCTACTAAGAGAAATCTCCGTATGATAAATAGAACCAAACTAATGCACGACATCCAAGCTAACCTAACAACTTGCTTACCTCCTACCGCAGAACAACTCGATAATTGTCTGCGTTCATTGCTTGACAAACATGCCCCAGCTACCAAGTGCAGAGTATCAATTCAAAAGTGTTCTCCATGGTATAGCAGTGTTAGGGACCAGCTTCGCACTGCTAAAAGAGACCGCCGTAAAGCTGAGAGGCTCTGGCTTTCCACCAGACTCACTATTCATAAGCAAATTTATGAAGTCGCTAAGAAGAATGTCACAAATATAGTCCATGCAGCGAAATCAGCCCACTACATTGCTAAGATCATGGAAAGTTCCAGCTGAAAATAGCTCTTCGAGATTACTAACAAGCTAATGTGAAGGAACAAATCAACACCACTTCCAACTACCTTCTCTCCAGTCGTCCTTCCGGACATGTTTGCAAATTTATTCCGTGACAAAGTACAAACCATTAGAGATAAGCTTGATATCACAATTTCATTTGACTCGTCGTCACCATACAGTTGGGATACAGAATTATAGCGGCAACCATTAGCAGCATTTGAACCTGTCTCTATGGATTTTGTACGTACAATCGTGATGAAGAGTGCACCAAAGTCATGTGAACTTGATCCAATTCCAACATCACTGCTGCTTGAGTGCTTAGATCCAGTATTGCATTCACTAACTGATGTTATTAATACCTCTTTCTCATCCGGGGGAATTCCCATCATTTTTCAAAACTGCCATTGTAAAGCCTCTGCTGAAGAAACCAACACTAGACCATAACGATTTAAAGAACTACCGCACAGTTTCTAATCTCCCATTCATATAAAAATAATCTTAGAAAAGGTTGTTCTATCCCAGCTTGTATCTCATCTAAATTCAAACAGTCTTTTTAGCAATGTACAATCTGCATATCGCCCTTGCCACAGTACTGAAACTACTCTTCTAAAAGTAGTTAATGGCATTCTCTCTGCGTTGGATAGCGGAAAGATTACAGTTTTCTGCAGCATTTGACACAATAGACCATGATATATTACTTCACCGTCTCCAACATGTATTTGGCATTCATGATACAGCCTTACTGTGGTTCAAGTCCTACTTGGTCAACAGGACACAAATTGTATCTGCAAATGGAATACACTCCAGCCCAGTTGATCTATGTTGTGGTGTTCCACAGGGGTCTGTTCTTGGACATGTTCTCTCCATTCTGTACACTCAGTCGCTCTCAAGTGTCATAGATCTTCATCCATGATGACACCCAAATGTACAAATCTAGCCGCCCAACTGAAATTGATGCTACTATCCAAGGTGTAGAGAGGTGCATTTCTGATGTGAAATCATGGATGACATGTAACAAGCTGCAGACGAATGATGATGAAACTGAGGCCATTCTGATCACAACACAAAGACTTTCTCATTTACATCCTTTATCTCAAACAATAAATATCAGCAACACCAACATTAAAGTCACACAATCAGTACGAAACCTAGGTGTTACTCTGGACAGTACTCTCACATTGCACCAACATGTCATGAACATATGCAAGGATGCATATCTTGAGCTGAGACGCATCAGCTCAATTCGCAAATATCTTTCAGTTGATGCTACTAAAACACTTGTGTGTTCATTAGTACTTTGAAGATTGGACTATTGTAACTCAGTTCTGTCTGGTTCATCTTAATATCTGCTCCAGAAACTTCAAAAAGTTCAAAACACAGCTGCTCAGATCATACTTAGAGTACCACGATCACAGTACACCTCCCCCCTGCTCTGTATCCTACAGTGGCTATCCATTCGATCCAGAATCAAACACAAAATGTGTTCTCTGTGCTACGTTTCACTGTCGGACTCTAGTCCAACATACCTATCTAACCTCACCCATGTGTACACACCAGCAATATACTTACGCTCCTCTTCTGACAATCGTATACTGATTATTCCCACTATGAAAACAAAGTCATATGGACAGCGTTCTTTTGCATACCAGGGCCCAGCAACGTGGAATGAATTGCCCACTGAACTTAGACACAAAGACACAGTGATCACATTCAAGAGGGCTCTCAAAACTCACTTATTTCGACTGCAAGAACAAACTTAAAGACCTAATAATGTTTCCTACCTTAAATATTCTCAGCATGTTTTTTCATGTTTTCTAATTTCATGGTTTTTGTTTTTGTAATCATATCATTATGTTTTTTATCTTATAGATGTTGTCTAATGTTGTAAAGCGCTTATAGCTTCTAAAGATTAGGCTCTATGCAAAGTCTTCATTATTATTATTATTATTTACATAATGACTTTTCATTACTCTGTAGAATTTCACACCCTAGCCTATAATACCAACAGAACCTCCTGCGGTGATTCGTGCAAAGAATTAATCTAATTGTACCTCTCACATGTTGTCTGTAATTGCAAGGTCCCGGTCAAAGCAAATGGAGATCATGCAGGTTGGAAACGATATACGTCAGATAGGAAAAATGTTTGTGAGAGCATGCTGTGAGCATTTCCAAAGTCATAATTTCTAGAGCTAGTTATAAAGAATATATTTTTAAACTTTGGATAAAAAAATAAGTACCTCACATTGTTTCTCGGTATAACATACTGTCAGAGTTGCCAATCATCGCAAAGTGATGGGCACATACAGACACGTTGCAAAGTGATAGGTACATAGAGACACAATTCTTTCATCCTCCTCCTATTGCGAGATTTGTAAAATGAAAAGGAAAATGGGTTGCTTTGTATATCTTGGTATCAAAACCTTTTACACGGAATCACAATGCTATAATAACGTTTGGTCGGTAATTGCATTCTTTGTCAAAAACTGCTGGTACTCCGCATAGTTATATTTAAGATAACATTCGCCTTTAAAATACTTAATGAAAACCTACCCCATCGCAAGTTTGTTGTCTTGTACATACTGACAGTTGTGTCAATATATTTTTTGCTGGTTGTGGACTACACAAGTAGTATGTCTTCATTTTTTATAATTTATTTATGATCGTCTCGGATTGTGGATGATGAATCATATATTACCTTCTTTATTGTGGCTATTGTCCGGTGATTAAGCTGTACTCACTTCCTGTCTGAAGCAGTCTTGTCTGCTAATTAGGCTGTACTCATTTCCTGTCCGAAGCAGTCTTCTCAAGTAATTAGACTGTAATTATTTCCCGTCTGAAGTTGTCTGACAGCATACAGTAATATTTAATCCAACAAAGTTTGTAAAAGACACGAGAACAAAGTGTTCCAAAATTAATCCATCGTTCCAAGCCATTCACATTTTCCTTTAATGAAAACACAGCAAATGTGCATTCCAAAGTACTGATACATGGTCACATAATTTTCAGATTTGCTAAATAATCAGATATTTTAGGAACATTCTTTGAATTTTCACACTTTTTCAGTATTAAAAACAATGTAAAGCTGTTTTATGGCAAATAAAAAGGATGTGAAAAGCAGATAATGTTTGCATTCCCATTTTCCTGCCATTTTCCTATATTTACAAAGTTTGAATGGCTCTCAAAGTCATGGACATATGTTTATGACACGCAAAGATCCATATAGCAGGTAACCTGATAATTTATGTTTCGTGAGTGAATGAAACTGAGTGCTTTTAGTGCTAATTAGAAATATCGCGGTTAATACTTGTGTTACAATTTCAAATATAAGTACAGTCATTTAGCAAATAAAGAGTAAACAAGACTAATGTAAGAACTGGGTAATTTAGTTTTTTTTTCCAGAAAGAAAAACCTTGTGCATCTATTCTTAATACTTGTTTGCAGTATTTTAGTTATTTTTCAGACGTATTTCAAGTGACATTTCCAATTAAAAGTTTTTTCAGCCTGTTCTGGAGTGTGACACTTAGGTGTCAGAATTGATAAGTATTCAGGGCTTGAGCCATCTTTTTAGTCAAAGGCGTAGGCAATAGAATCAACATTCTACTTTACTAATGATGTAAATTTAAAGAGGACTTCGAAAAATATACACCTCATAAAGCTTTAGCTTGAATAAACGTGTATCTTATTGCATGTCTTTGAATGTACATGGGTGCTAAGGGCGTTTTCGCTAAATTCAAACGAACTTTTGGTGTAAGGCTAATGCTGTGCGCAGTGCAACTAAGTGAGGATTTCTTTCTCGTGGACATTCGATGCCTGGTGCCTTAAATTTTAATGTTTTGAGGTTCAATTCATTATCTTAAAAAAGCACGTTCCATACTGGGCTGCGGTTTGTTTAATTAAAAGGTGTGGATGATGTTTTGATGCTTGAATTTTTTTCCTGTCAAATGTATTCAAGATTTTTCCTGCCATACTACCAAGACCTCCCACAACTATTTTCCATTCCCTGAATCCACCGGTAATGCTTTGGATATGTTCCCCCTTTTAATGTTTTGAGGTTCAATTCATTATCTTAAAAAAAACACGTTCCATACTGGGCTGCGGTTTGTTTAATTAAAAGGTGTGGATGATGTTTTGATGCTTGAATTTTTTTCCTGTCAAATGTATTCAAGATTTTTCCTGCCATACTACCAAGACCGCCCACAACTATTTTCCATTCCCTGAATCCACCGGTAATGCTTTGGATATGTTCACCCTTAAAGAAAGTTCTTGTTCTCCTGACAAAGTATTACAATTTGAATATACGAGTCACAGTGGCTCCGGTTAGCGTGCCGGAATCACGTTTTACCATTGGACCAGCCTGCGTCAGCTACCATGGTGTGTCCTTCGGAAAGGCGCTTCGTTCCAACAGCCTTGGTACTAAATAAACTACTTGTGTTGCTGTGCCGTAAAGCACCAAAACCGTACAATTTATAATAAGGTCTGATGGAATATAACCAACAGTATGTTTTATTATGTACAGAAGTGAAATAAAGAGACTTCTTGACGAAATAATTTTCATATTTTTTCATTCCAATATTTTTACCTGTGAAAATTTTATCATTACATTTTCACCTATGAGAAATATATCCATAAATTTTCACATGTGAAAATATAAGATTTCCATGATGCCATGCAACGCTTGCGTATGTGTTCCCACAAAAGTTGTACCTGCAGCAGCAAAAACGAGTACTTTGTGAGCTAGAACAAATAAATAGCAACAGCCTTACATTACAGACATGGAAATTAATCTTAGATAAAGAAATTGGACCAGACACGGTTTTGTGTCTCTCTGAATTTAATTTCCTCTAACTTCCTTGTCAACAACAAACCCGATGTGATGCATTGCTGATTCGGACTTGCATGGTTTTCAGACAGGGTCAAATAGCATACAAAATGTCAAAAAAATGGGATCCACTGTGACCGATTAGGTCAACCCAATCCTACAGCTTACTGAAGTCACGTATATTTATATCACCAGGCTACGAAAGTTAGGTGAATGTACTAAAAGGGGGTGGGGATTAGCGCGTTGTGCCGAAGAGTGAGTTTAATCTTCTGATATTCGATTCTGGAGCATGTTAGGTATATAATTAATAAACAATCTTTTAATACGTTAATACCGGATATATTTTATCTTGTAATACCAACAACTACTTATTTTAACTCGTTAAAATGTCATGTTTTTTAGGAGAAAACGATGAAATATACCCGGTATTAACATACGAAATGAAAATCTCTCTCTCTCTCTCTCTCTCTCTCTCTCTCTCTCATATATATATATATATATATATATATATATATATATATATATATATATATATATATATATATATATATATATATATAAAGTAATTTTCTTTGAATATTAAATAAAGAATGACTTATTGTATGTAACGATCCCTTGACTAAATGGTTTATTGCAATAAATTAATGGAGATACTCATCTATAATGATGTATATACATTTTGTAGCTGCATTTCTATACTTCTAGATTTGCGTGCCACCATCCGGTTGTACGTATAATGTTTATTGTGTATTTACCTTGACCAAATTGGCTTTATGCAGTAAATGTCACTTATTCGTCTAATTCCTATTAACAACTGTCACTTTATTTGTACGAGTATAGCTGTCGCTATATCCTTTACGTAGTAATTACAGTATCGCGAGATTGCCTGCAAAGGCTAGTGTTTAACCTTTGAGAGAAATACTGATGAGGGCCAGGTCCAACACATGCATCTTGGGAGTGTGATATGAATGAATCCACTCGTTCACATCCAGCATGATATATCATGCATTCACGCTATCTGCATGGCTCTTTCTCAAGTTGGACTAGGCCTTAGGGCTAGTGAAGGTCAAACAGAAAAGTAATAGATGAAACCCCAAAGTACACACATCCACCGGCGGCTGTCAGTCAACAAGTTATTTATTATGGCTATGTGCGAAATTTTGCGCAATTACTCCTAAAGGCAATATCCTTCGCAGGTGTTGCTGCCACGTGTTTAACTGATGGCAGACAACCAAAGCAGTTCTGGTGTAGGGAACTGTTTAGATTCTGACACTTTGATTCCCTCATTTGACTGATTTATGAAGAGACGTTTTGAAATAGAAAGGAGAAAGACGACTGGACATTAAAACTTTCTATCGTAATCATATTGCAACAGAATAATTCTTTAAACAACCTGTGTGACTGCATTGTTCTAACAGGTGACTGACTTGCAATAATTAAAAAATCTACCGCTATATTGTTTTGGAATATGTCAGGTTATTTTTAAGATATTTTAGTCCATATATTATAAACGTACAAGAGTTAGTCACAAGGTCTTCCATTTTATAATAGTCTGTCCGGTAACAAATTCAAACCCCATAATATTTAGTGAATCATATAAAACTTACACAGAACATTGAAAGTATATTTGCATGAATTAAGAATTAAAATGAACTAAAGTAATATATTTTTCAGGTACGAAATTATAAAGAAAAAAAAGAAAAGTGAGGCACCGTGGGTAAATACGAATTATAAACATATCAACACAACTGTATGAACAATTCTAATGCTACTGAACTTTTCAGGGTTATTCCTCGATGAATACAAAGACAATCATATTTGAACTGCACACATACATATTTGTATATTGGTCAAATGATCAAAGTTGCTTTGGAGAGATAAATCCATGGAAACATTTTTCAGAATTAATAGCGCTCAGGACTTAAAAGTGCAACAAAGATACTATATAAATGACGTCTTTATTTATAGCTTTCTTGAACTCTATTGTTAGATGAATAGGCTTAAAATGGTTAGTATGTCTAATAAATAAGTGGACATGCATAAAAAGTTTCAATAATAATTGTGTCATTAAGAATATATTCGCCAAACAACAAAAAACATGTCTGGGTCTACATGAGCTGGAGGTTTGAGAAGGTCATTGATTAATGTCTGGGTCTGCATGAGCTGGAGGTTTGAGAAGGTTATTTATTATTGCCTTGGTCTGCATGAACTCAAACATTAAGGAGGTTTTTCATTAATGCCTAAGTCTAAAAGAAACTGGAATTTGAGAAGGTCGTTGATTACTGCCTAGGTCTACATGAACTGGAAGTCTGAGAAGGTCATTTATTGCTGCCTAGGTCTACATGAACTGGAAGTCTGAGAAGGTCATTTATTGCTGCCTAGGTCTACATGAACTGGAAGTTTGAGAAGGTCATTGATTACTGCCTAGGTCTACATGAACTGGAAGTTTGAGAAGGTCATTGATTGCTGCCTAGGTCTACATGAACTGGAAGTTTGAGAAGGTCATTTATTACTGCCTAGGTCTACATGAACTGGAAGTTTGAGAAGGTCATTTATTACTGCCTAGGTCTACATGAAAAGTTTGAGAAGGTCATTGATTTCTGCCTAGGTCTACATGAACTGGACGTTTGAGAAGGTCATTGATTGCTGCCTAGGTCTACATGAACTGGAAGTTTGAGAAAGTCATTGATTGCTGCCTAGGTCTACATGAACTGGAAGTTTGAGAAGGTCATTGATTACTGCCTAGGTCTACATGAAAAGTTTGAGAAGGTCATTTATTACTGCCTAGATCTACATGAACTGGAAGTTTGAGAAGGTCATTTATTACTGCCTAGGTCTACATGAACTAGAAGTTTGAGAAGGTCATTGATTGCTGCCTAGGTCAACATGAACTGGAAATTTAAGAAGGTCATTGATTACTGCCTAGGTCTACATGAACTGGAAGTTTGAGAAGGTCATTGATTGCTGCCTAGGTCTACATGAACTGGAAGTTTGAGGAGGTCATTGATTACTGCCTAAGTCTACATGAACTGGACGTTTGAGAAGGTCATTGATTGCTGCCTAGGTCTACATGAACTGGAAGTTTGAGAAGGTCATTGATTACTGCCTAGGTCTACATGAAAAGTTTGAGAAGGTCATTGATTACTGCCTAGGTCTACATGAACTGGAAGTTTGAGAAGGTCATTGATTTCTGCCTAGGTCTACATGAACTGGAAGTTTGAGAAGGTCATTGATTGCTGCCTAGGTCTACATGAACTGGAAGTTTGAGGAGGTCGTTGATTACTGCCTAGGTCTACATGAACTGGAAATTTGAGGAGGTTATTGATTGCTGCCTAGGTCTACATGAACTGGAAATCTGAGGTCATTGGTTGCTGCCTAGGTCTACATGAACTGGAAGTTTGAGAAGGTCATTGATTGCTGCCTAGGTCTACATGAACTGGAAATCTGAGGTCATTGATTGCTGCCTAGGTCTACATGAACTGGAAGATTGAGAAGGTCATTGATTGCTGCCTAGGTCTACATGAACTGGAAGTTTGAGAAGGTCATTCATTACTGCCTAGGTCTACATGAACTGGAAATTTGAGGAGGTTATTAATTACTGCCTAGGTCTACATGAACTGGAAGTTTGAGGAGGTCATTGATTACTGCCTAGGTCTAAATGAACTGGAAGATTGAGAAGGTCATTGATTGCTGCCTAGGTCTACATGAACTGGAAGTTTGAGAAGGTCATTCATTATTGCCTAGGTCTACATGAACTGGAAATTTGAGGAGGTTATTGATTACTGCCTAGGTCTACATGAACTGGAAGTATGAGGAGGTCATTGATTGCTGCCTAGGTCTAAATGAACTGGAAGTTTGAGAAGGTCATTGATTACTGCCTAGGTCTACATGAACTGGAAGTGTGAGGAGGTTATTGATTACTGCCTAGGTCTACATGAACTGGAAATTTGAGGAGGTTATTAATTACTGCCTAGGTCTACATGAACTGGAAGTTTGAGGAGGTCATTGATTACTGCCTAGGTCTACATGAACTGGAAATTTGAGGAGGTTATTGATTGCTGCCTAGGTCTACATGAACTGGAAATCTGAGGTCATTGATTGCTGCCTAGGTCTACATGAACTGGAAGTTTGAGAAGGTCATTGATTGCTGCCTAGGTCTACATGAACTGGAAATCTGAGGTCATTGATTGCTGCCTAGGTCTACATGAACTGGAAGATTGAGAAGGTCATTGATTGCTGCCTAGGTCTACATGAACTGGAAGTTTGAGAAGGTCATTCATTACTGCCTAGGTCTACATGAACTGGACATTTGAGAAGGTCATTGATTACTGCTTAGGTCTACATGAACTGGAAGTTTGAGAAGGTCATTGGTTACTGCCTCGGTCTACATGAACTGGAAGTTTAAGAAGGTCATTGATTGCTGCCTAGGTCTACATGAACTGGAAGTTTGAGAAGGTCATTCATTATTGCCTAGGTCTACATGAACTGGAAATTTGAGGAGGTTATTGATTACTGCCTAGATCTACATGAACTGGAAGTATGAGGAGGTCATTGATTACTGCCTAGGTCTAAATGAACTGGAAGTTTGAGAAGGTCATTGATTACTGCCTAGGTCTACATGAACTGGAAGTGTGAGGAGGTTATTAATTACTGCCTAGGTCTACATGAACTGGAAATTTGAGGAGGTTATTGATTACTGCCTAGGTCTACATGAACTGGACATTTGAGAAGGTCATTGATTACTGCTTAGGTCTACATGAACTGGAAGTTTGAGAAGGTCATTGATTACTGCCTAGGTCTACATGAACTAGACATTTGAGAAGGTCATTGATTGCTACCTAGGTCTACATGAACTGGAATTTTGAGGAGGTTATTTATTACTGCCTAGGTCTACATGAACTGGAAGTTTGAGGAGGTTATTGATTACTGCCTAGGTCTACATGAACTGGACATTTGAGAAGGTCATTGATTACTGCTTAGGTCTACATGAACTAGACGTTTGAGAAGGTCATTGATTGCTACCTAGGTCTACATGAACTGGAAGTTTGAGGAGGTTATTTGTTACTGCCTAGGTCTACATGAACTGGAAGTTTGAAGAGGTTATTTATTACTGCCTAGGTCTACATGAACTGGAAGTTTGAGAAGGTAATTGTTTACGAGGATTATAATTTACATTCAGAGAAGTAGCGATATCCTGTTTCATTTGATTTAAATAAATTGCACAATGGATCGAAAACATTATGATGACTCAAAAATTGATCTTCCTTAAGCAGTGAACAATTATTCCTCTGTTTAGCATGTATAATAGACATTATTCTTCTGAGTAATAAAATGGAGTTTGCGTTTTTTAGTTTAATTCCTTTGGGAAGACATAAATAGAATTGGAGTTTCTTATATTGTGAAGTAGATTGCTCCAAAATTGTCTAGTCGAATGTAAAACGACTTATTTGTTAAATGTATATGTGGCCCCCAATTTGAGCATCCTCTGGTGAAATATTATTCGTTTCACAATTCTAGTATTATATGGTTAACCATTTTATAAAATGAATAAGAGTGTGGACTTTTCAGAGTTCTTTTAAAGGTAGAAAACCACATTCTCTAGATCAAAATTCAAACCACATAGTTCTGGTAAGTTTTGGTACAGTTCGTATTTCTTTCCTTTTGTATATTTTCAAGTCGATTAGAATCTGTTTCTCTACACCAGTCCCATAGTACACTAGCTTACTCAAACAATGGTATGTATGATGAACGCAGTATACATTTTGTTTAGAGAATCTTTATTCATTTTGAATTTGAGGTCCCCCCCCCCCACCATTATTCCATTCATCTTTGATGCTTTCCGAATATGTTCTTAAATGTATTGGCACCAGTTTTGACTACCTGTTACTCAGAGGTGTTTATGCTTATATACAACAACAATAGATGTATTATTCTAAACTAATTCGGATGAAATATTTAATGTTTAGCCCTTTCAGTCAAATTCCACGCTTTTTAGGTAAAGCTCGGATCCTGTACATTTTTGAACCATTGCATACAGATTATATTTTTCTTTCAACTCAGTTCCAATGCCTTTTCAAAATAATGGAATCAGGAAGCTCTTATGTTTAAATTTTACACATAATTACTTTGCAATCCTTACTATTTCGCACACAGTGGCAATGCATGTAGGGTACTGCTCATGTACTTCTTTAAGATGATCATTTGGTATAGGCATGCAATGTTCATGTCATTTTTCTCATTAAGGTGAACAGAAAGTATAGACAAGCAGTTTACGGATCATTTCTCTCTTTGAGGCGGACAGTAAGTATAGGTGTGCAGTGAACAACGC
The DNA here is from genome assembly GCA_028554795.2 of Sinohyriopsis cumingii. Classification (NCBI taxonomy): domain Eukaryota; kingdom Metazoa; phylum Mollusca; class Bivalvia; order Unionida; family Unionidae; genus Sinohyriopsis; species Sinohyriopsis cumingii. The sequence goes on from CM068824.1 coordinate 77,397,123, forward strand.
ATTCCTCTCTTTAAAGTGAACAGTAAATAGGCATAGAGTGGACATGTCATTTCTCTCGTTGAGGCGGACAGTAAGTATAGGTGTGCAGTGAACAACGCATTCCTCTCTTTAAAGTGAACAGTAAATAGGCATAGAGTGGACATCTCATTTCTCTCGTTATGGCGAACAGTGTGTATGCATGCAGTGTACATATAATTTCTCATTTAAACTAAACAGTAAGTATAGACATGCAGTGTACAGGTAATTTATCTCTTAAGGGTGGATGGTCAGTATAGGTATGCAGCGAAGATGTCATTATTGTTTTCAAGGTGAACAGCAAGTATAGGCATGCAGTGTACATGTCATTTTTCTCTTTAAGATGAACATTAGGTATATTGGCATGAAGTTTACAGATCATTCCTATCTGCAAGATGAAGATTAAGTATAGGGAGGTTATTATTGATATAGTTTTTACCGGCATCAAAATTGGACTTTCAAACATGGCAGAAATTTTTACGTTTTAATGAGCAACGTCACTATTAAACTTGTTAAGATGAATTCAGATCAGTAGCCGATAGGAAGAAAATATCCATTTGAGTTGTCGGAAAGACGAGTTTTCAAACTGAAATTAGGTACAGCTGGAAATACGAGTGAAAATAATTACTAGTAAGTTTCAACACCATTGTTCTGAATGCAGCAGTAGCAAAACTTTTTATTGTTCACTCAGCACCACTGAAATGATAATACAGTAAGGTTGCCTAAAGAATGTAAATGTTTACAAATTAAAATGCAAAGAGAAAACCATTATAAGGTGTATTGATTTACTTTAATGGAAATCAATTTTCATGGTTTTGTGAGAAATTATATTTGTGTCGGTCTTTAAATTAGTGGATTGGGAAAAGCAGTCATATTGCCTTCACCTGATTGCTGTTCGTAGGGTCATTAAATTCGCTATTTCGCGACCACGAACTCAAGGAACATTGGTGTATACAACGAAGTCTAGCGCATTCAAGAAACATAAATGTCATTGAGAGGATCTCTACTTATAGGACATAAAGTGTCATGATGACACAGACTGAACCATTAATCAAGCGTTTTCAAAGCGATAGAATGTACAAGTCTGCAATACTTAAGTATGCCATGACAGTATACATTACGTTTTGTTTAGAATTCCAACTGCTCGGCTGATATCAAGACTCGTATGTGCATCTTGCCTGTGTGACAATAGTTTGTGTATTTGGAAGCTATCGCCAGTGTCGGCACAGTGCGTCTGCCTGTGAAATAATTTAGCCCCAGACTTAGCCCCGTATTTATAAAACTAGACTTGAGAGCACACTTAAATTAAAATTTGTGCCTATTGTAATTTTGCAATGGTTTAACTTTCTCTGAAACATATTTCTCAAAAATTAAAATACTTTTGATTTAGATTAAGTTGCAAAGCTTCAAACCTTTCTACAGTAATAAATTTACTCACTGAGACTGAGTGTATCTCAGGCTGATTGGTTTTGTGAATGAGGTGCATGGACGTTGGCTTTACATGATTGCTTCGTGGCTTCATAGTTATATAATTCGAATGGACTTACTTCTGAGACATATCGCTATTCCTCATAAACATCAGCGAGGCTGCCAACGTCAGTTTTACCTAGACTACGCCGAACTATTTTCCGCTACTAGAATCTGCAGATAAACACTTTGGAATTTTTTTTGTCACAACAGTTTGTTTTCCACTTAATAAAACATCAGAGAGAAACTCTGTAGCCAGGTAGACACACCCGTAGATACTTCAAATACAAAGATGTTTATGTTAGCAAATTCCACTTGCCACCATAGGAAACGTTTATTGTATTAAATGAACACCGAATAATGGTAGTTATAAAAATTTAAGCAATTTTTCAACATCTCCACTACAGATGTCGGCAAACAAACACACACACACACACGCAACTTTTGCAGCAAAAATATTCAGTATCTTTTAACCCATTGGATTACCAAATAGGCAGAGTACGCAACGGCCTATGGGCCTCGCGAAAACAGACCAAAATAGTACTGATAAAACGTATTATGAGATAATTTGCAAAGGGTGCCGCAAGATTTCGACTGCCTAAGGGCCTCCAAGGGTTTAATCCGGCACTGCGCTGAGTTATAATTATTCTTGCGAGAATGAATAAATTGAATCACAGAAACGATAGTGGTTACTTTTGTTTCTCCACAGTAACTACGTTTGTACCCCATAAAGACTTTATGATTATTTACAGAAAGCGTCTTGATTAAACCTTTAAAGTAATCAAGAAAATACGGCATAATTGTCTCCTTCATTAACGACATTTTGATTAAAATGATTCAACGAAAAATAATAATTGCGCGTTTTACATATTGTAATTTTTAAGATGTGCAGCTAAAGTCTTTTGGGGTGAAACACGTTTCCATGACGATATAGAATGCACCAGAAAAATAATAGCATATAACTATTTTTTGTTCAAGCTCATGAACAATAAATCATTTTTTTTTATAGAGGATGCTGCAGTGTGCGGAATTTTCTGATTAAACACAACAACAATAAATCTGGTTTTTTAATAGATGTTGCTACAAAATTCGAAATTAAAATCGGACTTGACTATTAACAGAATTAAATAATGTATTGAACTTTAAACATCCATATTGTTCAAACCATCAAATGTTAACAGTGTTCACGTAGTATGCTGATAAGATAAATCTATTTACAAGCATTGCTTTGTCTACAAGAAGAATATAATTATCAATTAGCAAAGAATGACGATAGTGACCAAGATATAATAGTATCTTTTAATTTGGTTGAAATATGAATGCATTTAGCTAGTGTAATAATGGTGACTAAGACGACATGAAATGTTGTCCCATTGTAATTTCTTTTAACTCAGTGAGAGTATTTGTGAAGTAGGGGCGAATTAATGTAAAATTATAGCACAACGGGTGCCTCGTCCAATTTATTTGTATTGATTGTAGCAGAAGGAATTACTTATAATAACTACATTATGTGCAGAGTTCAAAGTTATATTTAGTGGTAAATCGTAATTTTTATTGCCTGGTCCTCAGTTGTCACGTGTATATTCATCGCAAATGAATTTTAAGTATTGTGATGCCTTTTTTAACCCTAAGTTGCATTTCAAGGACAACTTCTCTCACTATTTCAACAACAAAGTACTTTAGATAATAATCAATCCCATCTGTTATCTGTTCGTTTCAAATGATAAAATGTATTTCCCCGTTAAACAAATACATAAAAAAAAATGAAATTTCTGATAGATATTTTGTCTTGAATGAAATTGGCACTCATAATTCCAAGCTCCAAACATTGAGAAAAAAATATTGCAATAAATATTTGCTTAGACGTCAAAAGGTCGGTCTCTAAAACTTTCGTGACTTACTGAATGGAAAACCACGAGGAAATCTGGATGCCCATTCAAGCATCTGACTTTGCTGGCTGTTTCGTGGATTGTTTCATCGGGACTTCTTTCTGAAGTCTATCTAGTTATTACCACTGATAATGTTAGCTAATTTGGAAATCAACCGTGTCTATGTTAAGCTGGTTTCTTGAATGATATCTTGTGACCAGGTACTCACAACTGAACCAAGATTTTGAACTCTGCTTTTGTCTGATGAAAGCTGCAACTTGTTTTAGATGAATATATATTAAGAAAAGTAATTAATTATGAAATCACAATATCAGTTAAAGACATGTATCCAGGCAAGTCGATATCGTCTACAGTTCACTGCATACTCGAAATGGTTTGACATATGGTAAGTATGTCTGTTCACTAGAAGTGTGTAAACGGGAAAGAATGGAAAGGAATTTGATGCCCATATCTTTGTTCGTTCGGTAATACATGCTTTCACATCCGCAAAGTAATCTATACGTATTCTTACGACGTGAAATAAATGAGCTATGATTTTTAAGAAGAGTATTATATTCAGATTTCATCTTTACTTTTCACTTTAAATATAAAAAATGTAAAACTATTAATTTTAATAAATTATTTAAAACGTTGTACAACCTATACCAATATCTGTTCTCGTTTTCTACAAGTGATATCCCTTGCTTTCCAGGTGCATTACTTTTCTTTCTTTTGTTTATCATCCCACATTCTCATAGCAGATTTGTCAACTTCCAAAGCATTTACCGATCTTTTTTTTCTGTGCATATTTTTATGCCGAACTCATCTTAAATCTGCACAGATTTGATATTATCATACTTCAATGTCACGTTGATGTGGGTTTAATGCGCGTAAACCTCTCCAATCCGGTAATGTATTATTGCACTAAAAATACAGTTGGAAGAGTTAGTGATTAGTTGAAGTTATACGTGCCTTAATATAAATAAAAATAGAAATGCTGTAAATGTAAACAAAACTGAAAATGTTCACAAAACTGAATGAAAAGCTATATGTATTTATGTGTTAATATAATGATACAGTTGCTACTCCAACGCCTTTGTAGACTGGACAAAGTACAAGGATGAGCGATTAATTAACAAGCTTTCCAATTGCTATGTGGCTTGTTAAGGATGTCGTCTCAATTTTTTAGGTGTTGCATAATTGCTAAAACAACGTTCATATGAATTCAGTAGAAATTTACATCCAAGTTTTGATATGTGGACAAGTTTATTGCTTCCATTAAGAGCTAAAATATGGTACAATTTAATTAAATTATTTAGTTGCATTAAATTATGGTGCAATTTAATTACATCATTTCACTGCATTAAATTATGGTTCAATTTAATTACATCATTATCATTTAATTGCATTAAATTATGGTGCAGTTTAATTACATCATTTAATTGCATTCAGAATCTCTCTGTGCCAAAAACTGATGGGTTATCGTGATTAAACGAAGTAATATTTTGTAAACAGCTCGAAATCGTAGAACTATTATTACGAGATCATGAAAGTTTTGTGAGTGGTACTTTGATGAATGTTTTATATGTGGTACACTGGTGAAAGTATTATGAGTGGTACTCTGGTGAAAGTTTTGCGAGTAGTACTTTGGTGAAAGTTTTGCGAGTGGTACCTTGGTGAAAATTTTTCTAGTAGTACTTTGGTGAAAATATTGCGAGTGGTACGTTGTTACACTTTCAAATATTCCATTACTCTTACAATATATAAATCGAACAGATTAGTACGTAGGTAATCGGTTTTATTAGCTGTCTTAAAGATTCAAGTGTGATATATTTGTATAATAAGCTGTCATTGATACTGACAATTATACGCAATTCATTTTCTCAACCAATCATAGCATCTTCACTGAACTAGCCGAAAAGGAAAACGGGATAGGAATTTTTAATATGAATGGCGGTGGCTTGTGTATCTTATAGAAACAAAATGGAAATATCGCATCATGAGCTCAACTTTTATTTACATACAACATCGTAGTATCAGGGTAATTTCTCTCGCTCTCTTAAAAATTTAGCTTGCTAATAATTATACATCGAACAATAATTACATATGACACTTGCACATAATTCGTCTCGTTGACCAACCATTTCATCTTAGTATACCTATTCCCTTTTTACGCTAAAAAGGGGATATATATATACTAACGTACCATACTCAAGACCTTTAAAGGGCAATACAGTCCGTACCGCACGTGGATTACCCATTACCATGCCTACAAATGTATCTACTGGCAGTGCTGTTCATTTCTCTCTGCCCAAATAAAATTAGCTGTTAGAGAGAGAGTGAGCGCATGCGCTCAGCCTGTTGGAAATGTTCAGTAAGTCGTACAATTCATAAGCGATGTTAACGTCAAGTGAAGTTTCAACATGTTCAGATTTGATACCGAAAGTTATTAGTTTGACTAAACCAACAATTATTATTTGATTGATATTTTCTAGAAGAGAGTCCATCGTAAAACAAGCCTCCTTCTATAAACATCGGTAAAAGGGCAAAAGCGAATGATTTTGGTGTTTCTCTCATGAAAGTATTAAATAGGAACTAGTGATCAAGATAGCATGCACTATTTGATATTAAATAGGAAGACCGCTCCGGTTGCTTAGTGGTTTCAGCGTCCGCCTCGGAAGCGGGAGGTCGTGGGTTAGAACCCCGGCCGAGTCATATCAAAGACTTACAAAAATGGTACAAACAGCTACCTCGCTTGGCGCTCAGCATTAAGAGGCTGGTGTTAGGAGTGGTCGGCCTGTTGTCAGGATAATCTCACCTCTGTCTGCGTGGGTTCGAGTCTCAGATTCGGCCGATGTGAGAAAGCTTGCCAGCAGGTTCTCGTGGGTCGGTGTTTTTTCCGGGGTTTTCTCGGATTCTCCTCCACCATTAATACTGACCGCCATGTATAGCCTATCGTGTGCTGAAAAATGGCGTTCAAACCAACAACAACAACAACAACATTTTCAATGAAATTAACTGGTTTGCGTAGCAGGGAGCTAATACCGGTATTGGCGTCAACCAATTAGTTAAAATGGTGCTCGCGGTAGTCATACTGCATTAGATAATGGGATAGTTTCGTGATCTGATATTAATTATACACAGCTATCTCTCTTGGAGATTCTTTTTCTTCTTCTCAAGATAAATTTTCGACATTTTGTCTTCATGCCACTTTATCATGTTGAGCGTCTATCCAACACTAATGTCCGCAGCAAAACCCAGCCACTTATACAGAAAATACACAATTTGCAGGAAAAACACTGAGTCTGTATTTGAAATTTTAAGTTGCCTCTATTGTATTCCTCTAATATAAATTCTGTGTATAGGGTGAACGCATCCGTGTAAGAATTTAACAAATATAGAATACCAAAACGAATTGCAGAATGTATCATATATACAGACATATAAAGCGGTTGAAGTTACACATAAATTCTTGAAATCAAAAAGCAAAAAGTCTGTTTTATCGTGAGTACTGTAAAAGATTGCAACTATAATAGGATAAGGCTATTAACTAATATTTGATTCTGTTTTTCACGGGATTTGAATCCCGGTGTTTCTAAATTATTTTAATAATGTCGTTGGTACACATTAACAAAGACCATTTTATTTTCCTTTAGTATTTCAAATGTATTGTTCAACTTTCTATAGCAGTTACCGCGATGACTACATCTCATTTCCAGTTTCCTTTTTTTTTTCTTCACTTTTTTCTATAATATACTCACCGCTCCTGTGGCCTAGTGGTTAGAGTATCCGCCTCTTATGCTGGAGGATGCGGTTTGGAACCCCGGCCGAGTCATACCAAATACTTATAATAATGGCAATAGCAGCTGCCTCGCTTGGCGCTCATCTTTAACAGGTTAGTATTGGGACTGGTCGGCCTGGTGTCAGGATAATATGACTGGGTGTGACATCATGCTACGTGTCTGCGGCATGATAAGTAGTAAATGGGGCCACCCTAGGGACAATGGGACTTAGCATTAAAAACACCCCTGGGCCACTCTAGGGACAATGGAAATTTAACATGGAGAAAAACGCTGGGCCACTCTAGGGACAATGGGAATTTAACGTAGAGTTTGGGCTTGTCTAGGGACAAGGGGAATTGAACATGGGAATAGAGTTTGGGTTTGTCTACGGACAAGGGGAATTGAATATGGGATTATTTTTTTTAAAAAAAAAGTTTTTTTAAATTTAAATTGAAATTTAAATTTAAAAAAGGGTAGGCAATGGAAAGGCTATCTCTTTTCCAGAAATATGGCTGGCCCTGAAAAGGGCCTTTGGGTTTATGTTAATGTATCCATTAACATAAAGGGTACCGCATTGGTCTTCTTCTTGTCCTTAGGCTACGTTTCACTGTAGGACCGTAAATCAGGACTCTTTTCAGGCATCCTTGTCTTTCTACGTAGATCCTACGTACCCACAGACTGGTGTTTGTCCTGTGGACAACGGTCCACTTGGATCGGACATACATGGGTATGTCCGTCCGGAACATCATGGAAGACACAAGCGTAGAAGATTGCACATCGGTCCACATCTTGAAGCGACGAGAACAGGTGAATCAATGCGCTGAACTGCGCTTATTTATAGGTAGAGGTAGGATTGAAACGGATTGAGTTCATTCTCCAATCCAAACACGCGTTACAAAATTCAGTCAGCCCGCATCCAATCCGAAGAGATTAGTCTGTGACGTCAGTTGGTCTATATAGATTCGCTAGCGCTTGTGTGCAGTCAATCTATGCGACAGTGATTCAACATGACGGAAATTCAGAAAACGATCCATTGGGGTGCACCAGCAGGGGAGACCGCCCAAGGGAACCCGGACTTACTTTCAGAAGAGGTACATTGGGATTTTGTGGATTTTCTTACCTCGCAAGAATTTGTTCCGGAACCTTCGTCATTACCGCAAGTGGAGAATTTTAGACAGAGACAGAAAGAAGAATTGGAGAAATTTATGCAACGACAAAAGGAAGCGGAACAAGCTTTTCTCCTACAGCAACAGCAACAGCAACAAGAAGAGGTAAGAAAAAAACAACAGCAACAACAGCAAGAAGAAGTAGCAGCAAAGAAACAAGAGGGTGAAAATCAAACGGCTACGGTACTGTTGGACATTTTAGCGGAGTTAAGAAGTCTGAAACAAATGTATCAGACTTCTTTATCACGACCGAAGAGAATACGACCTTCCCGAGCTAAACACGCCAACCCTGTGACTAAGCCTGTCGTACCACCCTTAGTGATTTCAACCCAATCATCAGAAGTAGGCCTTGGCCGTGGCAACGGCTTAAGGCAGTTAAAGTTGATTGGTTAAACTCACTCCTACACCATAAAGAAAAAAGGCCCTTTTCAGGGCCACCCACATTTCTCGAAAAGAAATACAATTTCAATTTGCCAATAACTTAAAAAAAAAAAAAAAAAAAAAAACCACCCATTTTACCCTTATAGTACGTGTCTGTGTATGAGTGCGTGAGTGTAGCTTCTTATTTTAAAATCAAAACTCAAAGACACTTACCTTATATCATTCATGTATTCTTTTATCCATTTTTTACAATCCAATTCACAATTCACCACAGAACACTTTAAAAAGTTCGTACACTTCTTCTTTCTCATTATTTAGTCTCTCTGTTTTTTGAAAATCTTCACCGTTTTTTCCTCATTTTCTTCCCTTCTTCTTTTCTTCTCCTGTTTCTTTGCCTCTTTTAAATAGAATTGTCTTCTTTCTTCCTCTTCTTCCTCTGAAGAATCCCTCTCTTTTTTCGAAGAATTCCTCTCTTCTTCCGAAGAATCCCTCTCTTCTTCTGAAGAATCCTTCTTTTCTTCTGACTCCTCTTGTTTCTTTTTTGGGCAATCTGGAGACCAATGTCCTTTTTCTTTACAATAATAACAGGTATCTTGACTTTTGTCTTTTTTAGCCCCTGTTTTTTTTTCTTTTTTGACGGTCTGGACACTCTGAAGACCAATGCCCTTTCTTCTGACAGATATAGCAAGTATCCTGACTTTTATCTCGAAAGGAAGGAGAGTAGTCCTTAGGCTGGTCTGAAGAGAATTTTCTAATGACCCCTCGCAAAGCTCTGACGAAACGTTCCATCTGGGTAGTCTCTTCCATCGTTGTGCTCGGTTTGAGAGTGAAATGAATAGTGAAAGGACAAGACACACACCCTTTTATATACGCTGGTTTGTCATGACTATAAATTAGTCTATGGTGTTTAAACTTGAGTCATTTGACGTTTTGCACTCAAGATGAAACGATCCTATTCATTCGAGAAGAAAGAAGAAGAAGAAGAAAGTAAGAGGCAGAAACGTGATCTATCGCCTCGTACCAGGGCTGAAATCATGGCACAAATTCATGCCAGTGATTTTGAAGAGGACATGAGTGAACCAAAATCCGAACCCTCTAAACCAAGTTCACCACCCTTAGTCAACCCTGAAAAGTACTATTCCATTCGAGAGACGGAAAAGCGCTCCTCTAGAAAATTTAGAACCACGGCTTACACCTACACGGTGAAGTTTAAAGATTTCAAGTCCGACGTAAACTTGGAGAAAGCAGAAGGGTTTATCACCGAGATGTGGGATTCTTTGCTCACCTCACTCAAGCGACAATGTCAACCCAAAGAAGACGATCGCTTGACACTATCCATAGATCACGACGGTTTGAAATCCCCTGTTTGGATCGAGTTTAGCAGACCCGCAGAACTAACCCCTTCCAAAGTCATGGACAAGATTAAACACGTACAACAATCTAATGACCAGTTTGACATCACCGATGGTAAAGCCACACTGAAAATGGCTCACGTCTCTCTTCCTCAAGGGACAGGACGCAAAAAGATGTTATTGGTCGACGACCTTCGCAACACCAAAACAAGTCTCGTCCGAATTAACAACCCTCAAGACCAGATGTGCTTAGCCCGTGCCATCGTGGTGGGACGAACCTATGCCAACAAGAACGACACGGTAGAATGGAAAAGAACCTGGGAGAACATTCGAAAATCGAACCGAACCAAACAACGAAACGAAGCAGAACTCCTATTGCAACAAGCTGGCCTGTCCAAAGACACACCCTGTGGCATTCCTGAGATGCAAAAATTGCAAGATGCCCTAGCTCCACGCTACACCTTGAAAGTGCACCATCAAGAAATGCGCGGACCTCTGTTGTTTCGAGGCCAAGACTTTAAGGACGGAAAATACATTCATGTTTATCATCACGATGACCATTTCGATACCATTACCAGTATCACCGGATTCCTGGGATACAGATATTACTGTGAGAAATGTGACTATGGTTATAATAATCGAGAGCAACACAAGCATTGTGGATGGAAATGCCCAGGATGTTTGGCCTCTCCACCCTGTCTGAGCGAAGAACCAGTGCCTTGTTCGACTTGTCTGCGCACGTTTGTCAGCCCTACCTGTTACCAACAACATTTGAAAACACAAGGTTCACAGAAGAAATGTGCTTGTCAACTCCTGAGATTGTGCCCTACGGGTAGACAAGGCATACGTACCAACAGTACCAAGGCACACGTATGTCGAGGAAAGAAAAAATGTCACATTTGTCACCACATCGTGGACTTGGAACACGAATGCTACGTGCAAAAATACCAACCCCCACCAGAGAAAGAGGACGGTCACAAGAAGAAAGGCAATTTCATCTTTTTCGATTTCGAATGCATGCAAGAGACCGGCATTCACATTCCTAATTTCTGCGTGGCTCATCGAGCGTGCGAGAAGTGCATTCAAGAACCTATCTTCAGTCATTGCCCTCACTGCAGCAAGATTCGTGGAGGGCGTGAAAAAATCTTTCGGGGACCGAACACGTTAGCAGATTTTGCCCAATGGGTCTTAGACCCCATCGACAAGACGTGGAGCCAAGAGGACATCGAACGTTACGGAGATTGTCATCGTCATGCCACGGTGATGGCTCACAATTTCTCCGGATACGATGGACAGTTTCTTTTGAGATACTATACGGAACAAGGCACCGAGCGTCCTAAAGTGACTTTGAACGGAGCCAAAATCATTTTCATGCAAGTGGGACAAGTACAGTTTAAAGATTCGGTGAGCTACTTGGCCATGCCTTTGAGCCGAATGCCTAAAACGTTTGGAATGACAGAAATGGCTAAAGGGTACTTTCCACACTTTTTCAATACGGAAGCCAATCAACACGCCGTTCTACCCCATTTACCTGAGGCTCACTATTACGACCCCGACAACATGCGTACCGAACAACGAGAAGCTTTCTACGCTTGGTACCAGGCTCACGCCTCGGACCCTTTCGACTTTCAGGAAGAAATGCTAAAGTATTGTCGTTCCGACGTGGACATTTTACGACGTTGCTGTGGAAAATTTCGAGAACTGTTCATGGAACACGGAGGGGTCGATCTTTTGAAAGAAGCTTGCACCATTGCCAAAGCGTGTTCCTTAGTGTATCGGCAACGATTCATGCCTGAAAACACCGTAGCTGTCATCAGCCCTCAAACGACCCACTATATCAAGCGTTAATACTCGGTCAAAGCCCTACGCTGGTTACATTACTTGTGCGACAAGGAAGACAAATGGATTCAGCATGCCCGCAACGGAGGGGGTGAAAAGACCATCGGAACGTATTCGGTCGATGGCTGGGACTTAGAAAACCCCAAGATCGTGTACGAGTTTAACGGTTGCTTATTTTTTCACGGATGTCCCGTCTGTTACCCTGACCGTAGCACTAAAAATCAGTTTTTACAACGAACCATGGAAGACTTGTACCATGACACTTGTCAGCGGCGCCTAAAGTTAGAACAGCAAGGATACCAAGTGGTGGAAATGTGGGAACACGAGTACGATCACCGTATGAAAACCGATCCCGAGTTTAAACGCCTCGTGGAAAGTTACCAGTTCATGGACCCACTGAACCCCAGGGATAGTTTGTACGGAGGAAGGACCAATGCCACCTGTTTGCTGTACCAAGCCGACGAAGAGAAAGGAGAAGAAATCAAATACTTGGATGTGTGTTCGCTGTATCCCTACGTGTGCAAATATTGTCGCTTTCCTGTAGGGCACCCGCGATTGCTGACGGAACACATCGACCTGAAAAACATTCGACAATACGAAGGCTTGATCAAGTGTAAAGTTTTGCCTCCCACGAACCTATACCATCCCGTCTTACCTCACCATTGTCAAGGCAAACTGATGTTTCCCTTGTGCCGTACTTGTGCCGAAACGTACAACCAGGAAGGCTTGATCAAGTGTAAAGTTTTGCCTCCCACGAACCTATACCATCCCGTCTTACCTCACCATTGTCAAGGCAAACTGATGTTTCCCTTGTGCCGTACTTGTGCCGAAACGTGCAACCAGGACCAACCTTGCCATCACAGCCAGGAAGAACGTGCCTTGACGGGAACCTGGGTCAGTGTGGAATTGTTCAAAGCTCTGGACATGGGATACCAACTGTTAGAAGTGTACGAAATTTGCCACTTTCCCAAGACACAACAGTACCACAAGGGTGACCCTACTCAGAAAGGCATTTTCGCCGACTACGTGGATGCCTTTTTGAAACTGAAACAAGAAGCCAGCGGCTATCCTTCCTGGTGTCACACTCCCGAAGACCAAATACAATTCAAAGAGAAATACTACGAACAAGAAGGCATCTCTTTAGACCACATCGAAAAAAACGAAGGCAGGCGATCGTTTGCCAAAGTGATGTTAAATTGCTTGTGGGGTAAAATGGCACAACGACCGTGTTTACCCAAGACGGAATATTTGACAGAACCTTCCCGCTACTTCCAGATGATTCACGACAAAACCAAATACATGAAACACGTGGACGTCGTTCGAGAGGATTTGATCTTGGTCAATTACGAAGAAGATCTGGACTTTGTACAAGACGACCCTTTTGGAAATGTCATCATTGCGGCTTACGTGACAGCTCATGCTCGCTTAAAATTGTACGAAGCTTTAGAACTGTTAGAAGAACGCGTCCTGTACTTTGACACGGACAGTTGCATTTACATCCATCACCCGATTCAACATCACCCTGACATCGAAGGAGACCGTTTAGGAGCCTGGACAGACGAGCATCCCGACGACAAGATTCTAAGTTTCGTCAGTGGCGGCCCCAAAAATTACGGCTACGAATACCGGGACAAACAAGGAGAAGTGCACACGACGTGCAAAGTGAAAGGACTGACTCTGAATCATCGTACCAGTCGAGTGGTCAACTTTGGGGTATTGAAAGAAGCCTTGCAATCGGGAGAGGATGGAAACTTTAAAGTGACCACCTATCAACCGAACAAGATTGTACGTTTACCCACTCACCACATCGTCAGTCGACCCTTGGAAAAAGTCTATCAAATTGTATACCAGAAGCGAGTGCGACTTCCCAATCACTTTACGTTGCCGTACGGTCACGTCGGTATTGGTCTGTATATAAAAAGGAACCCTAGGCAAGATCGATAGTTCATTGTTCATTGAAGTAACTTACCATGTCGTTGACGAAGAAGAAACCAGACTGGTTAGGAGTCAAATGTTGGACATCACCGAGACCAGGGTTTTGAGGCTTGGACACAAGAGGTGGCCCAGTATGCACGAGAGTTATTCAAGGAAAAAGTTACTTTTCAACCTGTGTTAGTGACGGTGCCAGAAGAACCCGTCACCCAGGACAGGACTGTCGTGGACAGGCCTGAAAGACCCTTTCGGGAGGGCACTTGTGTGACCTTACCCCCTACTATAGAACTGGTTAGAACTTTACCGAAAACATGTGGTTGTTGTACAGACACTTGTTTTTATTCCACGTTCATGGTTATCATGTGCCTTTTATTCTTGTACTTAAGCCTTTGGCTTTAATGTATTTTTGTCTTTCGTATTCATGTTTGAAACATTCAATAAACATGTTCTGAAAAAGTATATAAACTCTTGTCTTGTTTGTTTTCGTGTCACAAGTGACATTTCTCACACCATGGCTACCTCTGCTGTCTCTGCTCCCTCTTCCTCTACTGTCAAAGTCATCGACGAACACTTAGATCGTGCCAGTTGGGAGGCTTTGTATCTTCGCCATCCCTTTAACATGCTCATTGCTGGACCTAGCGGTTCAGGCAAAACCGAATTCGTCAAACGTTTGATCGAACATAAACATCATTTGATCGATCGGCCACCTCAACGGATCATGTGGTGTTACAAAGAGTGGCAATCGGCGTACAGCCTCTTGCGAGAAAGTCAAGGCGATTACATCGTGTTTGTGGAAGGCATTCCTAAAGAAGACGACGGTATCGTCTCTGACTCCCGTCAAACCCATTTGGTCATTTTCGACGACATGTTAGGAGAAGACGAAGAAGAAATTAAACTGTGGTTTACGCGCAAAGGGCATCACCGTAATGCCAGTGTCGTTTACATCACCCAAAATTTGTTTCAACAAAGTAAAGCCCATCGCACCATCAGTCTCAATGCGCATTACGTGGTCTTGTTTAAAAGCCCTCGAGATAAATCGCAAGTGCAAGTCTTAGCCAAACAGTTAGGAACGCCTTGGCTGACTCAGGCGTACGACGATGCCACTCAAACGCCACACGCCTATTTACTCGTCGATTTGAAACCTACGACTCCCGAGGATTTGCGATTTCGTACCCACTTGTTTCACCACTGGTGCCAAGACGGAGGGCCTGTCCTGTACACGTCTCCGTCCTCGACTTCATTTCACTCCCCATCAAAAAATCTATAAAAAACCTCAGACCCTTTTCGTCTGTCTCACACAGTGTGAACATGACGTCCCTTCAGTCGCATCTTCCCGTCAAATTGATTCGTGCCTTGTATGGCATCAGTCGAGAAAAAGATCCACAAACACGAGCTCGTGTCTTAGAAGCTAGTCTCAAAGAAGTCTTACGAAGGTTCACGGTGACGGCACGTCAATTACTCCAAGGAATCATTCAGATTCCTCATCAAACCAAACGCTTTTTTGATCGAAACAAAGTCGCTTTGGTCCAACTGGCCGATCCCCGCATCGACACTCAAACCAAAAAACAAATCATTTTGAAACCTGGAGGGAGCGGTACTCTAGGAGGGGTCATCATTCGCTCACTCTTAAGATGGGATCCTAATGCCCCCAAAGTTATACCCAAGACAAAAGTCCAACGAGGCCCCAAGAAGAAAAAGACCAGGTCCCCAAGGAGAACTTCTCCAGTGGCAGGACCCTCCTCTGACCAGACACCACCACCCCGGAAAAAGAAAAGAAGCCCCCAGAAAAAGAAACAGAGAAAAAGTCCCCAGAAAAAGAAAAGTCCACAGAAGAAAACTAGTCGAAAGAGAGGCACTTCGGCCAGGACGCAACCTTACACTCGCAAACCACGATCTGCCACGGCAGTGACTGCGTCTTCGGCATCCTCACGTTTATCCACTTCTCCGTTGATGACACCAGGAACTGAAGAGTACTTGGAGACGTTGATCACACCAAGAACTTCTCCGTTAATGACCCCCAAAAGAACTTCCCCAGTGGCAGGACCCTCCAATTTAGTGACAGTCGCTGCTGCTCACAAAGTACCTTCTCCCTAAATCAAAGTCCATGAAAGATCGGGCATGTTACAAAGTTTACTGGATTTGTCCAAGCAAGAACTGGCTCGATTTAGTCCGTTGCGTACCCCTGCACGACGTGTGATGCCTGTCCTCAAACTGATACGACGTAAAGACAATCAGTGGCGACGCATTCCAGTATAAAAAAGACCTGTGACCAAGTAGGGTATCAGTGTTTTTTTGGTGCTTCTGAAGACTCAAAGATGTCACCCTCCAGAAAACCCCAAGGAAAGAAAAGGAAAGGACTGCCAGCACGTTTAGCCAAACATGGGGACATGTTATCTGTCCTGTCCAAAGCTTCTCCACCCCTACGAAAAAAATTCATTCAAGCAGTCTCCAAAGAGATCATCGATACTGTGTGCGAATGTTGTTTGAACGTTTTGAAAGGCACGATCCCTTTGTCCAAACACCAGAAACAATGCTTAAGCAAGCATCGTCACGTTCTTCGCCAAATGGTTCGAAAGAAAATTCCCATTCGTCAAAAAAAGAAGATGTTGGTCCAACGTGGAGGCATTTTGCCTCTCTTGTTAGGTCCCATACTGAAAGGAGTCTTGGGAACCATGTTGGGAGGACTGGTGGGAGCAAGATAAAAAGGCCTCGGAAGTCCCAAGATCTCAGAATCGACCCCTGACAACCCCATGGAAGGACGAAAACTAGCTTTAGTGCCTTACAAACGATGGATGGAATACCATCGGTGGCAAGAACAACGCACCCCGCATTTACCTCCCAATCCCAATCTGAGCGAGATGTCCCAGTTACAACACGAATTGCAGTCCTTGATGGATCGCCAAGATTTGTCCGAAATAGAAAAATCGCAAAAGTACGGTCAACTCTTGCAACGACTGCAACTCTTTCACCAGAAAGCTTTAGACGAAACAGCTCTACCCACTCTGAAAGATTTTAAGACCTTGATGAAAAGTCCAGCACCATCACCAGTACCAGTACCAGTACCAGTACCACCAGTACCAGTGACCAAGACAGAAAAAGGAGAAGAAGAAGAAGAAGGGTTTCAAACTGCACCAGAAAAAGTACGCAAGTTAACAACACCACCTACCTCCAGAATTGGATGGATTAAAAAGATGATGGCCACCCCTTCTTCATCACAAGAGAAAAAGAAAGTGAAGACAGAAGTGAAGACAGAAGTGAAACAAGAACCGATATCCCCCGCTCAGACATCCTTCTCTTCGACACCTATTGCCGGCCGCACACGCAAAGCATTGCAATCCAAGAAAGTACCCCAAGAGAAAAAGAGTAGCATCCTCCAAGAGTGGGTGTCTTATTAACACAAAAAATAAAAATGGAAAAAGTCTTAGCCAGCATTTACTACGATCCCTCCCATCCTGCAGGTTACGCAGGAGTTCAAAAATTGTATCGTGCTGCCAAAACGCAACTGAAAATTCTCCGTTTACCTCAAGTGCAACGATGGTTACAAGAACAAGCTACCTACACTTTACACAAACCCATTCGACGCAAGTTTGCCAGAAGTCGCACCCGAGTGGAAGGCATCGATCATCAATGGCAAGCCGATTTAGCCGATGTCTCTCATTTGGCCAGCTACAATCGTGGCTACAAATATTTGTTTTGTGTCATCGACGTCATTTCCAAATTTGCCTGGGTCGTGCCCTTGACTTCCAAATCGAGCAGCGAGTTAGTGCGAGCCCTGCAACGGGTGTTGAAACAAAGCGGTCGTCACCGTCTTCGATGGCAAACGGACAAAGGCACCGAATTTCTGAACCAAGCTTTCCAAAAGGAATTAAAGAAACGTGACATTCATTTTTTTACCACCGAGAATCCCGAAACCAAAGCCAGCATCGTGGAACGTTTTCAACGCACTTTGAAAGAACGCATGTGGAAATATTTTACGCATTACCACACTCTGAAGTACATCGACATCTTACCACACCTGGTGCAAGCGTACAACCAATCTTACCATCGAAGCATCGGACGTGCCCCGCAAGACGTGACTCCCGACAACGAAGTGCTGGTGTTTGAGCGTCTGTTTGGTACGTCCCCGACGAGGGCTGTCCCCGAGAAAAGTGGAATGTTGGCCGTAGGAGATTGGGTGCGCATTGGCAAAACCAAACGCACTTTTGACAAAGGTTACTTACCTAACTGGACGACCGAATTGTTTCGCGTCACTGGACGAGTGCATGGCCGTCATCCTGCCGTCTATAAATTGGAAGACATGAACGGAGAAGTGCTCAAAGGAACGTTTTATTTGCCCGAGTTACAACGTGTCACCAAAAAAGAAGACGACGTGTACGACATCGAAAGCATTCTCGAACGCAGAACCCGTAAAGTGGGCAAACGACGTGTCAAAGAAGTCAAAGTACGTTGGAAAGGATATCCACCCAGTTTTGATTCTTGGATCGACGCTTCGCAAGTCATCGACTATAAAAAGAAGTGACCATCATGCCTTTTCACACAGACGCAGCTACGTCGACCACTCCTCCTTCACCCAGTTCTTCTGTGCAAGATTTACAAAAACAACCCTTGTGGGTGTGGTGTGGAGAACGTGTGCCTAAAACGCAAATCGTCTTTTTCTGCCAAATCTTCGTGGTGTATTGTGTCATCGGGGCAGCCATCGCCAATTTGAGTTTGCAACAAGGAGACAAACAATTGTGGACCATTTTATTGAGCAGCTGCATCGGTTACCTGCTTCCTAATCCCTCCCTGAAATTCACCTCGAACGGGAACCACGGGAACCTTGTGTCCAGTTCCAGTGCCAGTCACCACTCCAACCACAACCAGAACCCCATTTTGGGCGGAGACACGCCTCTGACGTCCACTAACCCCTCGGACAGCCACAGAACTCTGGAATTATGAGTCACCAAAACCAATTTTACTTAACCTTACCCAGTGACAGTTCCATGGAGGTGTTTCCCAAGAACACGTTGTGCTGTTACACGGCCAAATTACCTCAAGCCATCCCCTTAGATCACGAAGCCCATTGGGAAGTGGCTTTAGTAGAAATTATTCACCCGACTCAAGTCCTCAATGTCCTTCCCAATCAAAATTTTTTTGATGTGGAAGTTCATGACGAGCAAATGCAACAGTGGATGGATAGCAATGTCAAATATGACAAGAAAACCCGTACACAAAAGTACACCACCTATCACTTGTTCATTTCCCCAGGCTATTATTTTAGTGGTCAACATTTGGTCAGCACCATAGCCTCCAGGTTTAATGCCTTGTTTCTGAAAGCTTTGGAGCATGTTAACAAAAGTGTCACCATGGAGTACCACAAAACAGCTCGTCGCTTCTTGATGAAATTTGAACGGAGTAAAATCCTGTCCATTTTATTTTGTCCTGAATTGTATGACATGTTGGGCGGAGACATGAACCTGAGAATGAGCATGATGAAGAAAAGCGAATTACCCATCGTTTACGACAACGAGTCTTTTAGCAAGTTATTTCGTGCCCCGGTAGAACTGAACCAAGGACTGAATTTGATGTTTGTGTACTCCGATGTGGTGGAATACAACGTGGTGGGACACACCTCCGTACCGTTACTGCGTGTCATTCCTTTCAAAGTGGATTCTGCCACGAACACTGACGAGGAAGGTGGAAACACTTACCACGTCCACCGCGAATTTGTACATCCTCACTATTTGCCTGTCAGTAAGTCGTATTTGGACACGGTCAACATTACTATAAAAGGAGATTTGGGACAAAATATTCCATTCACCAAAGGAAAAGTCACGGTGAAACTCCATTTTCGAAAACGGTTTTCTCACGATTCGTAAGTCATGTATCCAGTGTACCGAGTGGATGCTCGACAGCGAGGACACGGTTTAGGAGATATGTTAAAATCGGCCTTTCGTTCGGTGGCCCCGGTGTTGAAACCGATGGTGACACGCGGATTGCACGCCTTGAAAGATGCGGCACTGACGCAAGGCAAAGAATTTCTCCAAAATGTCATCATCGACAAACAAAACCCTAAAGAAGCCTTCATGAGGGCAGGCAAAAATGTCTTGCTGCAAACGGGCAAAGACATTTTGGGTCACCGAGAAACACCTATAAATGCCCTGCACGCTACCGAGTCAGGCATTCAGCAAGGACAAGGCAGAAAGAGACGACGAAGAAAACACCCTTTCACCAGACTTCAAGCTATAAAGGCCAAGAAAAGAAGAACCGTTCGAGACTTAGACGTTTTCGATTATTGAGAAAAGAGACAAAAAAATGATGCACCGAGAATCTTGCGCTTGTTCCAAGACGGAACTGGATCTGTTTGCCATGCCCCCCCCCCCACGATGATGACGATGCAAGAATCCCAGTGGGTGGAATTTCACCCCGTCTCCTCACTGACCGATTCCGCTCCCATCGAGTTTGAAATCAAAGGACAGCCCGAAGATTACATCGATCTGAATAGCAGTTACTTGTAGTACCTGAAAGTCAAAATTCTAGATAAGACTGGAGGTGCTATAGACGATGAAGCAGTAACTCCCGTCAACAATTTCATGCATTCCTTGTTCAGTGGAGTGGACTTGTACTTGAATAACAAACTGGTCAGTAGCAGCATGGATACTTACCCTTATCGTGCCTACCTGGAAAATCTCTTGACGTACGGAATAGATGCCAAGAACACTCATCTCAATGCCTGTGTGGTATGGGAAGCTGACGAACCTACCAAGTTTGAAATATTGGAAACTGATGAAAAGAAATACAACAATGACGGATTTGTAGAACGAAGAAAGAGAATCACGGGAACCGACACAAGTTTAGAACTGATGGATCGTTTGCATTTGGACATGTGGTTGCAAGAAAAGTATTTGCTGAACGGGGTGGATGTCCGCCTGAGACTGAATCGTAGCAGTGCCGCTTTCCATTTGATGGCTGATAGTGACGGTTACAAAACCAAAATCCTAGAAGCCAGACTCTACGTACGCCGTGTGGAAGTGTTACCTAAAGTGGGAAACGACATCAGTCAGACGTTGAGCAGAACGACTGCCAAGCATCCCATACGACGCGTGGAAGTGAAAACCTTCACCATTCCCAAGGGACAGCGATCCATGATCGAAGATCATCTGTTCCAAGGACAGTTACCCAAACGTTTGATCGTTGGTACCGTCGAGAATACAGCCTTCAACGGAGCTGCCGAAAAAAATCCTTTCTACTTTCAACACTTTGGCGTGTCCAAAATCGAAGTCAGTCGCGATGGCAAGACCTTGTGTACCCGACCTTTCGAACCTGACTTTACCAAGAAGAATTACTTGAGATCGTACTTGTCCCTGTACGAAGCCACCGGACAGTTAGGAACCAATACCAGTCACGGTATTACGTACGAGGATTATGCAGGAGGCTACGCTTTGTGGGCTTTCGATTTCACTCCAGACCAAGGCAGCGACGAGGGACATTTCCACCCTATAAAATCCGGCCAGATTCGTGTGGAAATTCAGTTTAAAGACCGAGACCCTGATGAAACGGTGAACGTCATCCTGTATGCAGAATTCGATAATACCATAGAAATCAACAATTTGAGAGAAGTCATCCTAGATTACTAGAAACCATGGAAGACTGTTATCCCTCTTTACCTAGTGGAGAAACTTTTAGTGTTGGATTATTGTTAAAAAATGTTAGAGTTGTTGTTGTTTAGTGTTAAGTGATTTTTGAATAAAAAATGTTGTGTTTTGAAAAAATTGTTTGATGTTATATTGTTGGATTATTGTTAAAAATGTTAGAGTTGTTGTTTAGTGTTAAGTGATTTTTGAATAAAAAATGTTGTGTTTTGAAAAAAATGCCTTTGTGGTTTGTTTAGCTATAAGAATGTTGGATTGATGCTCTTTCATTTCTTACTATCCCTCTCATGACACTCACTAAACGTTGCGACTCAAAAACCGTGTGGGGGATGTTTTCCTTCACGTCCACGCTTTGACTTTAAGAACCGGGGTTGTTTCCAGTCTAACCATCCATTGTCGACTCATCCTCCTACGAAGATGTGCTCCAAACTAGCTAAGCTCAACGAAGCCTACGTGAATTTGCATAGGGTCAGACACAGTCTGATACCGAAGCCAGAAGAAATAGAGAATGTGAGAATGTTAAAAATCACTGAAGACCTGATAGAAGAGCTCTTCAGAGAAGAAATGAACAGGGAAAAAGAAGAATGGACAGAGAAGTACAGACTTCAGAGACAGCAGCAACAGCAGCAACAACAACAACAGCAGCAGCAACCTGAACCTGACAGAGACTTTGTCGATTGTCGTATCGACACCAAAGAGTTCTTCTTCTCTTTTCGAAGAAGCAGACCTATCGCCAGAAAGTCTATCCTCAGAGGACATCGCATTCTTAGAAACTAAAAAAGAATGCCATAGCAAACAAAAAAAACAGCCCTTTTCAGGGCTACCCAATACTCTAGAAAAGAAATAACAATCCATTTGCCAATGTGTGTAGGTAGAGTAGTGTGAAAATAAACACTAACTCTTTTTTAAAAAAATGTGAGGGTATGTGTTTGTGTTTGTAAGTGGTTAAGTAAGTTGGTATGGATAGTAGATTAAAATGATGTCTTTTTTGGTGTTTGAGGTGTATATTTGGGGTTAGATTGGATTGCTTTGCGTATGTGGATAGTCTATTGAAGTGATTTATAAAAAAAATTAAAATAGTGATGGGTAGCATAAAAAAGTGAGTGAGTGTTTCTTTTAGGTCCGCTCGTTGTTGTTTTTTGGTTATGATCTAGGTAAGATCATTTTTATGTTTTAGGGGGATGTTTTCCATCACGTCCGAGCTTTCACTATAAATTGAAACTCGCTGGGCAGTCTAGCTACCCTTGTTGATTGATCAACACAAGAATGAATAGCAGAATAAGCAAACTTCTTGAACTCCAGATACATCTGGAATATGTCAGGCGGCTGTTAAATGAACTGGCCGCGGAGGCTATAGTAGAAGAGGAAAGAATGAAGAACGAAGAGGAGGAGAGAAGACAGAGGGAAGAGGAGGAAAAGAAACTAGAAGAGAGGATGTCGTACAATATTCCCGAGACAGAGGATTGGGGTGTTGAAGCGAATCATCCTCCCTCTGCGCTCCCCAGAAGAAAGGTGAAAGGAGACTGGGGAAGAAGATGCGTGTGTGGCGCCAGGCCAGGAAGGTGCAACCATTAGATAGGTGCATCTGGAGTTCAAAAAAAAAACAGCCCTTTTAAGGGCTACCCAATACTCTATAAAAGAAATAACTATCGATTTGCCAATGTGTGTGTGTGTGTGTGTAGGTAGAGTAGTGTGATTATAAACACTAACTCTTTTTTCATAGTGCGAGGGTATGTGTTTGTGTGTTTGTGTTTGTAACTGCTCACGTACGATTGTGTGGATAGTAGATTATGGATTTTGTTTATTGTTTCTTAGCGTATGTGGAGAGTATAGTTTGGGTTTTGTAACCGCTCACGTACGATTGTGTGGATAGTAGATTATGGATTTTGTTTATTGTTTCTTAGCGTATGTGGAGAGTATAGTTTGGGTTTTATTATATGAAATGAGAAAAGTAGGGGGATGTTTTCCTTCACGTCCGCGCTTTCACTATAAGAAACCACAGTATTCGTCGTTCAAACCATTCTACAAAGAAGATGGCTTCTAACCAAATGGACAAAATACAAACATTGCAAGACGTTTTAGACAACTTAGGAATGATGGAACAGATGTTAATAAGACTCGTTGAAGACCATTATTCCTATAGTCCCCATCGTGTAAAGATGGAAATTAATAACTTGAGAAAGGTAAAGGACAAGATAAGTGGTGTAATGAAAGAGATAAAGGAGGAGAAGGAGGATGAAGAGGAAAGGATAAGGATGAGAGCATGGAATGAAAAAATTGAAAAAGAAGAAGAAAATGAAAAGAGGAAGAAAGAAGAGGAGGAAGAGAAGAAGAAAGAAGAGGAGGAGAAAAAAAAGAAAAGAAGAGAAAGAGTGTTGGAGATAAAATAAGAAGTTGGTGGAGAAAAAGAAGAAATTAGAAGCAGAAGAAGAAGAAAACCCAAAGGCCCTTTTGAGGACCAGCCATATTTCTCGAAAAGAGATAGCCTTTCCATTGCCTACCCTTTTTTAAATTTAAATTTCAATTTAAATTTAAAAAAACTTTTTTTTAAAAAAAAAAATCCCATATTCAATTCCCCTTGTCCCTAGACAAACCCAAACTCTATTCCCATGTTCAATTCCCCTTGTCCCTAGACAAGCCCAAACTCTATGTTAAATTCCCATTGTCCCTAGAGTGGCCCAGCGTTTTTCTCCATGTTAAATTTCCATTGTCCCTAGAGTGGCCCAGGGGTGTTTTTAATGCTAAGTCCCATTGTCCCTAGGGTGGCCCCATTTACTACTATGATATCCTAGTCCTAGACATCACTATAAACAGTTTCACTCTAGGCATCGTAGCGATATGACTGAATTTTTTTAGAGCTATGCTAAAAATTAAAATCAGACACACACACACACACACACATATATATATATATATATATATATATATATATATATATATATATATATATATATATATATATATATATATATATATATATATATATATATATATATATATATATATATATATATATATATATATATATTCTTTTCTTTTCTTTCTATAATACACTCGCCATAACTGTACTAGCCTTGAAGACTGAAGGTAAAAACGAAGATGGCCTATGTTAATGGATATCACTAGAAGGCCCTAACTGCACCAGACATCAATGATGAAGGTGAAAAAAATAGCCTCTGGTAATTGATATCACTAACATCATAGGTTATGTTCACAATTCACACTAAAAAGGGAATAGATATACTAACGGACAATATTCAAAAACTTCAAAGAGCAAAGTAATTCATACTTCAAATGGATCATCCATTACCATGCCCACATATTTCTACAGGCAGGTGCGACGAATTGTAATCATGCCGTTCTTTTCTCGCTGTCTAATAAAAGTAAATTAGAGGGTGAGAGCATCTGGGCCAGACAAAGGTACTCGTTTTCCATGAGATTCAATAAAGAATATAAACCAAGTCTTCAGTCGAAAATGGGCAGGAAGTTATACTGTAATAGGCAATGTTCATGTTAAATGAAATCTGAATGAATTAAATAAGCGTCCGAAAATTATAACTTAAGCTAAACCAAATACATGTAATATGGTTTTTTTTGGCTGTTTGAAATAAATGCATCGAAGTGACAAGAAAGTCCAGTACAAATGTGTGTCATAAGTTTGCATTGCCTTCCATTATTGTATAGATATAATAATTGGTGTGATGCAACATGTACCATTTGACAGGAACCATCTGCTTCGAAGTGTTTTTAAAATAGTAATGTTTGAATAAAGTCGGGTATCTTCGGCTTTTGATGGACAGCAAAGACCATCCACGGATTCTCTATTATGTTTGCATTACCCAGCTAATTACACGGTTGAGCTACAAGCAAAACGAAGACACACAGCTTAGACTGCATCATTGTGCAATGGGTACCATCAGGTTCTCAGTAATACATAATTACAGTAATTGCCTCAAGACTACTTGTAATTTGTAAACCGTAATATCTTTCAATTTTGTCCTAAATTGCAATTTTTACTGAAAGAGACAATATTAAATGGGTAAAATATTGTACAGCAGGTTGCGGCATTTACTGAACATTCGGGTATGTAAAAATATCTTGTATGGATGGAAAAAGTTATCGAAGCAAGTATTAAGTAGGTTACTAAAAGAATACTTGAATACCTTCTTTACATACATTGTATATATTCGCAACATTTATATTATGTAAACTAAAATTTATATGGCTGAAGTAAAAGTGTACCAAATGTTGAGATCAAAATAGAATTATTCGCGAAATTTAAATTAAAATGGATATATGCAAATTCGATGGAGAAGAAGGCCAAATGATTTGAAATTTTTATTTTGAGTAATTGCTTATAATGGAATTTAACAGCGTTTAATTAGTGTATCATACTGTGAAAGCGGACGTCGAAAAAAAGAATATTAAAATGGCAAGCATCATCAAAGAGCCTATTGTAATTGCCTAATTGACCTAAATAGATGACGATATTTCAATTGTCAAATTAGGGTAATCATGCCTTCCTTCAGCTTTTATTTCTTATTGATCGCCCATCTTATATAACTTCAGTCCCTACAAATCAACCAGTGTAGCGTGTATATACTGTCTGCACTGCACGATATTTCCTTTCCAAATATCGTCTCCTTGTCTTGACATTTCTACATGATAATTCCACCATCAGAACAAATATTAAATAGATGCACGCATTTCCCATATAACATTAGCTGGTTTGCGTGCTTGGGAACTATTCCCATTATTGGTATCTACCTCTGTAAAAAAACAACTTGGGCATTAGATAAGTTTATTGCTCGAGTTTTGTAACGGACCATTCGGAGCGACGTCTCTTGGCGGCAAATGTTGTTTCTTCTCCTGGATACAATATAATCTTCTTTAACTTCATGTGAATTTGCCATGTTAAACTTCTAAGTGCAAGGATAGGATTTTATACATAGTATGTTGACCGAAACCCTAAGACTGACGAACATCGTCAGGTAAATATGCTGGAGTCTACTATATCAACGGCTGCCATGAAATACGGTCCGAAACCATCTTGCAGTTTGCTAGTGTTTTTGAAGAGTGATTCATGCGATATTATGGCTACTTGTGGCAAAGAGACAACAGTAAAGAAAAGAAAGATTGTCCGAATAATTGTTAATGACCAGAGGAGTCCAGCCAGATTCACGGCCTCTGATGAATATAAGAAATTGGAAAATAGATGTATTGCATTAAATGGTGAGTAAACGAATAGCGTTGCACAAAAAGAAAATGTTTATAACACTGGCCAGGAGATAAAAACCTATCGTACATAATAATACGTGCTTTTTTCTGTCACGGTCAATTTTTGTCAGGAGAGGCTAGGGATAACTCTTAAGCATTAATGCAATATTCACTCTGCTACCTTTTATTTGCTTTTGTTATCTGTGATTCGTATTATACACAGGTGTTATCTATGCAATGTTTGTTATCTCTTAACCAAACGAATGAGAAATTTTCTAGTTTCTAATTTTTATATAATTTATTAACCCCTCTTTTTCAATTAAAGAGACGATATCAATTTATTTTGTGGGCTAGAAAGTTAAACATATTGTAACGAGCAAATCAAGTCTAGAGTAGCCGTCATGCCTGCAAGCACAGACAGTTCAGTGTTACAAACAAAATTAGCTGGTGTCCACTAGCGTTTTGCAACAAATTAATTTGCTACTGATATCGTCATACTTTTGGAAAATAAATATATTTTTCTAAGACCAGTTTATTGAACGCGTGAGTTACATTCTAGTTCCCTGTATCAGGCACTAAGTTGTCCATTTTGGAATAAAGAATCTGCTGACCATAATGGCGCGGGTTCGAATCGTAACGTCCTATCATCTCGGATCCTTGTACAAATTACTTGACTCCAATTGCCTCTGCACGAAATAACTTATTCTGGTTTATGTACCGTAAAAGTCCAAAACCAAACCAACAATTTAAGAATAACGATAAGCCAGCCAAACACACATATACCATGGTTGTAAATATTTTAGATAACACAACATTATTGTATGGGATATAATTACTGAATATCTTGTGATATTACACAATCTTATTGCATGGGAAATAATCATTGAACCAATAATATCGTGTGATATATAACACAACCATATTGTATGGGACATAAATCATTGAACAGATACTATTGCAAGATTTGACACAGCCTTATTGTATGGGACATAATCATTGAATCGATACTATTGTGTGATATAACACAACGTTATTGTATGGGACATAATCATTGAGCCGTTGCTAACACAGCCTTATTGTATAGGACATAAGCATTGAACAGATAGTATCGTGTGATAAAACACAACCTTATTGTATGGGACATAATCACTGAACCGTTACTAACACAGCTTTATTGTATGGGACATAATCATAGAACCGATAATATCGTGCGATATAACATAACCTTATTGTATGGGACATACTCATTGAATCGATAATATCGTGTGATATAACACAACCTTATTGTAAGTGACATAATCATTGAACCGATACCAGTGGGTGACATGACACAACCTTTTTGTATGGGATATAATTATTGAATCGATACTATTGTGTGATATAACACAACCTTATGGTATGGGACATAATCATTAAATCGTTACTAACACAGCTTTATTGTATGGGACATAATCATTTAACCGATACTATGGTGCGATATAACACAGCCTTTATGTATGGGACATTATCACTGAACCGTTACGAACACTGCCCTATTGTATGGGACATATTAATTGAACCCATACTATTCTATCATATCATTCACCATCAGATCAATAAACGATTATTATTATATGTTCATTGTTTTCTCCGTTAACTTTACATTGTCAGAATCGTTCAATATTTTACGATATTGCACTCGCGCGTAACTTCATATTGAACTCACATGTGCACAATAGTGTATTAGGAACTACTTTGTAAACAAATTATGTACACTCTCGTAGTAGACGCTTTACGTTTTGGTTTCTTAAATTTGTTTTTGAATGAACTAAACGAGATCTTTCGTGGATTGCCACGTACCTGCTGATTAGGCACATTCCACGTTAAATTTTTTGACACAGTGTTTCGGATTTATGCTAGCTATAGACGCCAGACAGGGTCCTTACAAATAATATGCAAGTCACAAGGTATAAACTGTCTTCTTTAGCTGGTAATAAGAATGGCAAAAAAGTTACTTACAGTTTTACATCCTGAATTTCTTAGTTCTGCAAATCCTAATTACATGGGCCATGTCATGGGTTCTCAAGCTTGATTACACACTTGGAAATTGTACTTTGATTTCGACTATATTCCAAGTCCAATTAAATCCTTCTTACTACGCTAAAAATGAAATAACATTAAATTTCATAATTTTTTGATGATTGCAATTGAAAGACGTCATACTTTTCCCCACATTATGATTTCAAACATTCACTGACAGAAGAGAAACACACCTGCAGATGTCAACACGCTTTTCTCTTGCTGCTTTAATCCGATGTATTTCATGTAGAACTGGCAGATAAATCCAGTCCATAATCACGAAAATTCGTAGAATCGACAAAAATACCGAAATCTAGTAATTCCAGATCAAATGGAAAAGTTGTTGCAATGCGCATTCATTCACAATATGATTCCAAATTTAAATTTTAAGGAGACCAAACGCCATTTTCTTTCGAAAGTTATGTCTAGCGCGCGACTAAGTTCAAACTTATCTGGGTGGAGTTATGTGCGCATTTATAATGTTGTTGTATAGTGATGACTGCGCTTGCTTATTTAGTTTGGAATACGACATATATTCAGTTGCTTTGTTTCTTGTTGTGCATTTGATAGTGTTTATATAATTAAGCCTTAAGTAGAATAAGAAAATGAGCATATAATAAAAAGGTTACTGCATTTGTATGGGAAAATATGAGCTCGTTTTGTCGGATGGATATACTGCACTCCCAAGGTCGTGTAGTATTTCCATCCAAAATACTCGTTCATATTTTCCCATACCAATGCTGTAACCTATAAATCTGCCACCACAGTAATGTAAAATTATAGCAATTGTGTTTTTAATGTTTATAAATTTGTATGTTTGATTGATCATTTAATCCTTTTATCCGGATGTTTGTTTGGTAGGCTGTTTAAAAAATCTGATGGTAAATAATAATATTTGATTATAAAATGCACGCTCATAGATATAGAGCTTTTGAAATCCGGACTGTTCATTACATATCCTTCCTTTGTTTTGCATACACCTGTCATGGAAAGGACATTTTTTGTATTCATGTTAATTCACTTGTTTTCTTTAAGAATCAGAGAAGAAGCCAGAGTTTCAACTATATATTCGTTTAATTGTTATTTAGTTATTTTTTTTACCTTAAATCCGCCACGTGAACATTATAGGGAATTTTAATCATCTTAAAAATATATACCGCTGTAACAGGATAGTCTGAGTAATAAAGAATCAGTTGCTGCCGCTAGAGTGTCACAAAGCAAATAGTTTTTCTTCCTAATAGATGAACCGATGCTTTGCCAGGTGAAGCCAATAATTATGTTGATGAAGACATGCACGTGTTAACATAATCTGATGGCTCTGAAGTGTACCAGATGTGCATAGCCGAATGAATCATCGATGAGTTCAAGGAGAGTGACGAGATTGCGTATTGAAGCTATAACAACCATAGGTTACGAGAATAGCATTTTCTTCCACACCCAATGATATTAGTCCCGATGGAATTCCTTACACAATGGAGATGTGTATATTATAGTGCATTACTTTGAAATGAATACACCCAAAACTCCACGATGGAAGTTTATGTAGTGATCGTCTGAATGAAAGAAAATACATTCTCCTTAACTGAAGGTCAATTTGTATTTAATTGATACTGAAACGTTAACTATTGGATCTTTTGCAATTTGTTGTGGTTTCCATGTATGTATGTAGAAAATATTTTGCAAACACGAAGAACAGCCCCAAGACAAGTTACTGTAGAAACGATTGCATGCATTTCGTGCAATGTCTAACATAGAATATGTATATGAGGTGCTTGCAAACGTAAAGTAGTCTAGTTTATCAGAGACATCAAATCAATTGATTTAGGTAAAACATGATGCATTGTGAGAGGGAATCAGATTATCTTGCCAAATGAAACATTCCATCAAAAAGTAAAATTTCATTTACAAAACTCACTGATTGTGAAAATTATAATCTGATAATGGTATAATGTAACTAAATATTATTTAGTCATCTATGTCCTGAAAGTGCATGAGACAAAAAGGAATGTAAAAAGGGATAATATCAATTCATAGTCGATTATAACGTGCATGTAATTAGGTGACAATACGTGATGCGTGCGTCAGAGCATTGAAAACCGTCAGAGCTCTATATCGTATTGATCACTTGATAACAGCAGTAGCTACAAATCAGACGCACACTTTGGCCAACTATTCTGGCGTAAATTGTTACACTCTGCAACGACATGGCTTTTCGGAATTTTCAGTGCTCCAAATTATATCAGATCTTGAAAACCGACACATGCATTACCTCTGTGAATCTATTTGAGTGTTTGCATTCTTGAGGGATACGATTGCATTGGAAGCAACTGTCTGTCCGTGTTTATGATATGAATTGACCATATACGTTGAACCATATGACTGCTGTGGAATTTGATTAATTTGATCCTTGTTATTCTCTAACCAATGATTATTTCTTCACGATCACAAACCAGTGGCATCCATATCAACACGTAAACATACCTTATTGATGTTATCCCTGGAATAATGGGTTTTGATTAGTTTTGCATAGATTCAAATTTTGTTTATAGCCAATGCAATATGTGGAGGAATATGACAGATTCAGATGCACCGACGGCCTCTTTGAAATACCAACAGAAAACGTCTTGCGATTCGTTAGTACTTTCAGAGAAAGATGTGTGTAATGTCGTGGCAATTGCTCCATCTCGTGATGGGATGAAAGCAAAGAAAAGAAAGAAAGTTCAAATAGCTGTGGAAGACCAGATGACTCCACTTCTGCCCTCCACTTATAATGGATATAACAAAATGGTCACTAGCTGCACTGCATGCAAATGGTAAGAAAATCATTTTATTCAGATGAGTACGAAAAAATAACCAATCAGGATCGTTCCTCGTGCAAAAGATTACATGTTGTTTGCTTCATAATTTAACAGCATGTTACACGCATTTAGCATCTGACTTAATCTTTTCTTCATTGTTGTAATCACTGAAATTAAGCAATCATTCAAAAACATATGAACTTCAAATATATACCAACCCATTACAGCACGCATAAAATCTTATCTTGTGACACAGAAAACTTAAAGTTATTATTTCATAACGTCAGAAAGGAACTCCTAATGTATCCATACGCCATTCATGTGTGTTTTAACAATATTTGTTAACAAATTTTTTAATATAGTTTATCTCGGCCGTTCATGCAATATTTTGAAGCTTCGTGACTTCATGAATCCATTGAAGTATGAAGTTTAATTTCTAAATGATAAGTGAATTCTGTTCTAATATTTCCCCTCTCTGTTGAATTTCCATCGGTAGATTTGCCAATTATATGATTTCCACCAATGGCTATAAAGATTAAACCAAATTCGACTGTCGAAAATGGCACAAATTTATTACATAAAATCAACGTTTGGTATACACTTTCATGTTGCAAAAATTAAGCCAGTTGTTGATTGTTGTTGAGTTTAATTATAGTAGCGTTCGCACAATTGTGCATGTGCCACTTTTTTCTGACTGCACCGCAGCCTGCTAGTTGTTCCTGGGGAAGGGGATGGTGCCACCTCCCCCAGGCTTTTATGGATTCAAGGAACCCTGATAGTTTGGCCTCAATCTGTGGGTCCATAAAGGTCCCTACAATTGAATGGTTGGCTGTCATTAGTGGGAAGGAGAGCTCGGGTACGGTCCTGCTTGCTTTACATCGCTGGTTTCTTGTCGCATTTGCCTGTTGTTTTTTTTTTCTTTTTTTTTCTTCAAAATGTTCTGAAAGGAGCGGGGATGTTCTATGCTGTTTATAGAGGTTCTTAGTAGATATCATGTATGAAGAGAGATTTTCAAGGTTATTATGGTATTACTAGTCGATGTGTTTAGGGTGTGTTTCCTAAGTTATGTTATTTATAAGTTTTTAGATATTACCTCTTTAAGTTATTTATTAATTGATGTTTTTAGAGATTGAATGTTATTTATACTTTATTTAGCAAGAGACCGGAGTCCTAGCCGATTACACGGTTCGTTAAGGACATCTAGGACAGGAATCCTAGCTGATTACTCGGTTCGTTAAGGACATCTAGGACATACGATTTTGCGGTTTCCTTAGTTTTTTTTATAGGTGCTTCGTAAGTGAATTATTTATTAATACTTTTATAAAATTGAATGATCTGTTATGGTTTTTTATGTGGTGGCTTCTACATTTATTTAGCTAGTTACTGGGTCTTTTGGTTTTGTGGGGATAGTAATTATATTTTGTTCCTAAGTCCTGCTGAGTCTATGAATTGATTTATATTTTTATATGCTGATTGTTTATTTTTATTAGAGTCCATAAGTAACTCTGGGTATGTGTGTGGTAATCCAATCTCTTTTTGGTTTTTGATAAATATTTTCCGAGCGGGTTGATATTTTGGGCATATATTGAATACGTGGTGTAGATCTTCGGTGGTGTGGCAGTTAAAGCAGTTAATGGTTGCTGGTTTGGGTCCTATAAACCTTCCAAAACTGCTTGCTAGTTTAGTTTTTCCAGTTATTATCCTGTTTATGGTTTTCTGTTCTAAATAGGTACCCTTAGGTAGCTGTATGTTCCTATCTACGTTTTTTTGGGTTTCATGGTGATTTTTCCCTTTTGTGGAGGAGTTCCAAAAATCTTGCCATGTTTGGTCTATATATGTTTGTGCGAAGCTTATTGCTTCTGTAGAGCTATAGTTAAGCTTGATAGAGTTTTGATCTCCTAGTTTGGTTTTTGCAACTTTGTCTGCTGTTTCGTTGCCAGAGATTCCAATGTGCGACGGTATCCACATGAGCTCGACTAATTGGTGTGCTGTGGTGATATCGTCGATTAATTGGCATGCTCTGTCGAGGAATTGTTCCCTAGAGTGTGTATTGCGATTTTGGATCGATTTGATAACGCTTAGGGAATCGCTTATAATGACTGCTTTAGGTATTTGGTTGTCTTTGATCCATTGTAGTGATTCAAGTATAGCCCAGAATTCAGTGGTGTAAATGGAGCAATAGTCAGGTAATCTGGATCCCGTTTGTATATTGAATTCAGGGATGACTATTGCTGCTGCTGTTCTTGGTGGGTTGTTTGTTTTTGATCCATCGGTATATATTTTAACATAGTCCGGGTATTTTTGTCAGTATCAGCATTTCATATATGAAAATATGTACACAAACACCAAAGAACACGTGTACTAACATGTGCAAAGTGTTACCCTACCTGCCACGCATATCACGGTATTACCTTTCAGTCAATGTGCCAATTCCAAACCTGCTGCGTATATCACGGTATTACGTGCAAGTATTACAGTGACGTGTCTTAATCTAACATGCCTTATTCAGAGTGCACATACTTTGAATTCCAGATCAAATTCCAGCTACTCCAGACGATTGTATTTAATGTTGCATTTCAGTTTGCCGATGTCTTGGTTGACAGTTGTTTTTAGAGAAACGATATATAGAGGGAGGAGTCAGCTATTAGTGAATTTGTACCGTTTTATTATCTAAATAATCGTCAAAACATTTGATGACTGTCATATAAAAAAATGATGCTAAATATGACAAATTTCCTCAACTGTTTATAATTGTTTGCTGTGTAGTTAATTTTCAATCCAACACCAGATTTACCAAATAATAAAATATATATAGTTGTTGATCTATCTGGTTGCATGATTCATGTTCCTCCATTGTGAACGAATCGTGATGCTCCGATGCACAATAAAGTGAATTGTAGTGCACATCCATAATTAGTCTGTTATATTACAATGAATAATTTGCCGGAACTTCTGACTGTAATTACAATACTCAATTAGTCAATCTCGTGTATGTCATTGTTGGGTATCACACTATATCCATTAACTTTCGTGAGATTTATAAATCGATGATTCTGTTGATCTCCATTTCTCACGGATCTGTTTTACTTAGCACTTAACTAAAGTAATTTCTAACTACCACCATGGTGCAAACATTTTATTGTAACCAACTTAAAATTACTTCACGCTTATTTTCCTGTTAAACCAGTCGATGTTCTTAGACACATGAATGCATACACCGTCTTCAGCAATTCTTCTCGATGACATAAATCCATTTTTTTCTGAACAAATTAACGAATCTTTCTTGCCAAACGTTGAAATTAGCATTCACACAGAGAATTATAAACATGTACGTTAAAAAAGCCCACTGTAAAAAAAATATACCACTTTTTGGTCAAGAAAAGCTCATGAATTCGAAGAATGGACGACTGAAGCTCGATTCCTTCTTGGAATGTCTTCAATTGTCTGATTTTCGTCAGCTTTAAAATTTACATCCATCATTTGGTGGAAAATCTTAGATGTAGTTTATGTGAAAGCAGCTGTTTATGTGTCTAGCATGAAAATGTTTTCTATTTTAATTAGTATATGTGTGGACTTTGTTGTGGTCTTTTGTCCATATTTACGTAAACCAACTGTATAGATGATCTTCAAACTTAATTATTGCTGACCATTTTCAAAAAAAAATCATCCTAAACTATTTCGCTACTTTTCTTTTGTCTGCAACCATAAGTGTAAGTCTGAAATTGTGTGTGGTTACTCGTTTGGTATAACTTCAAACAAACTATGTTACTATCAGGCTACATATAAGCTTTCCGATGTCTTTTCCTGAGGATAACTTACAAATTACTTTCATTATTTATATTCCAAAAATAAATAAACCAAGTGACATCGCTAAAGCTATTAGTCCAAACGTTTAATTACTATGACGGAAATAATACACTTTCTTGGCATACACTCCCACAACTTAAATGCAGTGTCTCAGAGGTACAATTTCCCTTTGCTTTTAATATTAAATGACTCCATCGCAATTCCATCGCCGCATCAGGTGAAACTACTAACACAAATTACATTAAAATACCTCAGGCAAAGACTGAAAACTCCCATTCCAATAGGACAATGCAGTTTAGTTTGCCAGTGCATACACACTTTAACATTATTGGTGGTTAAAGGATACCTTCAAAAAAGGAATTTAACCGACAGTCTACGAATATATATCAAACAGGATTTTAAGTCTTTTGTGTATTCTCTCTCTCTCTCTCTCTCTCTCTCTCTCTCTCTCTCTATATATATATATATATATATATATATATATATATATATATATATATATATATATATATATATATATAGGACTGTGTTACTGTGAATGATTTTCATTTCCGAAGTGGTGGGTATTTCGAGGTGACCTCTGATGGGAACCACTCTATAGAGTACGTTCAATTATCGCAATAACTGGAAACTGCTAAACAAAAGTACAGTGACTTTCGGTATCAAAGAAAAGATAAGTAAAATCTTGAAATATTATGTAAATACAATAATTTAACAAACATTTACAAAGTTAAATTCTCAAATTTAATTAAGATCTTTGTATGCACCAGTTATAGTATATTAATTAAATAATTATGAGTTGTCATATTCATATGTTATATAAAATGGCCTTTCTGTAGTTAATCCCAATACACATAAAAATATGTTTTGTTACTCGGCCTATCTATAGTTAAACCCAACGCACGTAAACTTATGTTAAATTACACGGCCTATCTGTTGTTGTCCCAACCCACATTAATTTTAACTGTATGCCTCACATCTAGAAAACAGCTTTAATGAATCTGAAGGCATGCATGAAAGGGTTCATTAACTTGCCTTTATACCTCTAATTTAAGAACCGACCTGAAACGAAACTCATCAGTTTGACGATGAAACCCTTCTATACCATAAAAACGGGAAAGATAGAAATTTTTTTATCTAAGAGCTTATGTCATGGCAACAATTATTCCTGTATTCTGTAAATTGCGAAGCAGGTGATTGTGCGCGGCATGATTTTATGAATGAAATCTAACAAAGTGGAGTTGGATCTGGATAAGGTATGAATGAGATTTCAGCATTATTTGCTTGACGCGGTAATAGGACGTCGTGGTGTATATATATATATATATATATATATATATATATATATATATATATATATATATATATATATATATATATACCATTGTTCGTACTTCGAAGAAAAACTAGCTTTTACTCGACTATTTTGTGTTTCACAACCGCAATGATTTGTGTTGATAGGTCATGAAAATAGTGATGTACTTGTTCTCTACTCCATAAATTTACTAAGTCCTTGCCAGAGACACAATTTCGAAATAAGGAAACATAAGGTTCATAATGCACATACATGTTTTGCAACGATATATGTTTGGAGTATGTTCGGTTGAATTTCATCGGACCTTGAAGCTCTCAGATATCAGAATACACGTTGTAAATCGCAGGCATCAGAATACACGTTGTAAATTGCAGCTACATAATTGATGCAGGGCCGTGGACAGAATCGCTGAGCTCCAGGAAAAATTCTCCACTAGGCCCCTATGAATTACAAATAATGATGCCAGTGCCCCCACCACCACCACCGATGTGGGCTCCTCTGAATTTTTCCATAGTTGTTTTACTCTGTCCGCGGCCTTGAATTGATGCGAAGCCTTGGTGATTTATATACATTGACTTCTGTGATATTTATTATAATTTTTCAAATGTTATTAAATTCAAGGTGAAAATGAGCACATGAAGTTCAACAAAATGTTTGATAAGCTGAATCAGTTTTGTCTGAATCAACAAATATGCTTTATTACCTCGATCGCCCGCAAAGGTTACACTTGCATAACTGGAAGTTGAACCCGATACATGTACCGATGCCTTCCAAAACATGCTTATGCCACGCTAGTATTATCATTATATATTACAGAACCACCATGTTCAGTTTTGATTCATCTATATATCACATTTGCTGGATTTGTTTTTGCAATCGCACCCAAGTCATTTAACACATTGTATTTCTGGTATCTGGTATTGCTAAAGAATATACTAAGAAGTTTTCTCTGAATTAATATTTTGAAAAAAAAAGATCAGGATCAAATTTCTATTAGAATTACATTTCTTGTTCAACGTAAAATTTTATTTTGCCAGATGGTTATATGATCTATATTATTCTGGAATGAAAATAATGCAGTAAGCCTGTTCTTTAGACAATCTCTTAGTCCTTCTCACAAGATATGGTAGCTAGCTTTAAAATCAAATGTTCCTTGCGAGACACAGTAGCTAGCTTTAAAATCATTGTTCCTTGCAAGACACAATAACTCGCTTTAAAAGTAACGTTATTTACACAACACAGTAGATAGCGTTAAAATAAATGTTCCTTGCAATACACAAGACACACTAGCTAGCATTAAAATCAATATTCCTTTCAAGACACAGTAGCTAGCTTTAAAATTAATGTTTCTTGCAAGACACAAGATATAGTAGCTTGCTTTAAAAGTAATGTTCCTTGCAAGACAAAAGACACAGTAGCTAGATTTAAAATCAATGTTCTTTGCAAGACAAAAGACGACGTAGCTAGCTTTAAAATCAAAGTTCCTTACAAGACACAGTAGCTAGTTTCAAAATCAATGTTCCTTACGAGACACAGTAGCTAGCTTTAAATCAATGTTCCTTGCAAGATACACGACGCAGCAGCTAGCTTTAAAATCAAGGTACCTTACAAGACACAGTAGCTAGTTGTAAAATCAATGCTCATCACGAGTCAAAGTAGCTAGCTTTAAAATCAATGTTTCTTGCAAGATACAAGACACAATAGCTATATTTAACACCAGTGTTCCTTACAAGACACAGTAGATAGGTTTAAAATCAATGTTCCTTACCAGACACAGAGCTAGCTTTAACATCAATGTTCCTTACAAGACACATTAGCTAGCTTTAAATCAATGTTCTTTGCAAGACACAAGACATTAGCTAGCTTTAAAATCAATGATTCTTGCAACATACAAGATACAGTAGTTAGCTTTAAAAATCAGTATTCCTTACAAGACACAGTAGCTAGCTTTAAAAATCAGTGTTCCTTACAAGACACAGTAAGTATCTATAAGATCAATATGCCTTGCAAGATGCAAGATATAGTAGCTAGCTTTAAAATCAATGTTCCTTGCATGATACAAGACACAGTAGCTAGGATTGAAGTCAATGTTCCTTACAAGACACAGTAGCTAGCTTTAACATCAATGTTCCTTTCATGACACAGCTAGCTTTAAAATCAATATTCCTTTCAAGACACAGTGGCTTGCTTTAAAATAAATGTTCCTTGCAAGACATAAGAGACAGTAGCCAGCTTTAAAATTAATGTTCTTTGCAAAACACAGTAGCTAGCTTTAAAATGAATGTTCTTTGCAAGGCACAAGACACAGTAGCAGCTTTAAAATCAATGATCCTTGCAAGACACTAGACGAAGTAGCTAGCTTTAAAGTCAATATTCCTTGCAAGATACAAGACGTAGCAGCTAGCTTAAAAATCAGTGATCTTTACAAGACACAGTAGCTAGTTTTAAAATCAATGTTCCTTACGAGACACAGTAGCTAGGTCTAAAATCAATGTTTCTTGCAAGATACAAGACACATAATCTAGCTTTAAAATCTATTTTCCTTACAAGACACAGTAGCTTGCTTTAAAATTAATGTTCCTTGCAAGACACAAGACACCGTAGCTAGCTTTAAAATCAATGTTCTTTGCAAGATACAAGACGCAGTAGCTAGCTTAAAAATTAATGTTCTTATAAGACGCAGTAGCTAGCTGTAGAATCAATGTTCCTTACAAGACACAGTAGGTAGCTGTTAACATCAACGTTTCTTACGAGACACATTAGCTAGCTTTAAACTTAATGTTCCTTACAAGACACAGAGCTAGCTTTAACATCAATATTCCTTACAAGACACATTAGCTAGCTTTAACATCAAGGTTCTTTGCAAGGTACATGGCACAGTAGCTAGCTTTAAAATCAATGTTCCTTACAAGACACAGTAGCTAGCTTTCACATTAATGTTTCTTACGAGACATATGAGCTATCTTTGACATCAACGTTTCTTACGAAACACAGTAGCTAGCTTTAACATCAATGTTCCTTACAAGACAAAGCAGCTTGCTTTAACATCAATGCTCCTTTCCTTACGAGACACAGGAGCTAGTTTTAACATCAAAACTTCTTACGAGACACAGTATATAGCTTTAAAATTAATGTTCCTTACAAGACGGAGTAGCTAGCTTTAAAACACATGTTTCTTACAAGACACAGAAGCTAGCTTTAAAATTAATGTTCTTTGCAAGGTACAAGACGCAGTAGCTAGCTTTAAAATCAATTTTCCTTGCAAAGCACAGTAGCTAGCTTTAAAATCAATGTTCCTTACAAGACACAGTAGCTAGCTGTATAAGTAACGTTCCTTACAAGACACAGTAGGTAGCTGTTAACATCAACGTTTCTCACGAGACACATAAGCTAGCTTTAAAATTAATGTTCCTTACAAGACATAGGAGCTAGCTTTAACATCAATATTCCTTACAAGACACATTAGCTATCTTTAACATCGATGTTCTTTGCAAGATACAAGATAGTAGCTAGCTTTAAAATCAATGTTCCTTACAAGATACAGTAGCTAGCTGTAGAATCAATGTTCATTACAAGACACAGTAGGTAGCTGTTAACATCAACGTTTCTTACGAGACACATAAGTTAGCTTTAAAATGAACGCTCTTTACAAGACATAGGAGCTAGTTTTAACATCAATATTCCTTACAAGACACATTAGCTATCTTTAACATCGATGTTCTTTGCAAGATACAAGACAGTAGCTAGCTTTAAAATCAATGTTCCTTACAAGACACAGTAGCTAGCTTTAACATCAAGGTTCTTTGCAAGACACAAGACAGTAGCTAGTTTTAAAATCAATGTTCCTTACAAGACACAGTAGCTAGCTTTAGAATCAGTGTTTCTTACAAGACACAAGGCAGTAGCTAGCTTTAAAATCAATGTTCCTTACAAGACACATTAGCTAGCTGTAGAATCAGTGTTTCTTACAAGACACAGGAGCTAGCTTTAACGTCAATGTTCCTTGCGAGACAAGGTAGCTTGCTTTAAAATCAACGTTCCTTACAATTTCTTTGTCTTCACATATCTCGTTATGATTTGTGAATGTCTTCGGAACGCTTAGGTACGCTCCAAAGTTTCGTATTTTACGTAGGGATAGATTTGTGAAGAAAAATAAATTCTCAGGTTTTCTCACTGATTATTAGTTCTAAAAAAGATATTGTATATGTTCGATATTGTTAGAAGAACTTTTACTTCCCTTTATTTTGGTGTGTGATTGACGGATGGAATTTGGTGTATGATTGACGGGTGTAATATGAGTATGTGATTGACGGGAGTAATTTGAGTGTATGATTGATGGGTGTAATTTGAGTGCATGATTGACAGGTGTCATTTGAGTGATTGATTGACAGGTGTAATTTGAATTAATATAACTTCAGATTTGCACAAAAATGCTGCGAGCTCGGTAGTTTTCACTTACTGGATTTCAAATGTAAATTGTAAAAGCAAAATAACTGAGCCTAAAACTTTTTTATTATATATATATATATATATATATATATATATATATATATATATATATATATATATATATATATATATATATATATATATATATATATATATAGTCATGTATTCATTGCTCTTTCAGAAGCTGACATTGCCAACTGGCAAAATTAGTTTTTAATACTCTAATGACTGCTAAAGATAGTGTACTTAAGACTAATTCAGGCTGATGCTGATGTTTTGAGCACAAATGAGCATCCATGTTTGTTAGCTGTGTACTTAGATACATTAGGGCAAATTAGTATGAGGCAACTTCCTCCGGTACTCATCGTAAACAGTACCTGTAGTAGTTTCGCATTGCAGCCAATCAGGAAGCATTTACGATTTCGTCCACTTTTGATTAGTTCACCTGATACATCCCGGTAAGAAGAAAAAAGTGAAAACTCACACCGGGAACTTTTAAATTAAAACATTATAAACAGGATATAAATAACCGAATGAACACTATTTGAGTAACAGTTCAGACATTATTTAAATTGATATTGAAAAGTGAAAACTAGTTCGCTATAGCTCTACCATTTTCCCAAGCTTCCAGATGAACACTACTTGAGATACAATACAGTATTTACTCAGTGAAGACAACATCGGTGACACTTCAGACATTACACCAAGTAGACCTGTTAGGCGAAGATTACTTCTGACATTTCAGACATTACTCCAAGCAGACTTACCAGGTGAACACTACTACATGGACATAACGTTATTCCAAGTACACTAAGTAAAGACTACTTTGCTAGCTGAGGTATATTTCGAAGACAGTTTTCAGACATTACTCCAAGCAGACTGGCTAGGTGAAGTCTATTTCGAAGACAGTTTTCAGACATTGCTCCAAGCAGACTTGCTAGGTGAGGTCTATTTCGAAGACAGTTTTTAGACATTACGACAAGTAGACTTGCTAGGTGAAGTGTATTTCGAAGACAGTTGTCAGACATTACCCCAAGTAGACTTGCTAGGTGAAGTCTGTTTCGAAGACAGTTTTCAGACATTACTCCAACTAAACTTAGGAGAATATGTCTGGGACAGTTCAGACATTACTTCATGTATATTTGCTCGATTGAGACTTTATCTGGGACTGTTCAGACATTACTTCAAGTAAACTTACTAGGGGAAGACAATTCCAGTCATAGTTTATACATTACTTCAAGTAGACATGCCAGTTCAGACAGTACTCCGAGTATATTTACCAGGTGAAGACTACTTCAGTGAAAGTTCAGACATTACTCCAAGGAGACTTGATAGGTAAAGGGAGAGTTAAGAAAATTTTTCAAGTAGAGTTTCAAGGTGAGGACTATAGTTCAGGCACTACCATAAGCAATATTGCCGAAGCATTACCCCAGGTAACATAGCAGTTAAAGACTACTTTGGAAACAGTTTAGATGTTAATTTCGTTTGTCTACAAGAGGCACACTGCTAATTCAGTAAGAGTTTAGGGATTGTCCATAGAGGAGTTACGCACCTGCAATTTAATAGGAGGTGGGGGGTTAGGGAAAATCGAACCCTTAAATATCTTGAAAACATTCTTACCCTGATTTGTACAGAAAAGAGCTAATTATATCCAATATATCAGTTGAAAAAATTATCTTGAGGTAGAGGACAAAATATCCTGTTTTCGAAAGAAAATTCCATGCACCCCATCCCTCTCCCGTCCACAGAACATTAAAAACGTCAAATTTCTTACTAATTGAAAGCTCGTTCAAAGTTAATTTTGAAAGTTTTCATGGGAGTGGCACAAGCTGAAGATTTTTAGAGACATTCTTTTCAACAAAGTTCATTCTAATTCCGGATGTACAGGAAGACAGATATGCAGAAGACCATTAAAGTAGATCACAAAGGTTTCATTAGTCTTGATTAGTCGTTACTTCAAAAGCACACCCACCCACAAGAGTCTTTAATATGAACCATCCACATTATTACTAATATTTGTACCCCTACTTTGTCAACCACAAGGAGGCTACCACATCGTAGTTACCATCCACATGTAATCATCCATAACTAATGTGGAACAAAGTCATACAATAATCATGATCTGAATGAGAATTCGTACTGAAAATAAAACAACAGTAAAACAGAAATGTCTTTGAACTTAAAAGTACTTACCGGATTGGAGAAAGGGCTTGAGACTATAAGAAAGAAGGAAAAAGCCAGAAACAAAATGTTAAACGC
This sequence comes from Sinohyriopsis cumingii, assembly GCA_028554795.2. NCBI lineage: Eukaryota > Metazoa > Mollusca > Bivalvia > Unionida > Unionidae > Sinohyriopsis > Sinohyriopsis cumingii. The sequence goes on from CM068824.1 coordinate 77,440,459, forward strand.
TTTTTCTTTCGCTACAACACGAAGCTACTCAAAATACTGTTTGCAAGTCCTTAAAGCAGTTGCTTCTGTGATTTAGCCTGCTGCGTGCTTACATCACGTGCAATTTCCACAAGTACAACATGTAAACACCTTTCAGCCACAGTTCATGAAAGTAGCATAGAGGTATGCCAAACAGTGTGCATGTTGCAAATGCGAAACACTTCACTTTACACCTGCCACTCTCTCACAAGTTGGTAATATTTGTAGAGCACCCCTTTTACAGTCTGACTTTAAATAGCATTTATGTTTAACCTTATTATTAAACAAAACTTACTTCCGTAATTATTACACGCGTCGCGTTTACAATAGCTGTCTAGTAGTTAATTTCAGTTTCAAAATTTGCAACTAATATGAAGCATTTCTAACACGTGTTTTATTATTCTCGTGTCTATGTAACAGAACCAAATTGTTTGCATACCAATTTCTTTACTGTGCAAGATACAGCTGCCAACATTTGTTCACTTTAGGTCAATCCTGAAAGTAAATGTAATTTCTTACACCTTAGCTTCGCCAATGAACTTGATGAAGATGATGGTAGTGATGACAACGACGACGATGTAGTTTAACTACGACGAAGATAAAAAAAATTAATCATCCTGATTGTGTGTCACTTTCAATCCTTGCCGCATAATTTCGTCAATAATAGTTGAGCGATGGAACCTGCTGTGCTGGCTATAAAATGACAATAGCAGTATCAGTCACACGATATAATACTGTTTTGAATTTTACATTAACTGGTGCACAGGTCCAGCTCAGCACTGGAAGCAACCTTTTGGTTTTTCTGAACATGTACAAAACATGTTCAATCCTGTTTTCTGGCAAGAACTGTCAGAAAAATTTCGCTTGTTATTTACGCATATCGCTTATCCTAATCTTATTTGCAAAACAAAGAGCGCAGAGACAAAAATACAAGGTCATTCGCTGAGACTTAAAATAAACACATGCACGGACAAAAACAGGTGTCAATCGCTAAAAACACCTACAGGAAGAGAAACAAAAACAGTTAATCAACGAGACGAAACGAATGGGAGAAGATAGATCGAAAATTGAGAATCGTCATCCGATATATTTTTACAAATATTTACAAATGATATGAAATCAGAATTCTAATATATATATATATATATATATATATATATATATATATATATATATATATATATATATATATATATATATATATATATATATATATATATATATATATATATATATATATATAGTAGCGATTTTCCACATCTTAAGTCGGCCGGCGTGATAAGTATCCCCGTATTGAGAATGGGATGGTCGAGTTAGGAATAGACTCGTTGGGTAACGTGATAGTTCACGTGGTACCAGTATATATATATAAAGGCCAAAGACGAGCTGATTCGAGATGTGTAAAATTACTAGAGAAGCTGTAAATCAAGAAGATTATCGAAAGGGAGATTATTCTAATAAATGGGCAAGAGATTACAAGACTGAAGAAGGCCTTCCACGACTTTATTATTAACAAATACGATGATGGAATAGTTGCTTTTATGTTCTTTGCATCGGCAAGCGCCTTAGCTCGAGAAGATTTTTCAGGCGCCGGTACAAATCTCTGAGAGTACGAGCAACAAGGGGGAAGGTTAGCTACCAGAGTTGTAAATATTCGTTTACGCAACCTATATATATATATATATATATATATATATATATATATATATATATATATATATATATATATATATATATATATATATATATATATATATATATATATATACATACTTACCTACTTAAAAGGACGTTGGTCTAAGTCACTGGAAAGATTTTATTTATCATGCAGATTTTGAATCATAATATTAACATGGCATTACCATCATTAACCGAATCATGGTATTAACATGGCATTACCATCATTAACCGAATCATGGCATTAACATAGCATTACCATCATTATCTGATCAATTAATAAACATAACATTACGATCATTAATCGAATCATGGTATTAACATAGCATTATCATCATTAACTGAATCATGGTATTAACATAGCATTATCATCATTAATCGAATCATGGTATTAACATGGCATTACCATCATTAACCGAATCATGGCATTAACATAGCATTACCATCATTATCTGATCACTTAATAAACATAACATTACGATCATTAATCGAATCATGGTATTAACATAGCATTACCATCATTAACTGAATCATGGTATTAACATAGCATTACCATCATTAATTGAATCATGGTATTAACATAGCATTATCATCATTGATCGAATCATGGTATTAACATAGCATTACCATCATTAATTGAATCATGGTATTAACATAGCATTATCATCATTAACTGAATCATGGTATTAACATAGAATTATCATCATTAACCGAATCATGGATCATGGTATTAACATCATTAATTTAATATATATATATATATATATATATATATATATATATATATATATATATATATATATATATATATATATATATATATATATATATATATATATATATATATAATGATTGTCATCATCAGAGTTACAAATGGTTGGCAAAAATAGGAATAACAGTCCTGTTGTAGATGTGAATGACTTCTATCCTAGTCAATTTTCACACATTCCTAAACTTTAACACCCATTTTATTCTAGCAGCATTAAATTACTCGGGCTCTTCTAACGCACGGTTGCTATGGTGCTATGTATATCTATATTTATGTAACTCTTGGTTCATGACTGTATCTATGTTATGTGTAGTTTTTATGTATGACTGTAAACTGATTATCTAAAGGTAAGATACTACATAGCTAGTTTTGTACACAGGTATAAATTCAATTTTAAAATATTGCTCTGTCTCTAGATTACTTAGGATCCAAAACTAAATGTTATAAAGTTTCTAATAATACAACCTGTTGACAAGTTTGGGTTAATTTCTCATTGACTGGTGGGGTTAGATGGATTCTTAGAAGAATTAAGTTCTTCGTCACGTGGATAGTTATTGTAAAGTATTAGACTGAATAGCAAGATCTGTCACGTGGGTATATTTCGACATATAGTCGTAATAGACCTTTAAGATGCATATAAAGAGAGAACTGAGCAATCAAACTCATTCCTATTTTGGATTTTTCCTTTTTCGAATTCTTGTTTCATATGTTAAAATCGGTATGCAGATGTGTTTAATGTTGTGTTTAGACAGCTTGAAAGGAGACATTTGTTATGATTATTCATAAGAATTACGAAGTACTCATTGGACCAGAACTTTATTCAGGAAGTATTGTGAACTAATTAAGGGAGTTGTGGACAATGCCATGGTGATACATACATTCGAGGATCCGAAATTCATTCGGAACATTCAAATCTTTGGACTTGAATAGAACATTTTAGGATTATTTTGGACTGAGTTCATAATACTGTAAGTTCCTCTTACATTTTCATTGTATAACTTTGATAATTAACTTATTAGCTATGTTTAAGAAAACTTTTTGGCTTTGCTTCTTTCCGTTACTTAGTTTATAACCATAGAGACGTAAAACTGTACAGCCTGTTATTTCTGTTTCTACATGTTTTAAAACATACATTTTTATCCATTGTTCCAGTTTCTAAGTTTTGTAAGGTTCAGTTGGTATTATTGTTCAATAGACCTCCAGCATCATTTATCCGTGAGTGGTGTCCGGACGTGTACTAAGTAAAATCCCACTATCATTTTTTTATAGTGACCGATTATTTCAGCGGAAGGGAGGGAGGAGGCGGAGTTAGAATTTGAAAGAAAACATTCTAGACCCAAATACCTTGAAAAAAGAATTGGTACCGATATTTGCAAGAATAAAAATTATAGACGTTATAAAACAAACAAAAATTGTCTTAATCTAAACGTTTTGGTTTGCACGAAAATACCATACCTCTCACCCCCACATTCGCCACCAACAGAGACAGTATATAAGATATGTTACGACTCTATGGTCTTAAAATGAAAGAAAGAAATAAAACCATAAAGTTTTGTAAAACTTAAGAAATAATTTTAGTTTCATAATTACATTATAAAATGAAATTCAAAAGGAATTTACATTATCTTACAAGTTATATCACAAATCCAAAATAATAGTGTTCTGAATGAATTCCAGGTATTGAATGTGCTGACGTACCCATCGCCTTAAATATGATGCTGTGCCAACATTCTGATGTATGAAAATGACATTGTCTTTGAATGATGAATTCTGATAATCCAAAATAATGTTAGTCCAAAAAGTCATATGAACACATTGTAATTCAACAAATAACTTAAATAAATGATTCTCTCAAATGAAATCTAAATAGAACATTAAGTACTTCTGCAGACTGAAGATAAAATATGAACATTAATGAAAATAGCAATAAGAATAAATCTTCACTTTTCACTTTATATACATCTTCAGGACTCTACAGGTATTATGAACTTCTGAGAGTGTTCCGGGTGCAAGGTGAAGTTGTTTACATTTGCAATATGCACAATGGAGAGAATGTTGGTATATCTCTGTTACTTTCATGTACTGTGGCTGAAATTTCTTTGGCTATTGTATTTGTAGACATTGTACATGATCTAAGAACACAGAAAATTAAAATGACCGCTCCCTTGTGCCAAAAAAATCAACCTGAATTAGTCTAATGTACACTATCTTTAGCAGTTATTAAAATAGGGACAACGAATTTTGCCAGCCTATACAATACCAGCTTCTGAAAGTGCAATGAATGAATTACCAAATATATCACATGGAGAAAGCTACAATATACCTATGAAATGCAGGAAGAGAAAATGACTAAACCGAGCTAATAGTTTTTGAAAGGTGCACAGCCGATGTAAGATCAAACTGTATACTCTATACCTCATATTACACAATCAATGATACACCAAAATAAAAGGAATTAAAAGTTCTTTGAACAATACCTCAGATAATACAGTGAGGAAAACCGGATAAACGCTTTTTCATTAAAAATCTAACCTATGCAAAAAATGAAACTGTAGAGTACCACCAATACGAATCTTTGTCGAAATTTATCCCCACGTGATATATTTGGCAATACATCTACACGTGACATATATCTCAATACTTAATAATATCAATGGAAAAATACCCCAAACTGTACCTAGATTCATTATCAAGGCTGTAAACAATCCTATTTATAGCACCAGTATCCCAAAATAGAAGCTACGATCATGAAGAAAAAAACCTATGTAATGTGTTGTATATAAATGATCATTACAATTTTCAATCGTGAACAAATATTAACAATTGGTGGAACAAAATGCTCTGCAAATAACTGAGCCGACATATATCTGAGGCATATTTTTGTATCGTAGCAAGGCAGTCAGAATAGCTATTACTTTTGAAAATCACTATTTACGGTGCATGAGGGAATTTTGTAATTTAAATACCCACGTTTGATCAGTTCGATTCAATTTTCTCGGGCCAAAGTTTTCATGCTTAGCGAAAATGTTCATTACATAACCAGTTAATTTGTGCATTTAAACGACTACCGATACCGAAGCATTTATGATAACCACAACTATTTTATAATGTCTAAGGTAAGTTACTGGTGAGCATGTCTGTTTATGCCCCAGCTGTATCACGTGATGCACACACAAACCATACCGTTAAATTCAAATACCTTGATTGATAAATTGATGGCGAAGCCACGATGTTTCGTTGAATGATATTCCATTCCCCTTTCCCATAAAATGCAACAGTGATATTCCACGACCATTAACTATTTAATTTTTTTTATAACTTTATGACATTATTTTGAAAAGATATCAACGTAATTTGTTGTGGATTAATATCAATAGCATATACTAATAACAAATCCAATGTTGTATCGGTTGTATTAGGTTTGATGCGTGTAAACATCCAACTTTTAACACACAGCATTGTAAATCATACGTATTTTACCGGTTCACGTCAGCTAAACCGATATTAAAGTGGCATGAATTCATCAATGTAATGGAAACGCATGGGCTGTTGACACGAATAAAGTCACGGGGCGTACAAAGTGAGATATATTTTAAGTTGTATTTATCCAGGACTGTATTCAAAGGCAGTTACCTAGAAATATTCAAAACGACACTAGTGGCCATATTTTTGCCTGACAGGCATTATCAGCTGCTGTTTCCATTGCCAACCATTAAAAAGCCCCATTTGAATGCCCAAGTCTATAGCTTTTAAGAACACTTTAAATTCTTTAGTTTCCAGGTAGCAAATTAAGGGTGCATATCATATGTTTAACTATGGTATAGATTTCAAGGATCATAATATAAAATGCTCATTATTACTTTTGCAAGTGCAATTATCTTATAGGAGAGGCGGACAGTACTTCACATCAATAAACAAGATCTCATTATTATTAATGTGATGTCTTTAATTAAGTCAGTGAAAATGAAGATATTGCCTTTACATAGTGGCCTAACCGATGTCTTTGCGCATAAAATGAATTAAAATATTCATCCACTTTCTGACACGGTGGACTCGGATGTGTACTTCTGTCATATATAGTTCATTAAAGCGTTAATAGGAACTGATGAACTAAAGTATTAGATAAATAAAGGGAGAATCAGAATATAGGATATGACATTACCGAAGCAAACTAAATTAATTATCCCATATGAAGAAGCATACTTGCTAAGAAAAGCTTTCCTGAAGTAAGCATAAACAAATAACAAAGAAGGTATGCTAGCTGGTGTATATGAAAGCATATCTGTCTGACGAAGTGCTGACTATGTCTCAGCGTGTTAGGTAGTAAGATTCGTGTTACTGCAATGGCATCAAATCCTGTTTGAGTAAGATGCATGTTAATACACCAAGTCTTGTTTGAGAAATATATATGTTACTGCATGGACATCAAGTCATGTTTGAGAAATATATATGTTACTGCATGGACATCAAGTCATGTTTGAGTAAGATACATGTTACTGCATGGATATCAAGTCATGTTTGAGTAAGATGCATGTTATTGCATGGACATCAACTCATGTTTGAGTAAGATGCATGTTATTGCATGGACATCAACTCATGTTTGAGTAAGATGCATGTTACTGCATGGACATCAAGTCATGTTTGAGAAAGATGCATGTTACTGCATGGATATCAAGTCCCATTTGAATAAGATGCATGTTACTGCATGGATATCAAGTCCCGTTTGAATAAGATGCATGTTACTGCATGGATATCAAGTCCCGTTTGAATAAGATGCATGTTACTGCTTGGACACCAAATTGTATTTGAATAAGATGCATGTTACTGCATGCACAGGAAGTCATGTTTGTCGGTTACGAGAAACTTATTGCTGCAAGCAATGATACAGCTGTCATTATTGCCTTTCATCCTGATTGAGTAAAGAGATGTGGATCAAAGCATAGTACAGAAACAGATTTTTCATAGCTTTGTTTAGATAATCAGATCAGAAATGAGTGTTTGGTTTTCGTGCTATAATTGGTTTAAATACTACTAGACGGTTTCAGGTACATAAATGATATGTAACCGTGAGTACTGCACGACTGTTCCTCCTAGACATAATAATGCTGGAGGTTTCAGTTGCACTTTTGGAATGGGTTTGTAAGAGGGAACCGTAGCTAGATGTTTTGATACTGTACTAATCAGGACAAACTAGAGCTAGAAGTTTTGATACTGTACTAACCGGGACAAACTAGAGCTAGAAGTTTTGATACTGTACCAACCGGGACAAACTAGGGCTAGAAGTTTTGATACTGTACTAATCGGGACAAACTAGAGCTAGAAGATTTGACAGGAAAGCAGAGAGGATTTCGATGAAATTCTGTACCGTGTTTAATTCATTTAGAAGACAAGGATAGTTATTTAACGTTATTTTATTATAGTGCTAATAATTAATCAGTGTAACATAAATTCATCAAAGATTTAGAGATTATCAAAACGATAGCCGACTGTTGAAATATAACCTAATTTCAAAACAATATTTACCTATGCGTATTTATGCGCCATGGGCGCGTAACAACTTGATATACCAATAGCAATGGCCTTATACCAACACTTTAAAAGCCATTATATATATATATGTGTGTGTGTGTGTGTGTGTGTGTGTGTGTGTGTGTGTGTGTTTTATCAGGAATCAAATCTCCAAACATGGCAACAATAATTTACGATCGGTTTTATCAATCTGTCAAAAAGATTCATGGCATGGCTTCTTTTCAAAGATATCAACTTTAGAAGGTATTTTTCATATAATGATATCACTTTTTAAGATTGTCCTGCCAATGTTCTCTGTGTTTTGGTAAACGAATTACCAGATGTCATAACAAGTCAAAGATACGCAAACTTATTTACAATTTCCGTTTTGTTATCACCATAAGTGAATTTCATATTTATCCAGAATAGTATATTTTCTATATAAAAAATCATAACCTGTGTTTCTGATGTGTTAGCTACAAGTTTCCACTTAGCATAAACATCTTTTAAATAATTTCGCCTTCAGATGAACATGAAAAGACGATATGCCATCTGTACGCAAAATAATAAAAATGTGTAACATGCCAATATCAATTCATTCCATACCTTACACAACAAACTCTTCCTCTAAATCACTTACAAATATTGAAAAAAAAATGGTGAAAAACAGTTACACAAAGGATACAAGACATACATCATTAGTATATGATTATATTTAACTCTTGACGTTGCATTACTGTACACGGATTTTATTTTTTAAAATTATATTGAGGAGATTTCCTCTTAAGCCAGGCTTTATCGATTTATGCTACATGTTAACCCTTAATATATAATCTATTTATACAGCACATTATCCCTTATTATTTAATCGATTTAAAATACACGTTATTTCTTATTATCTCTATTCGATTTAAAATACACATTATCCGTTATTATCTAATTGATTTATAATACGCCTTTTCCCTTATTATCTAATCGATTTATAATACACGATATCTCTTAGTATATAATCGATTTATAATACACGTTATCCGTTATTATCTAATTGATTTATAATACACGTTATCCTTTATATTTTAATCGTTATCCTTATTATGTATAACAAACTGTGTGAATCAATAAAGGCACAACATAATTTCTTACCTTGCTTAATATTATGTGATAAGCCCATGCAAAATAACAATATTTTCATTCATATTTTTTAAATATTTGCTTGTTCTTCAATTAAAAATAGTTTTCTACCCAGTCTTTAAGGCTATTATTACGTATACATATGAATAATTAACCTACGTAGCTAAGAAGGATTATACTACTGTAATTATTGACATCATCGATAATTCCCATTTATGCAACACTGTAACCAGTCCTCATTCGCATCACGTTTTTGGAATGTGCCTACTTTAAAATACAGCATTAAAAAAGTTACAGAATGTTTTTAAAATAATAATTGTACATATGTAAGAGACCCTTTATTAATCATATCTGGACCAGCACTGCGGCCTCGTTTTATTTTATGTCAAGCCTTTTCTACCTCTTAAAGATAAATATATTTATTTCATTAATTAAACATGACTTTTATCTGACCTATTACACATCTTTCATTAAAGTATAGAACATATTCATTTATTAAACTAGTGGCCAATACAATTGTTTAGAGTTTTAAAATAGTTTTCAAAAGGATCCACTGTAATATTAAGGATACAGGATTAGCAACATATTTTAATATTTTCCTGTACAATTTTGTATCATTCAATTTCTCAACATCTGTTAACATTTTCCAGTATAACTTTGCATCATTAAATATCGCTTTCTTACATTTTGATGCTTTCAGTTTACTATATTCATGCCTGTATTTTCGAAAAAGAAATTTATTATCTGTTCTTGTACTTGTCATTTCTTTTCTTGATTCTGGTCGTTGTTTTAATTTGATTCTGATTCAGTTTATTCATAAAAATTAACTGTTTCCTTCCACTAATGACATTTTTTTATTATATTTTTCCAGCAATTTACTGTGAAAATTTTAAAAATCTTTTAACAAGTGACAATAAAAGCATTTAAAAAGGTCGTGTAGAGTCGACAAACAAATGACAATAAAATCATTTTAAAAAGGTCTTATAGAGTCGACAAACAAATGACAAAAAATCATTTTAAAAAGGTCGTATAGAGTCGACAAGCAAATGGCAAAAAAAAATCATTTTAAAAAGGTCGTATAGAGTCGACAAACAAATGGCAAGCAAACGTTTTAAAAAGGTCGTATAGAGTCGACAAACAAATGAAATAAAAGCATTTTTTATAAAGGTCGTATAGAGTCGACAAACAAATGGCAAAAACGCATTTTAAAAAGGTCGTATGGAATCGATAAATAAATGGCAAACAAGCATTTTAAAAGGTCGTATAGAGTCGACAAACAAATGACAAAAAATCATTTTAAAAAGGTCGTATAGAGTCGACAAGCAAATGGCAAAAAAAAAATCATTTTAAAAAGGTCGTATAGAGTCGACAAACAAATGGCAAGCAAACGTTTTAAAAAGGTCGTATAGAGTCGACAAACAAATGGCAAAAACGCATTTTAAAAAGGTCGTATGGAATCGATAAATAAATGGCAAACAAGCATTTAAAAAGGTCGTATAGAGTCGACAAACAAATGGTAAAAAAGCATTTTAAAAAGGTTGTAGAGAGTCGACAAACAAATGGCAAAAAAAGTATTTTAAAAAGGTCGTATAGAGTCGACAAACAAATGGCAAAAATGAATTTAATTTTAAAATGGTCGTATAGAGTCGACAAACAAATGACAAAAAAAGCATTTTAAAAAGGTCGTATAGATTCGACAAACAAATGGCAAAAAAGCATTCTAAAAAGGTCGTATAGAGTCGACAAACAAATGGTAAAAAGGCATTTTAAAAAGGTCGTATAGAGTCGACAAACAAATGGCAAAAAGCATTTTATCAAGGTCATATAGAGTAGAAAAACAACTTTCTGTGCTGCCAGCATCACCATTATCAAGCAATTAATAATTTAAATTTGTTGTATCACAGAATCGTCCTTTAATTTTGACTATTTATTTGTGATGTATGGTTTCCATACATAGTTATAACTGATCTGTATGTAAATATAATTTTAATTTTATGCACATCAAAGATTCATTGGAATGCCTATAAATGCACAAGCACTCTTGTCACCTGTGCCAGTATGTGTAATACCAATGCAATAGTCGTAACTGGGAGAGATCGAGAGTGAGAGATCGAGATCAGTTACATCTGTGTGTGTATATATATATATATATATATATATATATATATATATATATATATATATATATATATATATATATATATATATATATATATATATATATATATGCAGTACAATCGATATAGACAAAGACCATGTAGTCTTCCCAGGTGAAACCCAGGTGAAGCCCTGTCATTCAAGTGAAAGGATCCAAACTGACAATGCAGAACGTATTTTCCAATAAAATCGTATATGTTTTGCCAGCCTGTCAGAGTAATTGTGGTATTTGTTTATTACTACAGAATTTCGTTTGGCACGTGTATATAGATACTGCATTTGCACGTGCATTTCATCTCTTTAAACGTAGTATATATCCATGCTCCAAGGTTTTTTTATGTAATTTGTTCTCTAGAAAATATACACATATATTACGATATTACCTCAAATTAAGTAACGTTCGTAATTTAAGAAAACTGCACGTTAAGCTCGTATGTATGTATGTATGTATGTGGGGGGTGCGTGCATGTGTGTGTGTGTGTGTGCATGCGTGCGTGCATGCATTCATGTATGTATGTATGTATGTGGGGGGTGCGTGCATGCGTGTGTGCGTGCGTGCTTGCATGCATTCATGTATGTATGTATGTATGTATGTATGTATGTGGTGACATTTTACGGCACTTTAGCACAATTGTGGCTATATGGTGCAACGTAAAGGTAAAGTTCCAAGAAAGCTCATTCGTATTTCCATGGCAGCAATTTGATGTTGAAGATGAATCACTATTAAATATTTCAATAAGTATGTATTGCAATGCATTTTATAACTACACTTTATGACAGTGTCTTCCCCTTCTGTTTATATTTAATTTGTATTTTATTGTTTTATTGATTACCTGTATACGTTTTATTATTGTTTCGATTCTTGTTTCCTTTGCCTTGATAAGATCCGAAATCACATAAAAATTGTAATATACATAAGGTTAATTTACTTGGCGTAGTCTTCATGTCCTTAAACAGTACATGCATATTGCCCCTTAGCTGCAGTCACTGATATCAGAGTGGAGTAGAGGGTTTGAACGAGACAGACCAGCTCTTTAGCAGGCAGTCTTGGATTCGAGTCCACACGGCATAGGTGTAAATTATGTTTTTCTGGATCAACAAATAGAAGAAAAAAAAATTGGATTTTTAATGTAGCTTAAACAATATTTCAGTCATATCGCTACGATGTCTGCCAGTGTGGCAGTTTATAGTGATGTCTAGCACTGGGACATCATGCCGCAGACACGTAGCATGATGTCCCACCCAGTCACATTATCCTGACACCAGGCTGACCAGTCCTAACACTAACCTCTTAATGCTCAGCGCCAAGCTAGGGAGCTGTTAGTACCATTTTTGTAAGTCTTTGGTATGACTCGGCCGGGGATCGAACCCACAACCTCCCGCTTCCGAGACGGGCGTTCTAACTACTAGGCCACTGTAGCGGTCTAATAATGTAAAAAGTCAATATTTATCAAATAAAAATCGAAACCTCTATTTTCTCCAAAAAATATATAATCATCACCAAGTAATTTGCTATTCACTGACTAATATTAAAAATCTATAAATTTATCAAATCTAAATGTGAGAAACTTATAAGATAAAAACAAGGACTCTTCCCTCACAACTGCAAAATCGATTGTGGCAAGATACTAATCTTCCTATGTTTATGATGGGTCATGTGTACGTAAGCCACATACAGGGCTTGTGTTCGATTTAATTCCCCATGGGTCATGTGTACCGAAGCCACATAAAGGGCTTGTGTTCGATTTAGTTCCCCATGGGTCATGTGTACGTAAGCTACATACAGGGCTTGTGTTCGATTTAGTTCTCAATGGGTCATGTGTACGTAAGCCACATAAAGGGCTTGTGTTCGATTTAGTTCCTAATGGGTCATGTGTACGTAAGCCACAGAAAGGGCTTGTGTTCGATTTAGTTCCCCATGGGTCATGTGTACGTAAGCCACAGAAAGGGCTTGTGTTCGATTTAGTTCCCCATGGGTAATGTGTACGTAAGCCACAGAAAGGGCTTGTGTTCGTTTTAGTTCCCCATGGGTCATGTGTACGTAAGCCACATAAAGGGCTTGTGATCGATTTAGTTCATGATGGGTCCTGTGCATTTAAGCACCGGAAAGGGCTTGTGATCGATTTAGTTCATGATGGGTCCTGTGTATTTAAGCAACGGAAAGGGCCTGTGATCAATTTATGTGCTTTGTTCATATCAAGACAATGCTCTTACTCTTGTGTAAGAGAGACAGTTGGGGCCATTCATTTAGAAAAAAATTTAACACCTCAGGGAGTTTGGGCCGTTGATTTAGAAAACACTGATCACCTCAGGGAGTTTAGGTGTTGATTTAGAAAACAATGAACACCTCAGGGAGTTTGGGCGTTGATTTAGAAAACAATAAACACCTCAGGGACTTTATGCGTTGATTTAGAACACAATGAACATCTCAAGAAGTTTGGGTCGTTGATTTAGAAAACAATGAACACCTCAGAGAGTTTATGCCGTTGATTTAGAAAACAATGAACGCCTCAGGGAATTTAGGCGTTGATTTAGAAAACAATTAACACCTCAAGGACAGTTTGGGCCGTTGATTTAGAAAACAATGAACACCTCCGTGAGTTTAGGCGTTGATTTAGAATACAACACCTCAGGTAGTTAGGGCCGTTGATTTAGAAAACAATTAATACCTCAAGGACAGTTTAGGCCGTTGATTTAGAAAACAATTAACACCTCAGGGAGTTTAGGCGTTGATTTAGAAAACAATGAGCACCTCGGGGACTTTAGGCGTTGATTTAGAAAACAATAAACAGTTCAGACAGTTTGGGCCGTTGATTTAGAAAACAATAAACACCTCAGACAGTTTAGGCCGTTGATTTAGAAAACAATGAACACCTCAAGAAGTCTGGGTCGTTGATTTAGAAAACAGTAAACACCTCAGGGAATTTAGGCCACTGATTCAGAAAACAATGAACACCTCATGAAGTTTGGGCCGTTGATTTAGAAAACAGTGAACACCTCAGGGAGATTAAGCGTTGATTTAGACAACAATGAACACCTCAGAGAGTTTAGGCCATTGATTTAGACAACAATGAACACCTCAGAGTGTCTGGGCCGTTCATTTAGAAATCATTGAACACCTCAGGGAGTTTAGGCGTTGATTTAGAAATCAATGAACGCCTCAGGGTTTGCCAGTAAAATTGATTACATTTTGACATCCATACCGTAATATGGGTAATTTTGGCCAAAATAATTAATTATCGCGGATCATTTGGGGATTAGTTCATATTCTCAGAGAGAAAGTACATAATTTAAATGATTTTAGTAATTTTCAGATACAAAGGAATCATACTTACTTTTTTGGGGGGAGAGGGTAGGGGCTGGGCGCCAATTTTGTAAGACGCTGATCCTATGTTACTCGCATGGAAATGGAAAATAATATACATTAAATTGTACCGTATTTGTTTCAATGCATGCCTTTACTGTCCCTTCTCATTTTCAGTGATGTGGGAAGCATGTAATTATTTCTCCGGTGAATAGACCAGAAACATGCCAGGGCGTAATTGTTCAAAAACTTATTTAAATTATCTAGAAAAGAAATTACATTACCAAATGCAAAACTGCAATCACGAAAACCAAGGTCAACTGAAAACAAATAAATAAATGAATAAATAAATAATTAGTTTTAACACCAAAGGAAAGATATCGTGATAAATGCGAACGTAAAACTTCATTTGCTGCTAGATACCTTGCAGAGTGGTATAAACGGAAGAGAGTACTCATTAATATAAACAAATCAAAGTGTGTGCACTTCAAAATAAATTGAACCGAGAAAAGCGGTACGGAATAAAAATTCTGAGATATTTTAATTCTAGAAACTGTTAAACAATAAAAGTACTTGGTTGGTATACTCCATGAGCATAATGATTTCACTGCAAAGGGTTTCCCGGGTGACCGAAATGTCTAAGCGCTCGCCCGTACAGATCGCTGTCTTGTTATCTCTGCGTGGGTTCGAGTCTTGGCTCGGCAAGCCTTTGTATATCAGTAGTGTGATACTAGCAGGTTTGATCTAGGTCAAAGCCTTCTATCCCCACATGACTTTTTATTCACATCGCCCGCGCACGCATACAAGCCCTAAAAACAGAGTTACTATGAGGCGACCATGCCAGAAGATAGCCACATGTGTTAGAAGTGTTAGAAGACCGTAACCTAGATCAGTGACCAAACAGACGGCTATTATCATACTATCACTGTCAATCACTCGATCACGAAACCATAAAAGTGACAGTTATGGTTTCGAATCCTGAAACCATGCGAGTTCTCATTACACTGGCAAACATTTACTCAGTTTTCACTGCCTGTAAATCAATTACCTGTTTTTATATATGTGCAAGAAGTCGTCGGTGGTTTTCTATATCCACCAAAAAGTCTCGAATTCATGCTAATTATTTTATCCTTGGTAGGTATCGAGTAGAGTTTATTAATTATACAGTGACTGCTTTGTACCACAGCAAGAAGTTCTAAATATACACGTTTTAGCGAATGCAGCCATAAAGAGATTATTTAACCAGTGCAGTCAGTCATACCAGTTACTATTGATGTGGGTCCTGCACAAATTCAGATTGGTATGCCTGTAACTTCTGCTATTGTTGCGATTCTCGCCGCATCCAAGACCAACGGCAGCTGAGGCGGCAATTCTGATAATAGCTTCAACCACATACACGCGTTTGTATTTCACGAGGAGAGTGTTTCTCGTGGTTATTTTAACTTGCAACTGTTGTTCTGCTTCATTTAGTATTCAGTTCGGTAAGTTAGAGGGTATCTCAAAATGAGTAGTATAACTACTCGAAAATCGTGCTTTCTTCAGATGAAACACGCACTTCCTTCAAGTACCCTTTTTTTTACGGGTACAAGTGTCATAAAATCCGAAAATATATACTTGGGGAATATTGAAGTCTCTGGCGATTGTGTGCTTTTGGGGCCTGACATTACTTTCATGTAAAACCATACTGATTACGCCATTGAATAATGTTTGAAACGATTGTTCTCGTCTCCGCCCAAAAACCGTAACATGGACAAGTGCGTCCTTTTACATATCAGTGGATATTTTTCTCTTGAATGCAACTAGGGTGGATTTGTCGGTGAATTCTATTTCATCCTTGTAGAAATAATCTCTGCGTGTGTTCATACTTGGCTGTGCATTCTGTGACCGGGCGTTTTCACGTGCTAGTGCAATGAGTTCAAGATGGCTTCGAGGTGACATTGAAACATAAGGGTGGTCCAAACTGTCGATTTCCATTTGACCCGTAACAAGATTCTGAAACCACTATGACGCATTTATTCGTCCACAAGTGGAAGAAAATCACCATCGCTGGTTGAATCACAGGTTTGACAATCCAATTCCGCAACCGTATAACCGCAATCAGAATCAATCGCTTATATGTAAGGATAAATCTAATCTTAAACACCAAAACCAAATATAGTTAAGAATGTATCCGGATATGTGTGGATTCCTTATAACTGAATATCGTCTCCTGCGACTAATGGTAATGCTTTTACATACGCTAAAAGTACTGGAACACCAGCTATTTTTAAGTCACTCATTATTGATAGTAGTGAAGAAGTATACCGGTAATCATTTATTACTATTATTATTATTATTATTATTATTATTATAAAGCCTGCAAGTCTCCCAATCAAGTTAATATGAATAAATCCGATCCAGACTCAAGAGTCTTTAAAATATGAGGTTAAGTTTACCAAAACCATCCCCGACTATAGTGAAACAAGGCGATAATATATATCAATAATATATAAGACGTTGCTAATATATCAGTTTGTTACCGTATTTCACTGATTAATATTTATAGATTGCTCCCCGTAAAGTTAGTACGCGTGGTGGTGTGGCAGTTCTGCAGTCTTTGCACCTATGTATTATTTCACCGCAGCCTGGGTTACAGCAATGTAATTCTTTATAAACATAACTTACTCTCCAAAGTCTCTGATTCCTCAGAACCAAGTCTTCTCGCGACGCAGCTACAAACAACATTTTGAATGCCTAAGTTATAGTTTTAAGTTTTATCTTTGAAAATCACAAGCTCGCCCTTGTGTACGTCAGTAGTAACACGGTTAGTAAACTCAGTCAACTCAGCTTTGATGGCGAAGCTGGTCAGATCCGCATTAGGTTTGTTGTCGTTGAGTGTTCTTATGTCTAAATGTCCACTAAGCATTTCGTTTACTATGAGCGTACTTTCTAAGTAATAATGAATATCAATAATCATTTGCTGGGTTCGTGAACGCTCAAGTTCATGCAGTGCTTTAACAACAATATCTCCGCATATGTGGTCACCCAGCACAGATTGCAACGGCAGTATGCAGCTATTCTCGTCAGCCTTCTAGGATTAAATAATCAAAAACTTCAACTGGTAGTCCAACCCCGTAAGAGTCAAAATAAAATAACAACCCAACAAGCTCCAGTTCATATTGTCGAATCCTGGTTACTGATGACAGTTTCCTTTATGCGGGAAAACATGGCTCTCACTTAAACCCATATAAAGACACGAAGTCCTTGACTCCAAGTCTGGTCTTCATGCCAGGTGTATAGCTGAAAACCTTTCCCTTTTTTATTCGTTTAAGTGACGATAAATCGTAGATTTTTCCACCTACTGCCTTTTCAGAACCATTCTGGATGCAGTTCCTATAGCCCCTAACGCAGCCGCTCTTGCAACCGCAGGATCCGCTGCCAATAACATTGCTGAAATGGCTACGAGGAATGAAAATATTCTACCGGTAGTTTGCATTTGTGCCACCTCTGAGCATAATAGGCTTAATGTCATAAAGGTGTAATTTTTTGGACCTCATTAAGCTGATTAAGTTGCGTTTGGGTCAACCACACGGAGATTATTCCAATTAATTTTGTTGGAGAAAGTCTCAGTGCGACACCGCAATCTATAACCGTCGATTCAATGTCAAGAATTGATTCGATTCCCTTTCCATCGATGAACAACGTGTGCCATGCTATCATTGTTAATAAATCTAACCTTGGCATCAGCACCATAATCGTTGTCATCGTCCTGTATCAGTGTTTCTTCAGTTTCCAAGACGGTCATGGAAGAAGCCACCGAGACGTGTCTTGCAGTTGTACTTCTATTTTCAATGGCCTGAGGTCAATAATACTGAAAATCTTTGGTGCGACCACCTGCCATCGCAGGGTATATCTTAGACTTTTGCCATTGCTTTTGCTCATACATTTATTAATTTTGTCTAATACTTTTTACGAGATAATCATAATCAGCATACATCATGAAATTTACAATACCTGAATCAGCTATACGTTGTTGAGCAACTTCATTAATGACTTTACTAACAGGCGATGGCATTGATGCTTCCATTGAAGTATAAATGGAACTGCCTTTAGTGGTCTTAGAATCACTAATCATCGCAGTCGATCTCGAATCGACTGAACTTATGCAATCCTAGATCCATTGAAGTATAAACGGAACTGCCTTTAGTGGTGTTGGAATCACTAATCATCGTAGTCGATCTCGAATCGACTGAACTTATGCAATCCTAGATTTTTCAACCGATCAGCAGCAACGTTTCCGACGACGACTGCATTCATATTGTTTAAATACTGGTGCACAACGCAAGATAAGGGCCACGAACAACTTTGGTGCGCCCGTAAACAATCCCTGAAAACCATGACAAAGGCCATTTCCTTAATATGTCATGTAATCAGGTTTTATTTCAAGTTGACAACACACACTTGTGTCACACGTCCACGTACAATTGTCATTACATTTAGATATCGTTGAGTCACTAAGATCACGTATGTGTTCTTGTGTCAAACTCAGGAAAATATTTACACGGGATCTTTAAGCATTACATCATCGAACACGCCAAGATTATTTGCATTTAAAGCAAGGTCTTCAATGGTAAGAGCTTCGTCGAATGTGGATGAGAAATCAATGGTGGACGATGACGATGACGCGAATCCGTTAATTCCTTGAGAACAGCGTAACACGATTGATCGTCTGCCGACGGCGCAGTCACATACAAATGATCCCACATTAACTACCTCATGATCAGATTTAAAAGCAGTTGAGGTTTCCTTGATCCAGCCGTGCCAATGTTTAGTGTGCGAACTGAGTTTGGAAACATGTCACCTTGCTTGGTTGGTCTGGGATTTGACTGCGCAGAGAAATCAGTGACAGTAAATTTCAATGATCGTGATGCCATCTTATGTAGCAACTATTGTATAAGACGATCTTGACTTCATAGTGTGTGTCATATCGTATGAAAACACGTACTGCAAATTCAACGCATGTTCAAACACGTAATGGTAGAGCCGCAATCACTGGAACCTTTGCTCGATATGGAACATAGAACTTCACGCACATAGGAACCCAGTTATATATACGACTTGATTTGCAATGTATTCGCGAGACAACGACGAATGGAATGCCTCAGTGGGTGGTAAGTGAGTTTCAGCAAACTTGTCCCATCTGCTCATGTATTCGTTGAGATGCACTCCTTTTCGAGTGCGTAAACAGAATGTTGCATGGTTACCACGACCCAATTGATGATTGGTTGTAAAACAATCAATGCCAAGATTAAGAACACGAATTGACCCTGCCAGCCACTCGTTGGAAGGCAAACACCAAACTAGTTTGTGATGTCGCGGTCATCTTCGAACTCTAAAGACAAACAACAACGACTAGGAACCGCCTTCTGATCTCAAGATACACTTGTTTCAAAGATAGAAATGTTAGAGTTAAGGTATGTACCATTCTTTCTGAAAGCTTTCCTCATGATATGAGCGTACTTAGGACAGCATAGTCAGCCTTTTCAACATAAAACTGACAACATGGTGATATGCCTTAATTCAGGGACCAACTTCTTATCACATCACAATCTTTGCATCTGCTCAATATCCAGATTATCTATACTATTGAATATCAACGGCAGACCTGCTTAAACAGAGATCAGAAATGGGGGTAAAAAATAAAATGGGTTATACCTTTTGTCTAAAACTGCTTGCATGCACTTCTGTTAATGAAACAGAATTCGTGATGTCTCAAAACATTACCTGGGCGGCTCTCGTATCACTACTGTGAAGGAGACCAAAGTTTTGGGGATTGTTTTTTCATTCTGTAAACTATCTTTCCTTCCGCAAATATGTATTAGAAACTTCAGACAACAGTGTAAAAAGCATAAGAATTGTGGTAAACTGAAAGTGTGGAGCATATCATGAGGCATAATACCGGTTACACTGGACATAAGTACGATCCAAACTAGATCATAGCTCGATTGTGCACGGGCTCGCTTGGAAATCTTACCAATACACAAGTTTAATGCGATAAACAATCAGAGAATTAGATTTAGACTTGATCTCAGACTTAACAAATTGGTTATTCTGTATACAAGCAAAGCAAAAATGGAATCCTGCATATAATAGCGTTGTTAGGTCTAGAAACCGATTTCATCCCACATTTTGGCATACGAATTCGCCATCGTCTATAAACAACAAATTTCAGTCTTGCCAATACTCCAAAATTATATGTTTCCAAATCACCACCTTACCCATACCCCTTTATTTGTTATCTTTGCCATTTCAAAACACCATCAACCGATCCTCATGGTTTTGAGAGTAAATTCAATGAAATCAGAGTCACTCGAAAGATAGAGGTAATGGTGCTACCTTTGCGACACATCATGACACCATTTCGAGCTGGTTACTTGCTGAACACAAACAACATGTCCTTATTCCATCTGCACCTAACGCTTCAATTTTCCCCCTAGAAATTACAGCCATGCTCAATCTCTGAACTGCACTGAACCTTCTAAAAAATAGTATTTTATCATCTTTTTGGATTCTGTTTCCACAAGAAAATTGTTGCAAAACCAAATTTTGACACCTGTCAGAATCCCAAATCATGTAGAAACTTGATTTGATGGAACTAATATCGTGTATTGCTGACTGCCTAGACACGTTGATACTATAGTAATGCACGGGCAGATCAAGCAGTCACGACTGTCGCGAATTAACCCGTTTTTGAATGGAAGATTCCGTATACTGACTTAAGATATATAAATGAGCATGACCTGTATACTTGCTAAAATGTTTGGAATGCAAACTCCATTGGCGAGTCTTGAAATATGAAACCCATATTTGGAGAGTGGCATCCTTCATGTAGAACACAGGGTATAGACGAGGTATTGTTTTGTATAGGACACACAGACCCGACTCATAATCCCTTCTGTCTGAGGGTAAAGTCGACCAGAGTGCGTACTTGCCAGTGTCCACTGACAATATAGCGCATTATTTTACAATATATCGACTTCCATGCTGTTTCACATTTTTTGTTGTTGTTGCTTCTATGTGAAAACAAAGTTGTGTGATTATATTCTATGAAAGAAAATGTTGGACTTTTGAAGGGAATAGTGTGTGTGTGTGTGTGTGTGTTAATCCCATATTTTATGGTTTCAATAGTTGTTACCTTTATCTGTTATTTTATCACCTTTTGCAGACTGTTGCGTTATTACCGTTAATTTTTTTATGTTGTAGTACTACATGCTTAAGTGTATTTGATAGGGTTTATCTTCCTGATATTTTTGGGGGGTGGGGGGCAATAATTTAAATTCACTATTTTACAACTTAAATTTAAATTGGCACCACATTGCCAGTATCGTGTTGACGTACATTTAAACCACACGCATGCATGCTTACATACATACATACATACATACATACATACATACACGACTGAGAAGTCATCTCCCGCTGCATGAATAGGTGTGGTTATACGATTTAAAATTGATCTCCAACTGCATAAACAGCTTTGGTCATACAATCGAAAATTAGTCTCGCACTACATGCACGGCCAATGTTAGACATTCGAGAATTGATTTCTAAATGCATGGTTATACGACTGAAAGTTCATCTCCCATTGCATGAACGGCCATGGTTATAATACTGAAAATTGATACCCAACTGCAGTGGTTATACAATCGAAAATAGATCTTGCACTGCATGTACGGCAGATCGATAATTTGTCTATCACTCCATGGAGGACCGTGGTTATACAGACGAATGGACGGCCGTGGTTGTACAATGGAAAATTGGTCTCCTCTACATTGACGGCCGTTGTTATACGACTGAAAATTCATCTCCCGCTGCATGAACGGTCATGATTAAACGACTGAAAAGTGATCCCCAATTGCATGAACGGCCGTGGTTATACCATTAAAATTTGTCCTCGTACTGCATGAACGACCCTGGTTATACGATTAAAAATTGGTCTCGCAATGCATGAATGGCTAAGGTTATACAATCAAGAATTAATTTCCCACTGAATGAACGGTCATGGTAAAAAAAAATAAAATCGAACTGATGTTTTTGTACAATCGAACATTTATCTCCCGTTGCATGGATGGCGTGGTTATGCAAACAATGAATTATGGAACTATATTTTTAAAATTATTCAGAAATATTTTCAAATCACACAAATGGGTGCATGAATAAATAAGTAGTTCCTTTATGGTGTTATGAATTATTAACTTCTAGGTTTGTACGTCACATGATACTATTTGAAACAATCAAAATGCTTGTTCTAATGACTTGGTATAAGGGTTTAATTATACAGGTGCAAAAGTAGGATATTAGGTTATATTCATGGGAACCGATTTCCGTAAAGATATAATCCGGAAAGATGTTTCTATATTTGGAAAAAAAAGGCGTTAGATGCATATGGAATAAGGATGTATTGTTGTGTGTTCATCATCTTAATGTATGGCATTTACTTCATTTTGGATTATCGAATAATACAGTACCAGAAAACTTCAGAGAGAACAAAATAAGCAATATTTTCAATATAATATTTATGCGCTTTTCTAAACATAGTTAGCGTTTTTGTTTGCAAGTTAATATTTCTAGTGCAATGTTAAACGACTCTTTTCTTGAATGACAACTGAAAATAGATAAACATAAATAAAAATGTATCGTTATCTTAAATTTCATCTTCGCACCTAATATGACTAATGCTTTGTCAAGAAAACAACATCCCACTGTTGAGAAAGTAGTTTCAGAACATACCTATTTACCTGAAGATACATTAAGCTGAGTCTAAATAGATGGAGCCTAAAAGAGGAATCTGGCTATCTCGCTAACTAACTGCACTACAACCTGTTCATAATACCTGAAGTGTCGTCAGCTTCGCAGTAACATACACTGCATTGAGACCCATATATCCAATTAAACAAAAGACCATCTATTTTTCTGAGAGTTCCAAGGAAAATTGAAGCATGTCCCCAACCACATGAAATGTATCAGTGACCTGACCAAGAATGGACATTACACAGTATTGGTCAGAAGTAATAAAGATACTTGCTGAATCTTGATACAATGGCTACATATACGGCCATTAGTTAACTTGATAAAATAGGCCGACAGGGAGTTGCCAACAAGTACACCAAACACGCATCAGTTTAGAACCTTCTATTTTCATTGAAAAGGTTTCATTTATATATTGAACGAATTCATGCGAGAAAGTAAATTTTGTAAATCATTTTTTTGAAAACATTTAAAAGCATTCAGTTATAATTAATCAAATAAATATGATACAGATGACCAGTATCGGATAACTATGATATAGATGGCCAGTATCGAATGACTATGATATGGATGGCCAGTATCGGATAACTATGATATAGATGGCCAGTATCGAATGACTATGATATAGATGGCCAGTATCGAATGACTATGATATAGATGGCCAGTATCGGATAACTATGATATAGATGGCCAGTATCGAATGACTATGATATGGATGGCCAGTATCGAATAACTTTGATATGGATGACCTGTATCGAATGATCATGATATAGATGACCTGTATCGAATGACCATTATATAGATGACATTTAATCAAATAACTACGATACAGGTAACCATTATCGAATAACTGATATAGAGGACCTGTATCGAATGATTATGATATAGATGACCTGTATCAAATAACTGATATAGATGACCTGTATCGAATAACCATGATATAGATGTCTGTATCGAATAACTGATATAGATGACCGGTATCAAATAACCATGATATAGATGACTGTATCGAATAACTGATACAGATCACCTGTATCGAATGGATCGAATGGTCATGACATGCATCGAATGACCATGATAGAGATGACCTGTATCGAATGACCAATGATATAGATGACATTTAATCAAACAACCACAATACAGATGACCAGTATCGAATAATATAGTTAAAAACCAGGGGTATTTGCTTGACCGAGTGGTGTCAAACCCTGGCGCGATTCCGCTAGAAATCATAAATTTAACCGGAATTTCTAAATACTTCTGTACAACATCAGTTGCAAATTAGAAAGCCTGACGTGTCCATTCTATACTTAAATTTACTCTTATCAATGCAAGAGCACAGATTTCACAACTTTCCAGTTCTATGTCAACGCACATCTGCATCATTTCTCGTCATCGGGTTTCCGTACCGTCAGCAGTTCACGCCCTAGAAACTATACAACAATCCCCTAACACAGGGAACTATTTTTACTAAGCCACCTTAGGCCAGTCAATCCATGGTTTCCAGGCACATTTCGCCAGTAAAACTGCATCATTTTTGCCATCATGGCGACATAAACGGTATCTGCCGAGTCCCTTCTTGTCGATTCCGTCGTGTAATTTACCGGTCTCCTACCGTAAATACTGCCACTGCAGTCACACCACCAATTTACACCGCTAGATTTTAATAGGGACTATGGAACGACAGAGACACTCATGCGGCTCCGACCTGAATTCACCAAAAGTGAACCATGGCATCATGAAAACTCACTAACACTTCATTCAGTGTCGTTTGCTATTAGTATTTGGTTAATTATTTCGGGCTAAGGAGTATTTCCATTGCACCGAGTTCCAATTATATATATATATATATATATATATATATATATATATATATATATATATATATATATATATATATATATATATTTGTGTGTGTGTGTGTCTGTGTTTGTGCAATAAACTGACAATCAACAGTGCAAAACTTGTTTCTAACTAGCATAAGCCCTTTCGACTCTAAATGAGTCATTTCCGCATATAAATGCAAAACAGAGACAAGAAAAACAAAATACACAAAAAGCGTTGAGGTTACAGAATTTCACATGACTATTTCTTCAAGAATAAAAGCTTGAAACTTTGTAATTTTCAACTTGATACTGATGCTGACAAATATTTTATATTGACTTAGAAATCCTTGAACCATATAGCTATCTGTTTTGTGTTTTTTTTATGTAAATGTGCTTAACCACAATTTATAACCCGGATACTCTACTGTTTCAGTAGTAAGTGTAGGTTATTGGGTGACTAATAAGCAAAATTGAAAGAATTATTTCAATGAAAATGTGCTGGCAGCAAAAAGATGACGGTTTTATTTTTGCGTGGCTGTCGTTTTCTAGTTTGTTTTTTTTTTGGTTTAAACCGCATGGTTTCAGTGTTCTAAGGCGGCGTATCCAGTAAGATTCCTTTTCTTTCCTGGTTTCTTAACTGTATTTGGGGTTGTGAGCAATAGCAATAAGTGTTACATCACTTAATGCATGGCCACGGGAAGAGAAATGTTCTGCGACAGGACCACTGTACAGCTTCTTTGTCAGTCAATCAACTCCGTGAAGATTGATCATTTTGTGTGACTTGTCAGTTTCTCCAACTTACTGAATGCTACTGATCTTACGTGTGGTGAGATTAATTACATTCTGGTTCTGCACGTTGGATTTTTTTTTGACCATGTATGTTCAGTTTTTCGCCAGTCTGTACTAGAAAATGTTATATATATATATATATATATATATATATATATATATATATATATATATATATATATATATATATATATATATATATATATATATATATATATATATATATTCACGTTGAAATCACATTTATACACACACAGGAAGAAAGT
Source organism: Sinohyriopsis cumingii (assembly GCA_028554795.2). Classification (NCBI taxonomy): domain Eukaryota; kingdom Metazoa; phylum Mollusca; class Bivalvia; order Unionida; family Unionidae; genus Sinohyriopsis; species Sinohyriopsis cumingii. The sequence continues at coordinate 77,466,691 of CM068824.1, forward strand.
TTGATTTTCTGACATTAGTCCCACAAGTGAGAAAAATATACTAATAACGAAGACACAACGGAACTCTTTAAATGGCATGTCTTGCAAAGGTGTGTGTTTGTGGGATTTGTATCTTTGCTACTTTTATATTTATTTACATTTTAATATATTATAAGCATTTTATCCTTAGCGGAAAAATTATTTCTCATATTTGCCTTGGTTTCATATGTGCTAATACTTAGAGAGAAAAAATGCACAGATAAGAACCGCTGCGAATGTAAACAACAATACTTTGGCCAAATGTCGGAAATTAGCGATGCTGCTCAATGCTGTTTGCGCTAGATGATCACTGAAATGATTTAACAGAAAAAATATGTTGGTCTCTTGCCAGACAGATAGGTAGAGCATTTCTTGAAATTTCATCGCTCCGCAAATCCGACAACACGCATTAGTCTGAGCTCAGCCTATTGGTACATTTTTCATAACTTTAGCTTCTTAACGTTCTAATAAACAGCGTTCAATTACCAGGATATACACAGTAAACAACTAATGACGAAACATTGGCCCCAACTTTCCGCTGAAAGCAAATTAATGCATGCAAGTGCACCGCGTCATGGCAAATGATACCAAATCCGAAACTGCGTAGTTGCCAAACGAAGCGTTAGTTTACCTCGTCGTCATTCGAAATGCATTCAGTTCGATGTTCAGCGGTTTGTGAGGAAAGGTTTCTCTGGAAGTTATATTTTTTATTTTAAATTCTCTTCGGAATAGCTCTAAGGAATTCATAACAACTGTAAACGTATTGTGTCTGCTGTTGTGTGTACCTAAAAATGAAATTGAACTAAGTTCGAATAGTATATCCTATAAATTATTAGGTGTCGTTGTCCTGACAGAAGACATCATCAGTTCAAACTAAGGCCTGCAATACTTAATTTTGGACCTGAGTGCTTTATAATACAGCTACATCAAATTGGTACACTCAGAAATGTAATATACACTTAAGACCTAAACTTCTGAGAAAAATAGACGCGCAGACAAAATATTGAACATCTGTATGAAGGAATTAGCAGAAAATACAATTTAAATAAACTCAGTCTGGAGATTTCATGAAGCAACGCCACACAGACGAAATGCAAGAGACTAGTACACCACTGAACAATAATTTCGAGAATTGGGCGGAAATGAAGAAAGATTCGCTTCCCTGCTCATGGTATGTTTTGTTCACTTTTATATACATGCTGATAATTTAAGTAAACTCGATTTGTGTAACTAATAAAATCAGTATCAAAATGTTTTTGGTACGCGGAAGAGACATTGTTCAATTTTCTAACGTTAAACAACATGAGAGTGGGTATCGATGTGAGTGTGTACCGCCTTTAACGTTATTTGTCTGGCTGTTTCCATGAAAATGTCATGGTACGACGTGTTTTATTATCATGGGTATTAAAAAAGAAAGTGTTGTACTGGTCCGTTGTTCAGCTGATAAATCTGTCCCGGCCGAAAAGAGTAATTATTGTGGTAGCCATAGGTCTGGAGCTGTCGATATCCACAGTACAACTGCTAGAATTATCGGCGTTTTATTCGGCGATCAGTGTAATTAGAAGCAAGCATAGTATGTGTTCTGACTTGATTGCTTGGTTCTAATCCGTTTCTAAACCCTATTCTAACATCTTTGATTCATATTGAAGGAAACATAAGTTTACTATGTTTTACTCGGTAAAGCTTATGCAGGCCTCATTAGCTACCTATTAAATGCTGGAAGAGTCATTACGAATATTGATATTATTAAATAAGTCAAACAGATCTTTGTATAATAGTAACCTTTTTTCAGGTATAGGGTAATTAAGTCCAAAGGTCTGATGTACATTATTCGCTTTCTGTTTCACTGTCTATTGGTAATAAAGATTTTATAAATGTTTATTTTTAGTCGAAATATCCTTTATTATCCTTGAATTCGGATGTCGAATTTTTCTAGCAACTTGCGACCGTATATTTTCGTGTTGTATGTAAAATTTTGCTTTTCCTGTATTTTACTATTCATTTCACTTTCTTTTCATGCCCAGTAAGTTTTAGTTTTTGATTATCTTAATATTTGTTGTTCATTATTTCTATACTGTTCAATACAGAAAAAAATACTTAGCTTAGGCTGGTTTGATAAAAAGAATTACACGGTGATACAATAGGAAATATTTATGACAAAGATACGTACGTGATATTTATTAGCGTGGACGGCAAGGTTCTAGAACTGTTCTTAGGACAGTGATTCAGTGAAGGGTCAATACTGTTTCTCTAGCGAATTAGACTTGCTTCAAAGACACTACATTTATGTTGGTAATGCCCGCCGTGAAGTTTCGTTTAAATGCATTTTACTGCCATAATGAACACACGTGAACAGTAGACGTTATATCTTGAAATGCGTTGTTGCAACTTACTGCAATCTTTACATTATACGGCAACATTTATTGCCGAAACACATATACACATACACACACGCGCACACACGTACGCACACACGCAGGTACGCACACACGCACGCTCACAGCACAGCAAGTACAATATGCAGTGTACTGGGAAGCAATTATTTCACGTTTTGGCGTATGTATATAGGAAAATGATTCGTTTTAGCTCTTTTCCGATGTACATTGACTCACGGGGGTGGGCGATAAAATTATAAATTGCGAGTGTACTTACACAAGCAAATGAAACTAGGTCATTGTTTTCGATTAAACTGTAACATTCACGACAGTTTTAACATAGAACTAGTTTAAAGGTGTAAATGCGTACAACACAGAAGTTAACCGAATACTTCCCTTTTGGCATTTAGCTGTAACTGAAAAGAAATAGCTAAGTAAGCAAAACTATTGTTACTTTTCCCACCTGAACGTTAGAGCTTACGCATCGGATGGGAGAGGTCGCGGGTTCGAACCCCGGCCGAATCATACCAACGACTTGTAAAAATGGTACTAGCAGTTGCCGCTTGAGGCTCATCAATAAGAGGTTAGCATTAGGACTGGTCGGACTGGTGTCTGGGTAATGTGACTGGGTGAGAAATGATGCCGCATGTCTGCGTCATGGTGCCCCAGTACTAGACATCACAAATAAACTGTCAACTGCAGACATCAAAGCGATATGGCTGAAAAATTGTTAACGGATTGATCAAAATCTAAATAATTCAGACACAAAAACACACACTTGAACGCACACGTTTCATGTTTTCATTAAAACTTCCTTGTAACCTTAAAGGTAGCTAAGATTATATATTCTGATAATTTCAACGATGGCGTTATTTCTGTATGACAGTTGTACACTATTTACACTAAAATAAGCGTCAGTTAAACTCTGGTAAGAAAAATGTACTGAACCAATAAACAGAAAACAATCGATACATTTAGTAGATCTAAGCATAAAATCATCATATCTTCATTCGCTTTACCAATTGATTCCCTTAATTTATTAGAACAGACGTGAATTTGTTAAATGTGACTATTTTAGGTTCAGATCTGACTAAAATGTGGGCGGACGACACATAATTCTAATTATATATATTGTTGTATAGATTAATTGCAATTAATATTCTCTTCTCGTTTCTTTCTATTTCTGATATGTCAAGAATTATAAAAAAAATAACATATAATTTGCAGTGGTTAATGGCTCCTAATGAAGGACATCAAGAATTTATGTAATGCGTGAAAAGCGTATAAGTTGATATGTACATTGTATGGACTGTTACTGTGAATTGGTGCCAAAATGCATCTTACACTAGCTTCGATATATGCAGACAGTGACAATACTTCCTAAGTCAAGAGGCTATAGCCAACATCTTGACAATACTTTCAAGGCCAGGAGGCTATAGTCAACATCATGACAATACTTTCTAAGCCTCGGGCTACAGCCATCATCGTGATAATACTTCCTAGGCCACGAGGCTATAGCAAACATCCTGACAATATTTTTAAAACGGGGTGGGGGTGGGGTGGGTGGGGGAGGGTTATAACCAACATCACGACTATACTTTCTAAGCCACGAGGCTATAACCAACATTATGACAATAATTTTAGAACAAGGAGGCTATAGCCAACATCGTGGCAAATACATTCAAAGCCAGGAGGCTATAGCCAACATCGTGACAATACTTTCTAAACCACGAGGCTATAGCTAAGATCTTTTACTGATACATGGAATGAGAAGTGATCGCACAAACATTCAACATATATATATATATATATATATATATATATATATATATATATATATATATATATATATATATATATATATATATATATATATATATATATAATATATTTTAACAAATGTGCCAACGTAGCCGACACTGTCTGGACTAAAACGCTTGGCAAAGTTATGACTAATCTTAGAATGCGAACTTCATCCTACATCTCATGTCTCAAGACTGGAAACCAAACCTGAAGTTCGAGAGGCAATGACTTTGACCACTCGATGGCAAATTTCCTCGATTACTGTTTATGGTTGAACTTTTGCTTCTTCTATGGCTTGATTAAATCGAGTGGACGTTTAACTCGAACATACTTAACATAACTAGCATAACAGACCATGACTACGTTGGAATTTATATTGCTTAGATACCACAAGGCACGGCGTACGCCTTTTTGGCACTGGTTCAGAAATCCTCTATCTAGTTTCAGTTGTAAGGAGAACTGTTATCCTTCAAGGCAATTTAGTGTTGCGCAGCTTCCCTTTAAATTATCGATAATCTACCATGACTTAATTAGTATATTGGCTTTTACTGATCGCCGACCTGTTGTATGTGTCTATGTGCTACTGATTTACAATATTTTCAGTGTTTACAATCCAAATGTGATCGGTGATAATTAAAAAATACGTAAGTCAGTTACAACGGCTTTATGTCTCGAGTTTAATTGGGAATAGATATAAACAGATGCTAGTTTAAGTATGTGGCCTGAGATAACATTTAACTGAGATAATATTTAATAGTTAATAAAAATGTAGAATACCCTGATCATCTTTTAAATTCCTTTTCTCAACGAATATTATCCTCAATATCACAATGGAGTCTTCTGCGTTTTCACATCGCAGTGTTACAATACACAAGTTTCATTCCATAAACTCAATGCGTTTCATTGACAAGCTTCTTTCAAGTGTTAATGTCTTTTGCCTTCTCACTTTTTTCGTTCTTTCCATTATTCTGTTTCTTCTTATATTTTTCGTCTGACCTACGATGAATTCTTCTCAAAAGGATGTGGATACATGGAAATAGAAAATACGACTTTGTACAGACAGAATATATTTATGCATCAAGACAGAATATTTGCATGGTATCACGTGGAACGTTGTGAAAGGAGAACAACAGTTTTCTTTTACCATGTGAACATTTTTATTCTGAGGCATTCATATATGAAACTATCCTAACCAAACTGAAATAAACTACCACATCAAGAAAATGGGATCCGAGAGAAATATCGAAAATAATACTTAATTTTGATGCCTCAGACATCATTTCATTCAAAAATAGTTTTATTTGTCTTCAGCATGTTTTGCTTAAGAGCATAAAATAATAAACAGATAATATGAATTAAAAATAAAAATTGTTTCAAATATTCAGATAGAAACGTGATTATAGCTTTAATTTAACCCCTTTGTTTTCATGGATGGATGAAGAACAAGCCAGATAGGCATAAAGCATTAACTGTGTCGTCGCAAAGCTGCCATAAACGTAGTTCTGGATCGCATTTGATTTGGTAACCAATGGTAATAATTAAATAAAAGGCAGCCTGGTGATTGTCCGATGGATTGTAAAGAGTGGAATACTCCGTCTGAAAGGTTCTCTTTTTTGCTTCATAGATTGGCTTAGTTAATTAATAGCACACACTTTCTTTGTTCCCTTTCATTCTCTGAGACAATAGTGGTATGCCAGACAAAGATAGACCATGTTTATTTTCTATTAATTGTCAGAAAATCGTCGGCTTTACAATAAAAAGAAGCCCACTCTTAGCACAACTCTAATTATCATGGGTTCTACTGCAAATAGCAATGAAGATGTTCTATGGGGAAGTTAGAACCGGCCGAGCGATGTTTCAAGACCTTTAGGCAGACTGCCTACAGGGAAATTTGAATGGTCCGAGCGATGTTCCAAGACCTTTAGGCAGATGGTCTGCATGGAAATTCGAGTGGGTCTTTGTCAATACACAACATATGTGGCTGCTGCATTCAATGGGTTTTTCTTTGTATGTTTGACCGTCTTTTTAATATATGTCGTTATATGAAGGCACTATTTTTGGTATTTCCAGTTACTACAAATCTGAATCATTTTATTGAAGAAAGCGCAGTGATCTAATGATTTAAATAGTGACTGCAAGCAAGCCTGGATTTAGGTTTAAGCAAAACAAGCATCAGCTTAGGGCCTCACAGTCTAAAAGAGCCTCTCAAAATTTTAGAATTTTTTAAAAGTTAGTTATTTTCACTATAATTTATTTTTAAGTAGTAATTAAACCCGTGATTTATTCTTTATGTTCGCTATTATTATCTATGCAATATATTTCATATAAATTACATAATTTACATTGTAATAATTACCAAACAATTGCCAAGTTCAGTTGTTACACTGCTTTATTCTCTGTTAGTACTCATCAAATAAGGCCTCTACAGCTGTCCGTAGCTTAAGGCCTCACCATGTCTAAATCTAGCCCTAACTACAAGGGTGATATTTAGTGATTTTCCTCTTTATTTTCATGACTAGACACCCGTTCCCTCGAAACCTTCACGAGCAAGAAAAATAAAATAAAAATCTAAGTACCACTTTATATATGAGTCACTTTGTCTCTGAATAGTGTTTCGTTAGTAAGAACTGGACACGCTCAACTGTACAGGTGTAATGGAGAGGTTTTGAAAATCCTGTTTTTATTGCCACCGAAAGATGAAATGAGCATTATCCTTACGAAAAAGTATTTTGTTTTTCGTGAACTGACATAGACAGTGTAAGATATAATCGATAACAAAGTCATGATGCTTTATTGTATATTTTAAAATCTCTCTGAGGTATAACATTGCTTTGACTAGGCAATAATTTTGATGTATGTTTAGTCTGAATAAGTTTTCGCTTGAAGCATTAAAACTTTTTGAAAAAAATGAGAAAGCAAGATTCTAAAATAGCTGTTTCTTTCTTTTCAATTGACAATGGCGCCTCTACTCCAAACAACCTAATGCGGATTTAAATTCTCTGCGTTATGGTCTTACTACCCAGCTACTCGCTCATTTAAACTGTCTGCGTCATGACCTTACTACCCAGCTACTCGCTAATTTAAACTGTCTGCGTCATGACCTTACTTCCTAACTACATGTACTCGCTCATTTAAATTGTCTGCGTCATGACCTTACTACCAAGATACTCGCTCATTTAAATTCTCAGCGTCATGGCCTTACTATACAGCTACTCGCTCATCTAAACTGACTGCGTCATGGCCTTGCTACTCAGCTACTCGCTCTTCTAAACTGACTGCGTCGTGGCCATGCTACACAGATACTCGCTTATTTAAATTGTCTACGGCATGGTCTTACTACACAGCTACTCGCTCATTTAAATTCTCAGCGTCATGGTCTTACTGCACAGCTACTCGCTCATCTAAACTGTCCGCGTCATGGCCTTACTACACAGCTAATCGCTCATCTAAACTGTCTGCGTCATGGCCTTGCTACCCAGCTAATCGCTCATCTAAACTGTCTGCGTCATGGCCTTGCTACCAAGCTACTTGCTCATCTAAACTGACTGCGTCACGGCCTTGCTACACAGCTACTCGCTTATTTAAATTGTCTACGGCATGGTCTTACTACACAGCCACTCGCTCATTTAAATTCTCAGCGTCATGGTCTTACTGCAGAGCTACTCGCTCATCTAAACTGTCTGCGTCATGGCCTTACTACACAGCTACTCGCTCATCTAAACTGTCTGCGTCATGACCTTGTTACCCAGCTACTCGCTCATCTAAACTGACTGCGTCATGGCCTTGCTACACAGCTACTCGCTCATCTAAACTGTCTGCGTCATGACCTTGTTACCCAGCTACTCGCTCATCTAAACTGTCTGCGTCATGGCCTTGCTACACAGCTACTCGCTCATCTAAACTGTCTGCGTCATGGCCTTGCTACCCAGCTACTCGCTCATCTAAACTGACTGCGTCATGGCCTTGCTACACAGCTACTCGCTCATCTAAACTGACTGCGTCATGGTCTTGCTACACAGCTACTCGCTTATTTAAATTGTCTACGTCATGGCCTTGCTGCACAGATACTCGCTCATTTAAATTCTCAGCGTCATGGTCTTACTACACAGCTACTCGCTCATCTAAACTGTCTGCGTCATGGCCTTACTACACAGCTACTCGCTCATCTAAACTGTCTGCGTCATGGCCTTACTACACAGCTACTCGCTCATCTAAACTGACTGCGTCATGGCCTTGCTACACAGCTACTCGCTCATCTAAACTGACTACGTCATGGCCTTGCTACACATCTACTCGCTTATTTAAATTGTCTACGTCATGGTCTTACTACACAGCTACTCGCTCATTTAAATTCTCAGCGTCATGGTTTTACTACACAGCTACTCGCTCATCTAAAGTGTCTGCGTCATTATCTTACTACACGGCTACTCGCTCATCTAAACTGTCTGCGTCATGGCCTTACTACACAGCTACTCGCTCATTTAAATTCTCAGCGTCATGGTTTTACTACACAGCTACTCGCTCATCTAAAGTGTCTGCGTCATTATCTTACTACACGGCTACTCGCTCATCTAAACTGTCTGCGTCATGGCCTTGCTACACAGCTACTAGCTTATTTAAATTGTCTGCGTCATAGTCTTACTACCCAGCTACTCGCTCATTTAAATTCTCTTCGTAATGGTCTCACTTACCCATTCTTCGTTAATTTTTAAACTTTGTTCTAGTATCGCGCATCCTCATCGTCGTACTCATTTTGACTAAATTGCAACGTTATCTAGGAGAGCAGAAACGTCATGGTAGCAGATTGATTGTTACCACGCCCACATTGTGTGTTTGCGCGCATTTGTGTGTCTGTGTGTTCAAAATAACTTTTGAAGCATTATATAAAATCGACCTATCGCCACTTTTCAATCACGCTGTTCGATTACCCAATCAACAAGTGTAAATTAGACACACCTCCAGGCATCGTTTACGTCCGTTGTTTTCTTCCGACGTGGTTACTTAAACTGATTATATAAATATTTACAGATTCTGCAAAGGTTCATCGATTTTTCGATCTATAATGGTGGAGCGAAGTCAAAGGGTGCTTTTTAATTCTAACATTTGATATGCAGATGATCCAAATTGGACAGTTATATTTATTTCTGTCCCGAAAGTTACATGAAACTTGGAAGGATAAAAGATTGTCGTCGCCCGTACAATCAACTGAACTAGGACACAGTTGATGACAATGACGACTTTTTGGCATACAAAATATTTAGAAATGCATGTAATGTCGATAATTTTAAGAAAGAAAAAAATGGAAATTGACAAAGATATGTAAAAATGAAAGTGTCTAGAATATGGGTCTAAAAAAACCTAACTTCAGGCTTTGTGAATTTTATCATTAATTATAATTTTTATTCCTCACCCAGTGCAATAACCGAAAGCAAAGTCTTTCAAGTGTCTATAAGATCGAGACGAAAAAGCATTATTTTTGGGAGAAACCAACATTAAAGTGTACATTTACAAACATTTACAAACTCTGAAATAATGCAATGTCTGGGATTTAGTGCCTCCTAAGGTATAAAAAAATAACACAACAAACAGTGGTTTCAGATATTTATCTTCCTATATATTAAGCATGTATTCTACATGTTTACATCAACTTATATCACTAATCGAAATTCCGTCTCGCGAAGAGAGTAGAACTTTAAATATATTATGTGCAACAGCATGCTTTTAAATAGTAACTGTTTACGATTTTGTTATATATTTTTAATTCATTTTCCTCAAGGCAGCATAAACATAAATCAGTTACAAATAATAAAATAAGACTTCTAAATGCATTAACATTTACATTTTTTCATAGTGAATTTCCTTTGATATCAATATGTTCTCGAACCACTATAAATTTATTTTCATGATTTACTGAAACAAAACACGTAGGTTATTACTATAGGAACTTGAAACACAAATAAAATATAAATATTGTCATCTACATGTACAACTTCTGCAACTCTGTAATTATATAATTATTAAGAATAATGAAAAAATATTCTGAATAAACATTTCACTGAAAATGAGACATATATCTTTGCTAAATACTACATGTTTGTCGGAGGTTAACAGGTCGTTATGCCACGTGATTCGGTAGCCGGAGCGATCTATCATCTCGCGTAAGGTTAAATTAAGTGAAATTTGGTAAGAATACTGGATGAGGAGATAGAAATGGTTGGATATTGTGGATTATACGTCAACAAATGCTAGAGTATTCAAATACTACTACTACTACTACTACTACTAATAATAATAATAATAATATGATCGGCAATATGATTGAGTTGCCGTTCCCTTTCAAAATAAGTTACCAATTAATGTATTATGGCAGAACACTTCATCTCAGCTTTAAGAAATGTGGACGAGGTGTCGGGATTATATGTCTATTTTAACCTGTTTTAAATGACTCATATTCAAATTTAATTCATGTTCAGTATGATTGTATTGATAATTTTCTAGATCGTCTACATTACTGTTTCAATTATTTGATAGTTCCGCTATTTGCATGTACATTATAAATATGTAACAAATAATGCTGATATTCTCATTTTGCATCTTACAGCCACGGAAGCGAGAATGAAAACACATTCGAAGAGATAAATATAGTTACAACCGATACTGAAGGGCGGATCACTTCACGACCTATGAAGGTTAGGAGGGTGCAGGCACCCTCACGTAACACCAGCACCAGTCCCCCTCCTGGTCAGTGGCCGCTTAAAAGGTTACAACGGTGAGTGAAGTGTCTTCATTGCTCCAATATATATATATATATATATATATATATATATATATATATATATATATATATATATATATATATATATATATATATATATATATATATATATATATATATATATATATATATATATCTGTGTAGGACTCGTTGTATAAATTCAGCTACCCTAGTTAACATATGGAAACATCAGGATAATAGAATTTCAATAACTTTAAACTTCTGATTGGTCATGATCATGCTTGAACTTATCGGTACAGACATATCCTTGATGCAAGCTTATCTGTAGAGAAATCCATATCAGCCGCAGCATGTTCTTGATCTGCATGTGTTTGAAACATGTGTTTTCAGTTCCGTACCAAAGAGTCAGGTGCTAAATTTAGTAATGAGTTTTCCAAACTCAGGAAGGTGAAAGTTCTGAAATTCCATCAAAAGCATCGTCTGTATTTTTTTGGCAGTTACAACTTGATGAAATCTCAAAAGATTCATTTTACTTAATGTTAGCTTTAATTTTCAAGTAACCCTGCCAGGTCAAACAGACCCGCGGACCTGGGTTGAATCTCCGAAGAGCACGAATTAAAAATTCTCTAAACTGTATGATAGTTTTATTTGTACCCCTCTCTCTCTCTCTCTCTCTCTCTCTCTCTCTCTCTCTCTCTCTCTCTCTCTTGCACAAGACACTTTTCAGATTAAAGGTATACAATTAGAAAATAAACCGTGTCTAAACCGTCAAATGTGCTGAGTGTGCACTTTTGTTTTGTAATTTTATATTTCCATTGTCACATACGTATTTTAAAATCTTTTTAAGTAGTTTTCTAATAGTTTTCTGAAGTAATCATGTTTCGTAAATTCCTTCGTTTATTAAGTTATTTATATGTACTTACTCGACATCTGTACGGGAAATATATGTAACACTTTTTTGGAAAGGTTTTATTTTAGTCACCACAGTTTATGATCCACTATGACAAAATGGCATACACATAGTTTTATATACCTATAAATATATTTATACACAAAGAATTTCAGAATGAGAATTATCAAAATCATATTGAATAATTATTGTTCATGTATATATTGAAAAATGGTAAAAACACGTATTGAACAATTTGTTTACAATCAATCCAAAATAATTGCGTAGTCGCTCACCTTTTCATTAAAGTACAAGCAATCATATGCATGTGAAGTGGGCATGTAAAGTGGGCCCCTAAAATGGCAGAAAATTTCAAAATTATCTCTACGGAGATTGTTGTTCTCCTCAAACGAAAATACCATAGCCTAAACCTTTTAAAAGTTTAAACCACGTCTTCGATGGCTACTAGAATAGGCGAAAAAGTATAATACAAACATAGGTTGAGTTCATTTTCACACAATACTTATGTAATTTTAAAATATGCACTACTTAGAACATTAAAATTTATATGGTAATGTCTGTTCCGAATCATATTTTGCGCTGAAAGAAGTATGAAAAAAGTATGGAGTTACTGTATAGTTTAAAGTTTGTTTTCAGTTCAGGTTGATGGGGGTTGTTTGTTTTTTTTTCGTTCGGAGAGTATTTCTGACCCATCCACATAATCTGTTTCCGCGATAGATCTTACCCATCCACATTGTTGTTTCTGTGATTTAAAATGTGATCGGTTTATGCCTTACTCATGCGCATATTTGTTTATGTGATCCCAAAGGTAACTGGTTTAGTCTCAATTTACTTTACATGTTCAAAATAAATGTTTTGTATATTGACAACCGTTCAATTCTTTCTCATTGGAAAAACAATATGTTCGTCGACGTGTGTTCACGCCTTGATATAAGCTGACAGAGGTGCTTAATTTTTCTGCCATGTCCTTAAGCTGATTTTCAAAAAATATTCATCGTCTAAATTATGAATTTCTTATCGTAAAATGTTTGTTGAGCAATACTCCTGTATAATATTTCAGCACTGTATCCAGCAGCTTTGTTTTCTCTTTTATCAAAACTATGAGGTTTACAGCACTCCACTGCTAATATGTATCAGGTATCCTTGTAAATAAATAATCTAAAATGTATTTGTATAATGTTATGCATGATTTGTTCCATACGCTTTAAAATATAAATTGTATTTACCAAGCCTTTCACTTCTCTAATCATGGAATCTTGTCAAAGGGCACATAACAAAACAGACACACAATGAAAATGGATGAGTGGTCGAAAGCGCTCGCCTTTACAAGTAGCTGCCGTCTCACTTTTGCCTGTGTGAGTTCAAGTCTCAGGATCAGCCTATGTGGGTATGTGAGAAGGCTTGCCAGTAGATGTCAGTATATAATGTTGTGCAAGAAATGTTTTTAAGTCGCTGATGTTAGCCGAGTCGTCAGTGATCGACCCTAGTGATGATGAAAGCACATGCAATGACTCTGACAGTGAGCAAATCAATTAGAGAGGGATACGTTAGTATTAATATAACGATGACATCCACACTATAAACTTCGAGAACATTTTAGAAATGAAATAATACGCTTCACATGTGTAGCTTCGCAAGCAATGCTAGATCCTTTAAAAAGCTTTTGCCGAAACAATGACACAAAATTATCGAGGAAATGCATAAGCACTTAAAGACATCGGACATTGTTGAATACAAAATGTAAAATGTCTCGTAGGATTCGAGTCGGTGCAATACTCAGCAATAGGTCTTTTGAGTTTATTTGAACGTACGCTATTTTGAACGAAAATTCTTGTATAATGTAATGAAAGTTGTTGATCACGAAAAGAGAAAGCCTGTTTATTTGCAAAGGGCTGATTTCCAACTTTGTATTGCAATAAAGCCAACAGATATATCGTAACATTCATATATACATATACATATACATATATATATATATATATATATATATATATATATATATATATATATATATATATATATATATATATATATATATATATATATGAAGATCGGCATCCTTTATTCTCGAAAGACGATGGATGTGCGCCCATAAGAGATGTCCCGGTTGGTGGTTGTGCAGCGACTGTTGTGGCTATGTAGCCCATCACAGTCCTTGCTGAACTTGAAAGTTGAGTCTGGTATGAACTGGAGTTGCTTCTTCTTCCTTTAAGATCGTTTTTCATCAGCTATCAAGAGTAGCTTGTCCTCGTAGGCTTTCAAACCAGTGATCAGAGCATTTCGCCAGCTGAACCTGGTTAGAGCAAGCTCTTCCCATCTGTTGACATCGATTTCAAGGGCTTTTATGTCGCGCTTGCAGACATCCTTGAAGCAGAGATGTGGACGTCTGATCGATCCGTCCGACATCCATCCGACGTTCATGGTCCAGCCATCTAATGCGGCTTTGTCAGAGGAGTGTGACCATGCTAGGAATCTTTGCATGTTCAAGCACCTCGTTGTTTGTTACTCGATCGCTCCAGGTGATTCCGGGTATGTGACGGCACGGTACACGGAGATCTTAGTGTTCAGGTTCAGCATTCTGTTGTTCCTCTCTCTGCGACAACCTGGAGAGAGTTGTAGATGCCTTTCCAATCCGCTTCTGGAGCTCAGCATCGAGCGGGAGATTGTTGGTGATGGTCGAACCGACTGCCTCAAGTTCGTAGTTGTTGATGATAATGCTTGGGGAGGGGGGTCCGCGTCCTGGGCCATCACGTTTGTTTTCTTGAGGCTGCTAGTCAACCCAAACCCATCGCATGCATTAACAGAGCGATCCATCAGGTGCTGTAGCTCAGCTTATGTGTGAGAGGCTAGAGCATCATCGTCTGCGAAGAGTATGCCCCTGATGGTTGCTTCACGCACTTTGCTCTTTCCCTTCAGTCGTGCCAGGTTGAACAGTTTGAGGTCTGACCGCGTATGCAGGTAGATCCCTTCTGTGGACGACCCAAAGGTGTGCTTAAGCAGGACAGAGAAGATACCGAAGAGCGTGGGGGCAAGGACGCAGTCCTGTTTAAATCCGCTGAGGATGTCGAAGACGTTGAGCCATCATACTGCACTCTGTTTTTCATGTCATTGTGGAAGGACTTGATCATGCTTAGCAGCTTTGGAGGGCATCCAATCTTCGCCAGAATTGTGAAGAGTCCGTCTCTGCTGACCAGATTGAATGCCTTGGTGAGGTCTATAAAGGCCAGAAAGAGGGATCTGTGTTGTTCTCTACATTTCTCCTGTTATTGCCTGACGAAGAAGATCATGTCGATTGTGGACCTGTCTGCGCGGACCCTGTACTGCGACTCTGGATACACTCTGTCAGCAAGCTGCGAAGACTTTACCCACGATGCTGAGAAGGGGTATGCCCCTGTAGTTGTTGCAGTCACGTCTGTCGCCATTGTTCTTGTACAGGGTCACAATGTTGAAGTATCTCGTGTCCTGAGACACTGCATCCACATTCAAGCACTGGCAGAGGAGATCGTGCATGTGTGTGATCAGCACGCAGCAGACGCACTTGATGACTTCTGCTGGATGCTATCCTTCCCTGGAGCTTTACCTAAGGACAGTTTCTCTAAGGCCTTCTTTAGTTCTACCACAGTAGGTTTCTCTTCCAATTCGGCCATGAGAGGAATATATATGAAAGGCTTATACCAGATTATTTATTGTTGTACAAATTACCACTGAAAGCCTATTATAAGATAAAGCGGGACTGGAAAATAATCGTGCGATTATATAACACTATGTGTCCACACAAGTTCAATGACATTAGGGTGAGAAAAGGCTGTCAAGAAGCCCTCGCAATCACTGGGATAAATTCTTGCTTAAGGTCAAATAGAAATAGGCAGTTGGGACCACCCTAGTGTGTCAATACCAACTCAAAGCCAGTTTTGAATAAGTGCATTAGCACGTGAAAACAACCGGTCGTTGACTGCGCCACCACACATGAAAACACCCAGGGAATGTTTTTAGAACGAGGAAGTGGAATTCACAGCTGAATCCACCCCGATTATATTTTCCAATAATTATGTTGAACTAACATTAACTCAGCTGAGACAAGAAAGATCTCGACTGTAATCCACCAAGGACGCATTTGTCCGTGTAACAGTTCTTGGGCGAGCAATATATTACGCGGTCTCATTATTAACAGAAGAAGTATAATAGACCCTCATTGTTACCGATGCGACAAAATTGTTGAAGCAGAGCAGCAACTGCGAGCTGAACTTGCTAATAGAACCGTGTTGCTCATGCAATACAAACGGGGGGGGGGGGTGATGGTAGATGTGAGTTGTGGGTTGGTCATGGCAACAGTTGTTGGCCTTCGCGTG